>JARQOD010000002.1:470072500-470157220 GCA_033576555.1 Oophaga sylvatica
TGGTTGTTGAGCTTTAAAATTTTTGGGCCCAAATGTTTATACTAAGCGTCTCAAATTTTTCCTTATATTCCAAAGCCATATTGCTATTCAAAATTTCTATATTCTATGTTGTCATGCTTTAGTATGCTTGAGTGCAGCCTTTTTTTGGATGTTTTACATGAGGGTAGCTCCTTTGGTTTGCACCTAGTTCACATTAGTCTGAAGTGCCAGTCATGTTTTTTGTCTTCTAATTCATGAGTTGAGCGTTGACACTCCTCCCGACACAGTTTCCCCTCGTAGATAAACAGCCTGCCCTTTTCCTTCCACAGCTGTTGGGTCTCTTGTGGAGCCTCTGGACCAGGACGCGAGTCAGCTTGCGTCAGTAGCTCCTTTCCCAGGCGGACTGCTGGGTCGCTATCCTGTGTCTTCCGCCCACTCATGGTGAGGCAATGGGTTTAATGGGTTCTTTCGTAACGTAGCGCTTGTTTTTCACCCCTTGAGCACGTTGGGTCGCAATTGGACGTGGAAGGCTGGTAACTCAATTTCTTCGAGTGTGTCCAGATCTTCTCCCATCGGCAAGTTGGGCATTCTGGACAGCGCATCAGCATTGGCCATTCTTATGCCCCACTCGGTACTGATGGTGAACTCGTTGTTGGAGAGTCGGGCCATCCATCGCTGCTCCAGCGCATCTAGCTTTGCAGTTTCCAAGGAGTCAGCGGATTGTGTCCATGAGATGGTAAATTTTTGCTGCAGCTAGGTATTGTTTGAACAGCTCAGTCACAGCCAGACAATGGCAAGAGAACCCCAGCTTAAAGGAGCTGTAGTTGTAAAGGGTTTTTTTCAGTGGGACAAAGTTTCCTACTGGCGTAGGAGATCACTCTTTCTTTGTCTTTCTGTACCCTGCGACAGTACTGCTCCCAGTCCAACGTTGCTAGCATCAGTATAGAGGATGATTGGTTGGTTATAGTCTGGGTAGGCCAGAAACTTCATCCCCCGTAAGAGCCATCTTCAACTGAGTGAAGGACCTTTCCAGTTCGTCATTCCAATCAAACGTAGAACTCTTCTTCCTGGCCTTCTTGGGCTGGCCCACAAGGAGATTTTGCAGAGGTGCGGCTATTTCAGTGAAGCCCTTGATGAACGTTTGGTAGTAGCCTGCCAACCCGAGGAAATGACGAATTTCATGGATGTTGCTGGGCCTCTGCTAGTCCTTGATAACAGTAACTTTGTCAGGGTCTGGTGCCCCCATCTTCTGCGCTCACTATGTGGCCTAGGTACTGCACCTTGGGCTTCAGGAGGTGGCATTTGGACGACTTCACTTTAGGCCAAATTGGACAGGGCTTCGTACACCTTAGCCAGGTGCTCCAAATGTTCCTCATAGGTCTTGGAGAAGACAATGACGTCATCCAGGTACAATAGAACTGTCTCGAAGTTCATATGTCCAAGGCAGAACTCCATCAATCTCTGGAACGTTCCTGGCGCGCTGCAAAGCCCGAACGGATGTGTGGAATTCTGAGAGGCCCATTGGTGTTGTAAAGGCGGTCTTCTCTTTGTCTGCCTCTGCCATGGGAACCTGCCAATACCCACTGTGAGATCTAAGGTAGAGAAATAGTTAGCAGTTCTCAGTGCAGCTAGTGATTCCCTATCCTAGGTAACGGATAGGCATCTTTGTGGGTAATGCTGTTAAGTTTCCTGTAATCAACACACATCTCATTGTACCATCTTTCTTTCTAACAAGGACTAGTGGAGCTGCCCAGGGGCTACAACTGTCTTGATCACCCCAGCCTCCTTCATCCTTCGTAGCATACTCTTGGCACATTGGAGGATTTGGAGGTACAGGCCATACCTTTTTTTAATGGGCGGATGATTTCCAGTGGGGATATGATGTTTGACCCCTTTTGCTTGCCCAAAATCTAAAGGGTGTTTGCTGAATACCTGTTCAAACTCTTGAACCACTCTGTAAACCCCATTCTTTTGGTGTGGAGGCGTGGAGTCAGTGTCTACGTGCAGGTGCTGACACCAATCCTCCAGCTGTTTTGCAGACCCCATTGTCCTCTGCCTGGTCAGACGAGACCAAGGGTTCTGCTGTCTGAATTGCGTTGTTATTGACAGTGAACAGCTTATGCAACGGTGGCATTACCGAGGTAGTTTGGCCTCCTCCTCCCCACAATTTAAGATGCGTACAGGTACCCTCCCCTTGCATACATCAACTACCTCTCTGGCTGTAGGATAGTGGGCCTACTATCAGAGTACACTGGTTCTACCAGGGCTTGGTAATCTCTTCCTCTGAGGCCTATGGCTGCCCGACACCAAATTAACATTTCACTTTTGCAATGGGGAATGCATCACTCACTCTGACACTGCCGACTTCTCCGCCAGATAGCTCTACCTGCTGTCTTTGCATCAGGGCCTTGATCTCTTTTTGCAGGACCGTTGTTCACTGGAACCAGCAGTTTCGGCTACCTGTTGCAACAAAACAATAACTTCGGCAAGACAATTTTATATCACATTAGTACCTAAGGTCATCATTGGGTTACATTCTCGTCGATCAAATGTCTACAATTATAATACCTTGGGCTTTTAATTCTACCTGCCCCAACTTAATGGTCACTTCCTTATACCCCTTCTGTGGCAAAGGCTGACCATTGCTGGCAACTACCATCAGCTCATCAGCAGGGCCGCAAGTAAAATCAGAGTCAGCCCATTACCGTTTGTAAAGGATATATGGCATAGTTGTCACCTGAGAGCCAGTGTCCAGCAAAGCGTTCATTGGGATGCCGTCAATTACAACTGGGAGGACCGGTCTTCATCCGACGTACTTGGCTTGCCAGTTCTGTGGGCCTGGTCGTCTTACTTCTGGGGGTTGGCCCTCTGCCCCAGGGGTCGCTTGTTTAAATAACAGAATCTTGCAAGGAGCCCTGCTTTTCCGCAGCAGCGGCAAATGGGACGTCCGTCTTGTCGTAGCGATCGTTGTCTCTCCCTCTGATTCGTGGGATCCTCTTCTTCCATCGCCATGGGCCATCATCTGGACTGGAGGCCAACTCTATCCTCTCCTTTTGGGGCACTTGCAAGGACTGCACAGTTTTGGTCAGTGCAGCCATGCTTTTGGTCAGCTCCTGAACCTGCAGACACAGCTCTGCAGATGGGTCATCATCCAGGGTCTGTGCGTCAGCCTCAGTGAGAGCCTGAGGGAAGGATGCTGCCTCCTGGTGGTATGTAATGGCTGGGCGCCTAGGGGGCGCTGGACGGCTGACATTTGGTTCATGTAATGCCCGGATAGCTATGTCTTTAATTTCTGCAAAGCTCAGGTCAAAGTTTTGTTGGGCCATGATGCGCAGCTGTGACCTGTGGGTGCTGGACAGGAGTCCCTCAACAAACTGCTCCTTTAACAATCTGTCTCCATCCTGCACGCTGTCTGGGTCAATCTGCTTTATGGCCCGCAGTGCCCCTGAAGGTTAAGAGCGTAGTCCTGTATACTATCCTGCATCCTTTGTTTGCACCCAAAGAACCTCATTTTTATTTCTGCTGCAGTGAGGGTGTCAAAGGTGCTCCTCAGCTTAGCCAGAATTTGCTTAACAGTCCCTTTATCAGTGTCCTGCCAGGACTTCTCTTTGAGCTGCACCAGTTAACTGTCCAATGAGAATGTTTACTTTTTGGCTTTCAGACAGGGGGTACACATCAAATAAACTGCACAGTCTCTCCCTGAAATCGCTCAGGGTATACGGCTCCCCTGAGTATTGTGGTAGCCAGGCCGCTCCAGGTATATAGGGCATTGAGAGCGGCATTATAGGGACTGCTGCGGCAGTCACTAGATCTTGCTGCACTCTGGGGACTGTGGCTGCGCTGACTGCTGGAATCTGCTGAGCTATGGGAGCTGTGGCTGCACCTGCCTCTGCATCTTGCGGCGCTATGGGGGCTGCGGCTGTATCCACCGCTATATCTTCTCCTGCATGAGACATTCTCTCCCCCCTACTTAATCTTAGCCAGGCTTTGCGTTTCCACTGGCTTACCAGGTTATTGCTCTGCCGGCGCGGTGAGCGGTGCACGCCGTGACTCCCGGCCTCAGCTCCCTCTGCTCCGCAAGCTACTGTTTTTCACGCGCAGCACTTCACTTTTTGCGCACTCTCACTCTGGCTCCGCCCACGACTGCACGCCTCTCTTCTCACTGCGCGTCTCGTGGCGTTGTTATGGCCGCAATGCACAAAACTTTCAGCAAAGTCTCTGGCACAATAGACAGTTCAAAATAGGCACACAGGACCCGGTGATACCGGGCTTCGATATCCTGTTCGTGACGCCAAAATGGATCGCCCGCCAGGGCAGTGGGATACTCGGTACCGGGCCGGTGTATTGAAGGGATGTGTCACAGCGGCAGTGACCCAGTCCATGGCCTTGGGCGTCCAATGAAAGGGGAATATTTACAGGGGATGCTGGAGTTTGTAGTAAGGTATTCGTGACACCACTTGTGGTATCTGGTCAGAGATGACCAGCGCTGCAGTACAAATCCTCTGAGACTGATGGTGTGATGCAGCAGAGTTGGAATAGCTTCCCACAAGCAAAGCTGGTGGTCTCAGGGCAGGTAGATGTTGTACTATTAGAGGAATGGTACTGAAAGATGTAGCTGAGTGTAGTAGGTGACGCAGGAAGAAACTGAGAAACAATCAGTGAGCTGCAGTTTCCAAAGCTTTACTTACAGTTTTGCAGGCAAAGTATCCAGGGCATTGAGTACAGATCGTGCTGGAGTAGGTCAGCCTGAAAGCAGTTTAGGATCCCCTTACTACAGGTGGGATGTGAGGTCTCCTTTCTAGCGCTGTTCTCTGAGGCACTGGCTGCTATAAGCTCCGTCCAAGTTCCTCTCTCTCTCTGTCTCTTGTTTAAGTAGAATTTCACTCTCATAACAGGCAGCTGTAACCTGTTTCAGGAATCACTCTCTTAGGATTCTCCGGCTCACATGTGCTGCTGCTATGTAGAAGGGTCTTAATTGGGACAGAGGACCTGCCATCCTCTGCCCTCCGGATTCTGCTGCTGGTACTTTACTTCACCCTCTCAGCCTCGGACTCCGGGGGTCCGGTTTTTGGCGCTCAGACTGGGGATGAGCTCTTTATAGCCCATCCGTCCCCAGCTTGTCTCCACACGTCTCTCCTCTCTCGTCCCTCTAGCTACACTCCTAACTCCTCCCCCAGCCAGAATATTCCAGAGAAGCTCTCCTGAATATCAGGTGTTAGAGCTCCTCCTTCTGGTCTGGAGTAAGAAAAGGTGCTGCATGCTGTGTTACCTGTTAAGGGATCTGTGAAGGACAACCCCCGTCCTTCCACGTCACCAATGTGACGTAACTCCACAGGCACAGCTCTCGGCGCCCCCTTTGTCTCTCAGGTCAGTAAGGGAAGAACTGCACCTAGAGCAAATGGCCGCTGGGGAGGGTGTCCTGTTACCCACTGGGTATGCTAAGATTCGTGATCAGAGTAAAAGCATCAGCCCAAGATTAATTTTATGGTTTAATTGCCTTAAGGGTGCACTAGATCATTACAGAAATATACAGTAAGCTATACAAGGGAATTACAATGGATTTGCAGTCAGAGTAAAATACAACAATAATGTACAAGGCTTAGAGGTATTAGCTAGAGGTCAATATTACCAGGTTGTAGGGACATGTGGAGGCAGGTGAAAGTCTTAGTTGCTGGACAGTCCCCCAAAACGTGTGCCGCTGCTCCCTTGGCAGATCTGTCCCTGGTTGCTTCTTGGCTTCTGTGAGAATGGATCTGGTCTGCCCATAGCTCACAGTTCTTAAACCTGCTAGGTCCCTCCCCTCGGTGTCCGAGGGTGGGATGATAATCTCCACCCTTAGCTCCCCGCAGAATTTATTCCCAATATCTAAAAAAGGGGTTAACTTTCTCCAGGACGATTGGATCAGGACACGAGAGGTACCAGTTGATGCTGCATGTTTTGCCTGTCGCATGGATATCAAACCTGGCCCGATTGGGTCTCGTTGGAGGGCCAATCTCTATAACTCAGAACCCCAAGCCATCAGCGACTCGGGAGTTGCACCGTCAAATGCCGAGGTCCGCCGGGTCACACAGATATTTTTATGAGAATGTACCTACAAGATGTGCTCATAATTCATAATCCTAGAACGGAGCCTTCGTGTCTGGAAACATACAATGGATGTGTTTTCAGTGTCTAGCTGGCAGGTATAATCTAATTGAAGCCCCCAGCTTTGAAGTATTTTTTGGGTCTGGCCTACTTAGCATGCTAATAGGCCTGGCTATTCATATTGAGCAGTAAATCCTGTCTTGAGTCGAATCTTCTCAGCATACTAATAGATCTTTTCATTCAAAGTGGAGACCAAACCCTATTGTATCGAATATGCCCAGAGGCCATAGGGAATTACAGAAGTTAGCTGCTGTGAATTTGTGAATTCCGACATGGCGGCTGGAGCAGGCCATATCCAAGATGGTGGCTGTTCCTTCCTCACAGGATCCTTCCTTGCTTTCAAGCATGACATCACTTCCACCTGGAGGGAGGCAAGGTCACTGTGGCACTTGGGGAGCCACAACATCTTCCACTGCAATGTGACACAATAATTTATTAGGACATTGCCCAATTTTCAGAACACTTTAACATATATTTTACAGTGTCATGTGGCCTAGTAAGGTGTCATTTAAACATCACATATATTACACAGAATGGCCAAAACCTACACATATTATTATTTTAGGGTCTAATGGGAAAACAGGTTATTTCGCACATTAATATGATTTTTAAAGAAGAATAGAACTTACTAATTTGTTGCTGGCTCTCACATAGCCTCTCCTCATAATCTGGAAACATTTGGACACAGATCGTCCTCCATGCCGCCTCTTTTCAGGCCCGGTCCGAATAATGTGCGTCCCTCTGGTCCCACAGTTCTGGCCTCTCTTGGACCAGAACGATAAGCATTTCCACGTTCATGTATGTGGACATGATGGTGGACTCTGTGGAGGTGTTGTTCCGGGATGTCTGGCACGCTTTATAAGCTAATTAGCATGTCAAAGCTTCCTGATAATGGCTGAGTCCATTTCCTGTCACCTGGAGAAATCTTGCGTATTTCTCGCAAGTCACACGTGTGGTCTGTGTGTAATCCGTATTTTTCTCGCCCCCATAGACTTGCATTGGCATATTACAGCTGTAAAACGCCGACAATCGCAGCATGCTGCGAATTTCTCAGCCCATATAATACGGCCGAGAAAAAAATTCGGCTGATGGGAGCTGCCCCATACATTAACATTGGTCTGAGTGCAATGCATTGTTTTTGCGCTTCGCACTCGTCCGTATTTCTCGCTAGTGTGACTCCGGCCTTAAGATGTTTTACAGAATTCTGCCGTAAACCCGCTAAATATGAGAACTCAAGCTCAGCTGAAACATATACATTTGTACACTGGCAACAGAACTTGATATACACACAGTGAACTTTAATCAGCTGATAGCTCTGTCATTATGACTAGAGGCGATTACCATCTGACAGCTGGCTATTTTTTTTTTTTTTTTTTTTATGAAGATCCTAAAAGCTCACATTGTTTGCATTGTCTCCACCTGGAGTGCTGTGTGGGAATAGCTGTATCCTGCAGCATGGGAATAAATGTTTTATAGAAACCTTTGAGACACTTGACTCATGCTATTTACATGGCTTCTTGTGACTTTGCTTCCCATATGGAGCAGTTATAGCTCAGTGGTGTAACATGAATCTTGTGGACTCCAATGTAAAACATTTATATAGTAAAGCGTAAAAAAAAGTAATTTAGATAAGGGACAGTAAAAACTGTAGTAAACGGTCATCTACTACAATATATTTCACTGCATTGCGTTATTGTCAACGCGTAAAAAGAGAATCACATCCGTAAGTGCTTCCTGTGTCTGTTATAAATAAAAAAGTTTACACCAAGCACTCACACAAAACTGAATAAAATGTGGTACACACACAAACACTGCATACGTGAAAAAATTTTGTCCCGCTCGTCCCAAACACAGTATTCAACAGAGGACGCATACGTTTTCCTTGCCTATCTTTATCTATATCCTCCACCTTGCTGATTTAACTTATCAAAACTACAGCAAGCAGCCCAGTAAGTGACAAAATGCTAGAATCAGGGTCTCTGTCTCTATATGACGCTGCTCTCAGATTAGGTAACAAAAACATGGTGACAGACTCTCTTTAACCCCTTCACCCCGAAGCTTGTTTTCACCTTCCTGACCAGGCAAATTTTTTCAATTCTGACCACTGTTACTTTATGAGGTCATAACTCTGGAACGCTTCAATGAATCCCAAGATTGTTTTTTTTGTGACATTCTGTTCTTCATGATAATGGTAAAATTTCTTTCATATGACTTAAATTTATTTGTGAAAAAAAATCGGAAAATTGGCGAAAATTTACCAATTTTCACAGTTTTAATTTGTATGCCCTTAAACCACAATATTTTAATTCTATTTTTACAGGGATATGGTACCCAGGGCCGTAAAAACACGCAGCATGTGCACAGTAATACATAATCCCATAGGATTGCATGTGATGCGTTTGCTAAGCATTTTTTAAGTGATTACGCCGCATAAAAACTCTGCAAAAACACTTAAAAAGCACTACGTGAGCACATAGACTTAAGGTGCTCAAAACCGCATTCAAGAAGTTTATTAACCCTTCAGGTGCTTCACAGGAATTAATGGAATGTGGAAGGAAAAAATAAACATTTCATTTTTTTCACAAAACTTTTTCTTTAGACTCAATTTGTTTATGTTCACAAGGGTTACAGGAGAAAATGGACCATACAATTTGTTGTGCAATTTCTCCGGAGCATTCCAATACCCATACGTGGGGAAAAAACGACTGTTAGGTCGCACAGCAGGGCTCGGAAGGGAAGGAGCACCATTTGACTTTTTTAATGTAAAATTTGCTGGCGTAATTAGCGGACACCATGTCACATTTGAAGAGCACCTGATGTGCCTAAACAGTGTAAACCTCCTACAAGAGACACCATTTTGGAAACTAGAAGTTTATAATGTTGAGCCATGAAAATAAAAAAAATCACATCTTTCCCACAAAAATGTTTTTACTCCAAATTTTGCATTTTCATGAGGGTAACAGGAGACATTGCACCATACAATTTGTTGTGCAACTTCTCCTTAGTATGTCAATACTCAATATGTGGAGGAAAACTACTGTTTGGGTGCATGGAAGGGAAGGACCGCCATTTTACTTTTTGAATGAAAAATTTGCTGGAATAATTAGCGTACAACATGTCACGTTTGGAGAGCCCCTGATGAGCTTAAACAGGGGAAACCCCCCACTAATGACACCACTTTGGAAACTAAACCACTTTGGGAACTTATCTAGATGTGTATTGAGCACCTTGAACTCAGGTGCTTCACAGAAGTTTATAACGTTGAGCCATGAAAAAAAAAAATCTAATTTTTCCCATAAAAATGTTTTTAGCCCCAAATTTTGTATTTTCACAAGGGTAACAGGAGACAATGCGACCAAAATTTGTTATGTAATTTCTCATGAGTTCACAGATACCCCATATGTGGTCGAAAACTACTTTTGAGGCACAGTGCAAAGCTTAGAAGTTAAATAATGATTTTGTTGCACTGGTTTGAGGGTGCCATGTCACATTGGCAGAACCCAACATAAGTGACCCCATTTTACAAACTAAACCTCTCAATGAATTCATCTAGGGGTGCAGTGATTATTTTGCCACCAGAGGTGTGTCACAGAATTTCATACCATTGGGTAGTAAAGAAAATACAATTTACATTTTTATCACCAAAACTGTGTGTTAGCCCCAAATGTTACATTTTCACACTGAGAAATGGGTAATAATGGCACCAAAATCTGTCCCACAATTTTTGCTGAATGTAGAAATACCCCATATGTGGATGTACAGTACTACTTAGCCATATAGAGAAACTCAGGCGGGACGGAGCACTATTGGCCTCCTGGAGCACAGATTTTCCTAGAATAGTTTGCAGACTCCATATACAGAGCCCAGAAGCGCTAGAAAAGCAGAATCCCCTCAAGTGACCCCATTTTGGGAATTATACCCCTTTGAGAATTTATCTACAGGTGTAGTGACGATTTTGACTCCATGGGTGTTTTCCAGAAACAAGCACCAATGAATGTTGCCGTGTGAAAATTGCAAACTGCCATTGTAGTGACCAGTACGCTATAGTGACCAGTATATTATGCCCAGCTCATGCTTCTGGAAACACGCACCCGAAAACTAGGCAGGCTCTCATCACTACAGAAATGCCAAACGAGGGAGCTATATGTGGTTTAGACACACTGGGGCTCAGAAGGGAGGGGACATTTGGATTTGGGAGCGCAGAATTTGCTGAATTTTTTTTGAGGGATGAGGAGCCATTTTGCTTTTCCAGAGCCTTTGTGCTACCAGTAACGTGGAAGCCTCCTATATTTCCATTAACAGATGACGGACCTGAGTGGGGACTTGCTTTTTTTTGTGGATTGAGTTGAAGCTTTTATTGGGAACATTTTTACATAACATTTGGGATCACATTTATCTGTTGCTCTGCGCTGACCACTTACTTTGTGGTTTTCATCTAAATCTCTGAGTGAAGTGATTCAGATGAAACCCCGAGGGATGCATTCACTACAATGAGGCAGCAGAGTTACTGTGAACTCCGTCTGGCCTCTGTTCAGCGTTGTCCTTTTCAGAAGTGCACAAAACTGTTCTAGATAGTCTGGTTTAATATTTAATCTGTGAGCTATTTCTTCCTTATGCACACTAGCAAAACACTAATTAAGGTTATTAAACACACAACGGTTGGTAAGTGCACTTGAAATATTTGCCTAGCTTGCTGACCTGACTAATAAATCAAACTGGAAGTTTTTTTCCCATCATGTACTGCTGCACATAGGGAACGTGTACAACAGCTAATGCCTCATCATTTCCATTCATCCAGCTTCTTTTCTTATAGGATGGTAGAAAAATGCCAAAGGTAAATATGTCACAACTGATCTCATGGTTTTCTATGGGATTGTTACCCCATCATTTGTCACATCACTTGTTGAACTGGACTTGTCTAAGAACTTGATCATTTTTTAATTTGTATTTAGTGTTTTATTTAGGTATGGACGCTGGTTCGATGCACAACTTCATCATTATTTGTGTAAGGCCGGCGTCACACTGGCAACAGAATCGGACGACTGCAATGCGATGAAAAATCGCATTGCAGTCGGACCTATGTTGATCTATGGAGCAGCTCCCAGTATCAGATTTTTTGTGGTCCGTTTTAAAACGTCCGTGTACAATCGCAGCATGCTGCGATTGTCACCGATTGTCGGTCGACAATCGCTAATGCAAGTCTATGGGAGCGATGAAAAATCGGATTACAAACGGACCACACTGTGTGACTTGCGATGAAATCGCATCGGTGTCCTTTAGAAAAGCCGGCAATTCATCCCCGGCTATACTGTAAAATCACACTGACAGCTTTAATAAAGATAGAAAGAATAGATATACACACATAGAATACAATATATATATAATATATATATTATATATATGTAATTGTGACATGTATATATATATATATATATATATATATATATTTATATTTCCTAGACTTCTACATACTGTAATAGCCGCAAATTCAATTACGGCTTCTGTGAAATCACAGAAGCCGACATGAAATGATACATTGTTTCCACACAGTTAACCATGTCATTTCCTGTAGCGGTGGCGAATGGGTTAATAATCTCACCTTACTGTCACCTTAGTATTGAAAGGTGACCTTAAGGCAGGTTAATAATTGAGAGCTGTCAATTAGACAACTATCAATTATTAATCCTATTGTATGAAAGAAAAATCAAACACACACAGTTTAATAAAAAATAAGTTTAATTAAATAATCACACAGTTTTTTAACATATTTTATTTTCCTGCTAAAACCATTTCCTGTAATAAAAATAAAATAAAAAAGCAAAATTATACTTACCAATCCGATGTACAGTCAGGTCCCACGGTGTAATTCATCAGAAAGGGTTAAAGGTTACAGTTAGCAGGGAGATAATTCTGTCTACTAGCTCTAACCCCATGAATGAATAAGTTCCTCTCCCAGCGAAAGTAGAGGAATAGATTCATGAATGGAGCTTAATTGATTTATTGGCAATTTAACTTTAGTGACCTGACCTAAAGGGAAAGTGGACACAATCAATTAAGCTTCATTCATGAAACACATCCTCTCCTGTCGCCAGGAGAGGAACTTATTCATTCAGGAGCTTTGAGCTGAGCATGCAGGATTACTTGCACTGCTTGGCTCAAAGCTAGTTAACCCTTTGTGAAGGATTACAGCGTGGGACGTGACAGATCAGCGGAATAGGTAAGAATAATGTTTTTTTATTTTTTTATCTTTATTTTAGGAGATCAATGGCTTCGCACGGATTAAGTGTAAAATAAAATAAGGTAAAAAAAATGTGTTTTTATTTCATTAAAATTAATTTTTATTAATGTGTCTGTGTTTTTTTAATTTACTTCAATAGGATTAATAATTGATAGTTGTCTAATTGACAGCTCTCAATTATTAACCTGCCTTAAGGTCACCTTTCAATACTACGGTGACATTAAGGTGAGATTATTAACCCATTCGCCACCGCTACAGGGCAATGGGAATAGACGGGCAAAGTGCCAGAAAGGGCGAATCTAATTAGAGATTTGCCCTTTCTGGGGTGTCTGGGGGCAGATGTTAGTAGCCAGGGGGGGCACAAAAAATGTACCCTCCTAGGCTGTTATTATCTGCCCCCACTCGCTTTGCTTTGTCTGTCTGGTGGAGAAAATACAGCGGGAGCCCACGCATTTTTTTTTTCAACGAAATTACACCTTTAATTATCCCCTACATGTCTGAAATTTTGCACAAATACACTCATGTAATTGTAAGTTCTAAACAAATATCAAAATACAGGAAATGACATGGTTAACTGTGTGGAAACAATGTATCATTTCATGTCGGCTTCTGTGATTTCACAGAAGCCGGCAATTGAATTAGCGGCTATAACAGTATGTAGAAGTCTAGGAACTATAAATATATGTATATGTACATGTCACAATGACATGTATATATATATATATATATATATATATATATATTATATGTGTTCTATGTGTATATATCTATTCTTTTTTTTGTGATTGAAATACTATTCTTTTGGATCCATTATATGTCAGTTTTGCAAGCCTGCGAGAAATTCTCGCAAGTCGGATGAAAATCGGATGTTACAAGGTACACACACATGCGACTAAATCGCATCTTTGAAGGAAAATCGGATGCCAGAAGGATGTGTGATGTTTGCATTTTTATCCGACAATCGACCGTCTAAAACGGACCGATTTTTTGTCGTTGTGTGTGACGCGGCCTAAGGCTCCGGCAACTTTCCAGGTTGAGTCATTATGTTAGGTTTAGGGTACCAACAAAGAGGTACGACTTGTCGCTGGCTGTTGGGTTCAAATGAATTGGCCAATTTGTGCACAAAGTACCTTCATTATTTAGCATGTTTTCTACAGCAGTAATGCAATTCCAATTTTCATTATATTAAATGTTTACATTTTATAGCATTTCAGAATGCAGCTTTAATTTACACATAAATATACATACACTCATATAGTAATCTTCTAAGATATCAGGTGTTCAGCCGTGGAGGAGGTCGACCACATAGTTCATAGATCAGCTGGAAAAGCTGCAGAATCCTTGTGGTGAAGGGGGACACAGTAGACATGACTGATAACTAGTGTTGAGCGATATTGCTCGATATCTAAAATATCGTATCGAAATTGTATCGCCGATAGCACTAAATATCGTCGATATCGATTTCGATACCGGAAGTCCCATGTAAGTCTATGGGGAAAAAAATATCGAACAAAAAAAAACCCTTTCTTTCGTTGTAAACACAAAATATACACACATAGAATACATTATATATAATATATACATGTCATTGTGACATATATATATACATATATTTATAGTTTATACACTTCTACATAGTAAAATCAACTCTAATTCAATTGCGGGGTAAAGACTTGACATACCCCATAGAAGTCGACGGGCTCGGTGCCGAGTACCCCGAAAACCTCTGGCTCTGTGCGACTCAACTTGGGCGTCACGAACAGGATTCTTAGCTCGCTATAAGCGAGTCCTGTGTGCCTGAATTGCACTGGTTTTGTGCTTGGGGAATTGCTAAAATATCAGAGAATGTATTTGCCATTTTTCGCCTATCTGCGTCACGACGAGGCACTGGTGAAGAAGAAGGGCGTGCTCTTCGTGGGTGTCACTCAATCAGTGGCGTGAAAACGATGGCCGCCCACTGTAAATGGTACTGCAATGTAACATCGTTGCCCACAGCTTGGAGTTCGCCTCCTCTTTCCTCTCAGTGTGGGAGGTCCCGCCTCCCTACAAAAGAGGGGCCCTCTCCAGATGCTAATGACACATGTGACTTGGCAGAGATGGCTAATGGACACGACGAGCAGAAGTGGGAGGGATGGACCCAGTCAGAGCTTCCCCCACGGAAGCGACCCGATCGCCACGGAATCACCGTTGGGACCCGGCTGTAAACCCTCCTACGCTGCAAGAAGCGGAGGATACCTGAGACCTGGTCCGGCACCGGGGAGGAGGTCGCCAGGATGGAAGCCAGCTGGCGTCCCCTTTAAAAATAAACTTGGAGCGGCCCCAATCCCTCTTACCTGAAGTGTCTGTACCGGAAGGTGAGGCACCAGTTATAGTAGAGGAGCCCTTGCTGTCATGTGTGCATCGCCACGAAGATCGTCGCGGTTGCACATTCTGATTCTCACAGTGAGTTGCTGTTTCTTTTGTGTTTGGCAGTTGGGAGTTATTCTGTCTGGGGCTCAGTTTCTGGGAAATGGGTGCAGTTTTCTCCCGGCTGCAATTAATTATTTGTTGATTGGTTTCCTTTAAATCTCTGGTTGTCTGTGTTGGGTAGTTGCCAGTGAAATTCTTCATGCAGACCACAGATAGGATTGTATCTGTATAGACTTAAGTTAAAGAGCTCCTTAGTTGTTTTTAAGCTCACCTTGTTTTAGAGTTTATATCCCAGATCATTTATGTTCCTTCTGTGTTTGAGTGTGTATGCAAGTCTGTGTTTTCTCCAGTCTGTCTTATATGTCTAATCTGTGTATTTAGCAGAGATCAGCCCATATCCCTTTGTGGTAATCAGTATCCTTCTTAGGACTGATTACATGGTTAAGGGACTGATGGAGACAGGGTTAGGTGGAGATTGGACCTCTGAACATTTCAGTACCTCCAAGGTGAGGGATTAGTTAGGACCCCAGTTTAGGGTCAGGTTAGACCCGGTCCTCTCTTTCTGTGACAGTGTATCAGTCCTCAAGATTAACCTGGTTCAAGGATATCGTGTCAGGTAAATCTATTCTATATTTACATGCTGATGTTGCCCAATCTATATGTTGTATAGAGTGTTGTTCTTTTAAGAATAGTTTACTGACATCGTACACATATTAAGACCGCGTGACATTTTCACTGGCCCATAAATTTATTCCCAGTGCCATGGATCCAGTAGCCCCGCTGGCTCTGCAGTTGCAGGGATTATCCATGGAGCTGACGGACATTAAGTCCAAAGTTTTGTCTCCCTCGGAGAAAACCAGATTTGAACCTAAAGTAGCTCTCCCGGACAGGTTCACTGGTGGGCGAGACAAATTTTTTACCTTCAGGGGAAACATGTAAATTGTTATTTTCGGATTCGGCCTCGATCATCAGGGAGTGAAGAGCAGAGAGTGGGAATTGTTATCTCGCTCCTACAAGGGGACCCTCAATCCTGGGCCTTCTCCCTTCCTCCGGGATCCCGGCTCTACAGTCAGTAGATCGATTTTTTACTGCCCTGGGTTTGGTATATGATGACCCAGATCGGGTCTCTCTTGCTGAGACAAAATTAACGTAGATACAGCAGGGAGTTCGTCGGCGGAGGAATTTGCTTCTGGTTCCCTAGATGGGCCACAGATACTCAGTTGAATGACCCAGCTCTTAGAAGCCAGTTTTGTCATGGGCTTTCTGACAAATTAAAGGACGTTTTGGCTCAGTATGATTCTCCTCCCTCACTGGAGGCTGCTATGGCCCTAGCTATCCGTACTGATAGACGGCTCTGGGAGAGTGCGAGGTAACTCCGCCCCTGTTGTTACTCCACATACTACTAAAGTCCCTTATGTTGAGGTTCCCCTTGTCTGTTTCGGAGGAAGCCTATGCAGTTGGGAGGGGACATCATTCGTGGGAGGGGATTGGCGGTACGCCGCAGGACTAGAAGGTGTTTCTTCTGCGGGAAAGAGGGACATTTTGTTGGGGGATGTCCATCCCGTGCCTTGTTGAGCAAAAAGTCGCGGAAAAACTGTTATTCCAGGTTGTGTGGTGGACGACAACCTGGGAGTATGTATTTCGTCCGTAGTTCTTCTCAGTTCCTTGTACCGTGGAGGTGGTGGTTGGTACGAGAGTGGAGAGATTTTCTGTTCTCTTGAATAGTGGGTCCGGGGCTAATCTGGTGACGCTCAGTTTGCTCAGGCTCAAGGTATGCATCTGAGTGTATGGTCAAACGTCCTATATTCTCCATTGACGCCAGGCCTCTCGGCCAAGGTAGCTTTGTTCATGAGGTTCATAACATTGACCTTCGGGTAGGGGCAATACATAGGGAACTATATCTTGTTATGTGTTGGAGGGTCTACCTACTCCTATTGTGTTGGGATTCCTTGGTTGGTTAAAAATAACCTGTGATTAATTGGCAGTCAGGATATAAGCCAAGGGGGGGTTTTGCAAAAGTAACGCATGAACACAGTCATCAGTGCGGTCGTGCCTAGTACTTTGCCTCCTTTTTTGGGGTTTTGGGGATGTGTTCTGAGGAGGGGTGAGGAGTTGCCTCCTCATCGCGTGTTGTGCTCTATTAATTTACTTCCTGATGCTAAGTTACCAAAGCTAGGTTATAAACCTTTCTGGTCCTGAGGGCAGGCTATGAAAGATTATATTTCGGAAAGTCTGGCCAAAAAGGGGATATTGACCTCATCTTCCCCAGTGGGCCGCGGGGTTCTTCTTTGTGAAGAAAAAAGATGGGGCTAGCCCTCGGTTTCCGTATGGACCCTGAAAAGGTGAGGAGCAGTGCTTGAATGGGATAGCCAGAGGATCTTAAGGCTCTGCAGCGTTTTTGGGGTTTGCTAACTACTACCGGAATTTATTTGTAATTTCTCATCTGTTGTCAAACCTCTCACTGACATGACAAGAAAAGGGACGGATTTTTCTAAATGGTCGGACAAAGCTTGCCAAGCTTTTTCCTCTTTGAAAAAATGTTTTGCTTCGGCACCCGTTCTCATCCAACCAGATGCATCACAGCCGTTCGTTGTGGAGGTGGACGCGTCTGACGTAGGGGTGGGTGCAATATTGTCCCAGGGTCCGTCCCTGGTAAATGGCATCCGTGCGCTTTCTTTTCTAAAAAATTGTCGTCCGCCGAAAGGAATTATGATATCGGCAATAGGGAACTTTTGGCCATTAAGTTGGCTTTTGAAGAATGGCGTCACTTTTTGGAGGGGGCAGTCCACCCGGTCACCGTCATTACTGATCACAAGAACCTGCTGTATTTGGAATCTGCTAAGCGTCTGAATTCCAGACAAGCTCGATGGTCGTTGTTTTTTACCAGGTTTAATTTTGTTGTCACTTATCGCCCTGGATCTAAGAATGTTAAGGCGGATGCCTTGTCTCGCAGTTTCCCAGGGGCCGGGAAAATGGATGACCCGATTCCTATCCTTCAGGAGGGGGTGGTAGTGTCGGCTGTATGTTCTGAGCTTGAGGAGGAGATGTTAGAGGCTCAGGGGGACGCCCCTGCAGGACCTCCAGGGAGACTGTTTGTCCCAAATCAGTTGAGACAAAAGGTTATTGAGGCACATCATAATTCTGCTTTAGCAGGACATCCAGGGAGTAAGGCTACTTTAGATCTCCTTTCTCGCCGGTTTTGGTGGCCTAACGTTAATAAGATGTTTTAACTTTTGTCGCGTCCTGTGGGGTTTGTGCTCGCTCTAAGACCCCTCATACCCGTCCGTCTGGGACCCTCTTACCCTTGAAACTTCCGGAGCGTCCATGGACTCATTTGTCTATGGACTTCATCACGGACCTTCCTCAGTCGTCAGGGAAGACTGTCATACTGGTGGTTGTTGACAGGTTCAGTAAGATGGCACATTTCATTGCTCTTCCTGCCCTCCCTAATGCTAAAACTCTGGCGCAGGTGTTCATTGGGGAGATTGTGAGACTTCATGGGTTGCCTTCTGATGTGGTGTCAGATAGGGGGTCTCAGTTTGTGTCCAAGTTTTGGAGGGCATTTTGTTTACGTCGGGGGATGCAATTGTCATTTTCCTCGGCTTTTCATCCGCAGACCAATGGTCAGACAGAGCGTCTGAATCAAAGCCTAGAGACTTATCTTCGGTGTTTTGTCTCAGAGAACCAGGAGGACTGGTCTTCTTTCTTGCCTCTGGCAGAGTTCGCTCTTAACAACAGGCGGAGCGAGTCCACTGGTAAGTCCCGTTTTTTGGGGCATATGGTTTTCATCCCCAGTTTTGTACATTCAATGGGGGGGGCCCTTCTGGGGTTCCTGAGGAGGAGCGTTTCTCGTCGTCACTTGCTTCAGTGTGGAGAGGTGTATTGAATAATCTGAGTGCTATGGGGAACCGTTATAAACGTATGGCTGATAGGAGGAGAGTTTCTGGTCCAGATCTTAATGTGAACGATCTGGTATGGTTGTCTACCAGGAATATAAAACTTAAAGTTCCCTCCTGGAAGCTGGGCCCCAGATTCATCGGGCCGTACAGGATCAGTTCCATAATTAATCCTGTGGCATTTTGTCTGGACCTCCCTCCTACGTTTAAAATTCTATATGTGTTCCACAAGTCATTACTTAAGAGGTACGTGGCACCAGTCATACCATCACCTCTACCTCCTCCTCCAGTGGTGGTCAATGGTAACTTGGAGTTTCAAGTGTCAAAGATCATTGACTCACGTCTGAATCGCCGGTCCCTTCAGTACTTGGTGCATTGGAAGGGGTATGGTCCAGAGGAGAGGACGTGGGTTCCTGCGTCTGACATTAACGCAGATCGTTTGGTGCGGACCTTCCACAGAACTCACCCGGGCAAACCTGGCCCTGAGGGTCCGGAGGCCCCTCGTAGAAGGGGGGTTACTGTCATGTGTGCATCGCCACGAAGATCGTCGCGGTTGCACATTCTGACTTCTCACAGCTGAGTTGCTGTTTCTTTGTGTTTGGCAGTTAGGGAGTTAATTCTGTCTGTGCTCAGTTCTGGGACTGGGTGCAGTTTCTCCCGGCTGCAATTAATTATTTGTTGATTGGTTTCCTTTAAATCTCTGGTTGTCTGTGTTGGGAGTTGCCAGTGAAATTCTTCATGCAGACCACAGATAGGATTGTATCTGTATAGACTTAAGTTAAAGAGCTCCTTAGTTGTTTTAAGCTCACCTTGCTTAGAGTTTAATATCCCAGATCATTTATGTTCCTTCTGTGTTTGAGTGTGTATGCAAGTCTGTGTTTTCTCCAGTCTGTCTTATATGTCTAATCTGTGTATTTAGCAGAGATCAGCCCATATCCCTTTGGTGGTAATCAGTATCCTTCTTAGGACTGATTACATGGTTAAGGGACTGATAGGAGACAGGGTTAGGCTGGAGACTTGGACCTCTGAACCATTATCAGTACCTCCAAGGTGAGGGATTAGTTAGGACCCCAGTTTAGGGTCAGGTTAGACCCCCGGTCCTCCTCTTTCCTGTGACAGTGTATCAAGTCCTCAAGATTAACCCTGAGTTCAACGGATATCGTGTCAGGTAAATCTATTCTATATTTACATGCTGATGTTGCTAATCTATATGTTGTATAGAGTGTTGTTCTTTTAAGAATAGTTTACTGACATCGTACACATATCATAAGACCGCGTGACACTTGCAATGTGATCCGGTTGACGTTGTCGCAGTGGAGGCACCCGTTCCTTCAAAAACTGCAGCACCGTCAGCAGCACCCCAGATCCGCTGTCTGCCCCGGTCGCTGAGACAGAAGAAGCGACACCCGTCCTCATGGAGGAGGCCGCGCAGGCACCAGAGCACTACCTGCCTGTACCGGAGCCCCGACTGTCATCTGATTTAGAGCCGTCTGCTTCCTCCGCAGGGGAGCGCCGCCAGGACTGGGGGGCGAAAGGAGAGCTGCCGCAAACCGGACACTGTAAGCTGCAGTGGAGTGGTGGAGACATGGAGCAACTGGTGGAGGAATTACAACCGGCGTCAGGAGGAAGAGTGGAGACGTTTGGAGCGGGAAGCAGAGCGACAAAGGGAGCAGCGAGAAACCCTAAAACTTCGCCAACGTCACCTGGAGAAGGACCGGGCAGATAAGGACCGGATGAGAAAGGATAAAGGAACCCTGAGTGAGCCGCGGCGTAAGGGTGCAGTACAGAGCTTTAAATTGAAAGGTGGGTGGGGCTTCATCAAGGAGCCTGGACTTTATTTAGAAGTCTTTGTGACCCGGCGGGACGTGGAGGCTCACCTCCCAGAAGGACACCCGGGGAGGGACCTGTTGCCAGGGAGACTTGGTGACTTACACCCGACACTGGGGTTACAATGGGTGGTACGCCCTAAATGTTACCAGGTGCGACCCCTACTCCCCAGTGTGTCAGGAACCTGTGAGACCCTCGAAGCCTTCAGCCTCCCACATCCAGGCCTCTGCAAAAGTGCCCACCCCACGCCGTAAATCTCCCAGCCTCCCTCAGTGGTCTCCTCAGCAGCCCCAGCTATGGACATGATAAGTATAGCTGGCCCGTACCCGGCGCCTGTTAGGCCACCTGGGGTTCGTACAGTCCGTGACATAGGGCTCCAGACCCGGAGAGAGATGAAAGAGGTGGCCACACAGACCCAGATAGCGGGTCACGACTTGACTGTACAGGCCACACGACGTCATCAGGTCCTGGTGGTCCTTGGTGTCTCGGATGTTTGGCAAGCATCAGAACAGTACCAGGTGGTACCTGGAACACCCCTGCCAAAGAAGTCTAAATAACCCGGACAGGGTCCCTGTATGTAAATAAATAGTTAAATTGTTTATGTACCCGGACGGGTGAATGTTCCAAAAAAATTTTTTTAATTTAATAAAAAATAAAAAAACACAGTTTTCATTTCTTTTATTACTGTCTCATCCTGCTGCGACGCCATCGATCTCCTGTAAAAAAATGAAAAAAAAAAAAAAAAAAAAAAGTATACCACCTGACCGACGCAGTCCATAGTAACGAGTGTCCCACGACGATCCAGCTCTGCTACATCAGAATGACAGGCAGAGCCTGTCATCCCGGCGCAGCACAGCTGATTACCTGCTTCCCCGGCGGTGACGTCATCGGACTGCTTTACGGCCGGGATTACCCTGCAGTCACTGCAGTTATCGCGAAAAACTGCATGTGACCGCCAGGGAGAAGATAATGGCGGCTATCAAGCAGTCCAGGACGTGACCGCCAGAGATCTTCTGCCAGGTAAGTGCCGCTGACTCCTGACAGACCCGACCGACGGACACTGACAGTGACAGTGACAAATCCGATTCCGGTATTCGATAAGACGAAAATATCGAAACGAATTATCGAAAGGCCGATAGAGCTAATATCGGCCGATAGCCGATATTTGCATTATCGTATCGCTCAAAAACTACTGATAACAGTTCTTGCTCCTGTGGTCCCATGCTGTGAGCCCTCCTCCCCTGACCTCTACTCTTTAGAGGAGATGCTGCTAGGAAGGGAACAGTGCAGGAGGCAGAAGACACATCCTAAGTTTTTTGCTCTTCCTCCACTTTTGTCTTGTGTACTGTGTGACCAGGTTCCCTGGTGAAAGCGCGCCATGCAGGAGAACGAGACGGCAGCCAGTGAGCGCTATCATCAGTCTGATGGAAAGTGTTCATTTATCCCTGCATGACACACACCCTTTTTTAAATGCCCGCACTCGGTAAAAGCGCCTTAGCCCTGGCTCGGAGTATCAGAATTAGTCAGTGACAAGCAACATTAAGCCCATGACTGAGAGAGCCCATAGTGGCTACTGCTTTGGGCAATATGCGTCTGCCTGCAAGGACCCCCCTCCACCTCCGAGCCTCGGTGCAGCTGCACGTCTGCTCCTGGTTGCTATCCTCACTCAGAGTTACAATTGATTTTCTACCTCTGCCATTTAATACACTTGTTACATATGAAGATGTCTACCATTATGACGTACAGCTATAATAACTTCATGCTCATATTTTTCCCACTGCATGATGAACAGCTGTATTGGTTGATCTAAGTGAAAATGTATATACAATATATGTCGACACTCGGCATGCCAAGGAAAAGGTCCACTAAGAATATATTCTGTGACTCACAAAGCAAAAAAACAAAGGCAGGAAAGATATAAGGCTGGGAAAATAAGCAAAGAAGCTTATGTCAAGAAGGAAAAATGATACTGAAAGGCTATGTAAAATTTTGCAAATATTTTTTTGAGTTCATCCAATTCTCAAATGCAAAACTAAGCAAACTCAATGGTCCTTAATAAACTTGTTTTACAATTCTTTTGCTGCAGTGTTACTACAAGCCATTTATTAATCTGAGTGCTCTTCAACACTGATACATAGGCATCAGAGTTGTAGCTCCTAGCTCTCTCTACTGTCCCCCTCCCTTCCCTCAGTGTTAAGAGATAACAGCAGGGAAAAGGTTGGGCACATATTTTAAAAGTGGAAAGATAGAAAAGCATCTACAGTCTCAGTGAGGGCAGAGACAAAAAGAAGGGAAACATATAAAAATGAACTACAGGATCAAAAATATGAGATAGTGAAAAAGGCAGTATATTAGATGCAAACAAATGTCACACAGCCTACAGTTATTACTGGGAGAAACACTCTCAAAAGAAAAAAATCTGAAATATAGGTCAGGCTGTAAACTGCAAGGTGAAGAAGCTCTCCCATGAACTTTTTTTCCCTCTAAATCTGTGGTTGTAATGTAGTTTGAGGATGTTAATATAGTCACCTATCACCATCTTCACCGGCACCCAGCACCAGTCTGCTCCTTTTATGAGTGATGTCACCATGGGCGTACCAGGATCAAAACTAGGGGGGGAGCAAGCCAATGTCACATCTTATACAGGTTACATCATATACACTGTACATTATCCTGCATATTAGGTATGGAGCGTTAGAACTGTTGTATATTGTATAATACAGCAGTGTATGCGACACTACGCTGTATATACCTATATTATACATGGCACACTAACTCTATACAAAGAATAAGAGGCATTATAACCTGTATATGAAAAGTATAATACAGAGTGTATATACACTCTATATACCGCACACATGTGTATGACCCTGTATACACCATATACTACACTCTATATACCGCACACGATGTGTATGACCCTGTATACACCATATACTACACTCTATATACCGCACACGATGTGTATGACCCTGTATACACCATATACTACACTCTATAAGTCACATATTATACAGGTATACATCATATACACTTAATTATCCGCACATTAGTATGAGCGTATAACGAACTTTAACTTGTATATACAGCAGTGTGATGACAACTACGCTTATATACGCTATAGTTATACATGTTGGCACATACTTCTATACAAGATAAGGCATTATAACCTTATATAAAAGTATAATACGCAGTGTATATATCACTCTATATACCGCACACGATGTGTATGACCCTGTATACACCATATACTACACTCTATATACCGCACACGATGTGTATGACCCTGTATACACATATACTACACTCTATATACCGCACACGATGTGTATGACCTGTATACACCATATACTACACTCTTATTTTGAAGTAAAAAAAATAAAATTAACAGGAACAATATACAATACTTAAAATAAAGAACAGTAAAGTTAAAAATCAACAAACTTACTGGTATTTCAGTGGGAACTATGGGCCTGCTTTTGGCTAATGAGATGGTCAATGTTCGGTTCCATATTTGTCACAAGTGAAGCAATTTTTCTCTTTCTTGATATCATTATTTCCTAGGGATTCCAAATTGCTATTATAAAATACCAATATATATACAGCGCTACAAAAACAATATACCAGCAATAAAACTGCCCACACAGAGACATACAGCCTGCACTGCCCATCACTGCAGCCTTGCCAATCCATCATTCCAGCCTCATCAGTGCACATATTGGCGCAACTCCACTTTTAGCTCAGGCTCAGACTGGTGTGGTGCGAGAGTCCCTAATAGGCAGGTAAATGTCCCCAATAGGCATCATTGGTCCCCAATAGGCAGGTAAATGTCCCCAATAGACAGCATTGATCCCAATAGGCAGCATATGTCCTCAATAGGCAGCATAGGTCCCAATAGGCAGCATAGGTCCCAATAGGCAGCATAGTCCCAATAGGCAGCATATGTCCTCAATAGACAGCATATGTCCTCAATAGGCAGCATAGGTTCCCAATAGGCAGCATAGGTCCCAATAGGCAGCATAGTCCCCAATAGGCAGCATATGTCCTCAATAAACAACATATGTCCTCAATAGACAGCATAGGTCCCCAATAGGCAACATAGGTCCCCAATATGCAGCATAGGTCCCCAATAGGCAGCATAGGTCCCCAATAGGCAGGTAAATGTCCCAATAGGCAGCATAGGTCCCCAATACACAGCATATGTCCTCAATAGGCAGCATAATCCCCCATAGGCAGCATAGTCCCCAATAGGCAGCATAGTAGTCCCCAGTAGGCAGCATAATCCCCATAAGCAGCATAGTCCCCAATAGCCAGCATAATCCCCAATAGCCAGCATATCCCCATAGCCAGCATAATCCCCAATAGCCAGCATAATCCCCCAATAGCCAGCATAATCCCCTAATAGCCAGCGTAATCCCCCATAGCCAGCATAACCCCCCAATAGCCAGCATAATCCCCCATAGGAAGCATAATCCACCATAGGCAGCATAGTCCCCAATAGGCAGCATAATCCCCCATAAGCAGCATAGTCCCCAATAGCCAGCATAATCCCCCAATAGCCAGCATAATCCCCCATAGCCAGCATAATCCCCCATAGCCAGCATAATCCCCAATAGCCAGCATAATCCCCCATAGGCAGCATAATCCCACAATAGCCAGCATAACCCCCCATAGCCAGCATAATCCCACAATAGCCAGCATAATCCCCCATAGGCCGGGCCCGGCGTAAAAAAAAAAAATGCCAGTACTCACCTATCTCCCCCGCTGCTCTGAAGAAGCGCGCGCTGGACTCGTCTTCTCCTGGCACAGGCGGCGTGACGTCATCAGGGCGCGCAGGCAGCGTGATGACGATTACGTCACCTGTGCTGCATATGGAAGGCCGCTAGGCCTTCCTCACCACATTCGCCCGCGATTAAAGGGCCCGCCGGCACTGAACTGTCAGTTCAATGTCAGCGGGGCCGACGGGCCGGCAGGGCCGGTTCTTTCACTGTGCGCCCCTGCTTCTAGGGGGGGCAGCTGCCCCCCTCTGCCCCACGGTGGGTAGCCCATGGATGTCACTGCTCTTCATACTCTCTGAATCAATGTGCACCATGCGTGAGCCAGAAGTTTATTTTACAATGTACTGTAAGTCTATGGAACCTCATATTGACGTTCCATAAGTTTACATTGTAAAAGCCACTTCTGGATCATGCAGCGCGTGGTGTGACCCGGAGAGGCTGAACAACGGGGACATTACTTAGAAGAGGAGTGGAACGGTGCTGGATGCCGAAGAAGATGGTGGTAGGTGAGTAGATTAACACGCTCACACAACACTAGATGCACATATACACAGATTTAGAGAAAAACAAAATGATGGGAGGGCTTCTTCAAAGGGAAGAGTGCAGGCTGAAAGCTAGTGCAGTTTTATTAACTAAAGATTACCATTGTCACATGTAATAATCTTTTTTTTTTTTTTTAAACGTGTCTATAGCTTTTATAGATGCTTGAGGGCAATGCCTATTACTCACCAAGGGCATAAGTTTTAACTCTCTTGGCACTTCAATTTTAATAAGACTTACTGTCATTGTAAACATACAGCAAGAACGTGGCTGCTCCTACTTGCTGACACAAATGGGATGGAACAGCATCAGCAGGAATTACCATTGATCACATTGAGAACAGTGTTTCTGACATTCCAAAGACTTTCTTACATGCATTCAAAAAACATCTTATCTGATAGCGGTGTCCACTGGATTGCCTCCACAGAAGGGCTGCTGTCCAGAGGAGTGAACCAGAGCAAGTGAATAGTCTGGTAGATGGGTCAAAAGGAAGATGGCAGAGGTCAGGCAGGAGAAACATCAATAAACAAGCCAAAGTCAAAACAGGAAACACATATACTAGACAGGCGCAGCAACCATCGCCCTCGACCAGAGGAGCACAAGGCTATATCTGTCAGGTACCAACAATATGCTGGGGGATTCAGTAGGGTGTGGCACTTCTCAATAGGCTAAAAAAGGGAGTTGATTACTCCAGCTGGACAGCACACACCCATACTGACAGACTGGACAGTCCTACAGGTCCCAAACACCCTAATCTTAGTGGATGGACAGGGCCTGCACCGCCCAGAACTTCTAATTCCGGCGTATCCTCAATCACCAGTGAGGCCCATAGAATGAATACAGCGGCGCCTAATGACAGCAGCAGAGGTCACAGGAGCCACACATGGATTAGTCCAGATTAATTTACAAACTGCAAAACTACCACATTTTTTTCCACAACAAAAAATAGCTGTGGAACCATAATGAATAGGTTTTTCAACTCAGTGATTATTTAACTGTGGTTGGAAAAGTTATCCTGTGTAATGGGATCTTTGAGTGAATCTCCACCTTGTAACATAGTGTTATTTATTTGTCAAAAATTCTTTTATAGCTGTAACTGTTCTAGCTCTATTTTTCTGATTCACATTTACAGCATAGCTCAAAGATACGATAATGGTTGTCGTCGGCCTTACTAGAGGGGTCTTAGGAGCTGAAGAGCATAAGCCTTTGTCTAGCCTGCCAGGGATTTATTTGTTTATCCCACTTCTGACACCAATATGTCAGGGTTTAGGGGGTGAGGTAGCCCCTAATCGTCAGGAATTCACTTATTTATTCGTGGTTGTGGGTTATATAACCACACACAACTTTTGTTTCCACTTTCAGTTTTGGTTGGGAACTTGCAGCTCTCTGGCACCCTCCTTACCTTCAGGTCAATCAGGGAACTACACCTAGGATAAGTAGTCGCCACAAAGGCTTCCTTGCTGTGTACTGGCTATAGGGCTCTCTGCAGTGAGGGCGGTATGTGTATCCCCAGTCCCAGGGTGGGTAATACACACATAAACCTCCATTCCATCACTGTCAGGTTCTCCCCAATCCCCCAGAACACTTTTCTGCCAACAGCTCCTCGTTTGATATTAAAACCAATATCGGGTCAAGAACCCACCCACAATATAGCATGTGGCGATTCGTTCATAGAGCAAGGAAAACGAAACTAGTAAATTGTATACGTTTACTCCAAAAGTATAGACAGTGTTTACAAAAATACTAAAGATATTACAAAAGGAGGCAAAATACAGTATATACAAACAGTTACAAATAAAAGAGGATTAAAATAAGAACTTACACATCTCAGTCACTGGTATGACATGTCTGTGAGGGGGGAGGAGAACCATCCCAGAACCATCCCAGAACAAAGGGTACATCTGCATAGCTTCATGTAGCTGATTCTCCAGGCAAGTGACACCCCCCTGAATGAGCATCTGCGCTTTATACCTTTCTCTTGCTGACCTCACTGGGGGGGCTGTGCTAGAGGATATACACCCCCTTTTAAAAAGTTCTTAGAAAATTCTATCTTTCGTATCTCTGGCTGGGAAGCTCACAGAGTTTTGACAGGGGTATCATATGTTCGCTTACAAATTTAACTTTCTTTAGATACCAAACATGGCCTATCTGCGTGCATCTGGAAGGCAGAAACCCTTTTCTCAGTTTCTGGTTGGTGCACAGGCATTTAAAATGTTGCTGTGTGTTATATTTTGGTAGCTGAGGAGAGCAGGAGCAAAAAAACGCAAAGGCAGCCAAACACCAGAGAGGTTGAGATCTAATAGGTTACAGACCCCTAAATTAACCGCACAACTAGAAGCAGCCGTGGGACGTTCCTACGGTGCCCTAGACGCCTCGTTAAACCGGACAGATTAGCTACCTCTGAAGATGGAAAGAGGAAAGCTAACTGCCCCGGAGTAGAGCCCCAAAGGAATAGGAAGCCCCCAAACATAAAAGGGCGGTTAGACAAGATGAAACACAAAACGCAGACAGAAAATAGATTGAGCAAACGCTGGGGCCAAAACTGTCTAGATAGGACAGTACAGGAGAGAATACTGTCTGCAACCCAGCAAAACCCTAGGAAAAACTCCAACACTTCTGATTCCAAAAATGCTGAGACCACACGGTCTCGACCACCTATATCAGATCTCTGGTGTGAACACACAGCTAACTAGCAGTAAAAAAAATCACAAGAACTGAGCAAAAGAACAAATACAAAAAGAGAACAGAGACCAGAACAAGCCCCCAAAGGGGATCCGGCTGAACTCAAAAGCAAGGCAACAAAAACAAGGAAAATCAAACCAAAGAAAAAAAAAACAGAAAGTAACTTATCTGAATGATAGCATGAGACAGCAGAAAAGCAAGCTGATTTCCAACCTAGACCAGGAAGTAACAATTGATCACCGGCAAGGATCATGGGAGGTCAGCTCACTTATATCAGGCCAGTCCGTCCCCCTTGATAACCATTCATCCATTGCAGGTGGTGGACTTTTGCTGTTCAACATAGGTTCATTACCCTCAGCAACCACCAGAGGGAGCCTCAGCTCCGAAGTCGTCTCCAACACGTTCACAGCAGTACCCCCTTGAGGAGGGGTCACCGAACCCTCACGTTCACCACCAGGCCGATCAGGATGAGCTCGGTGATAGGTACGGACCAGTCTCTCAGCATGAATGTCAGAAGCAAACACCCAAGAATTGTCCTCCTGACCATAGCCTTTCCACTTAACCAAGTACTGGAGTCTTCGCCTAGCGAAACGAGAATCCAATATCTTCTCAACCTCATATTCCAAATAATGGTCATTCTCTGAGAGACAGGGATGTCAGAAATAAAATCCATAGAGATATGGGGCCATGGTCTCTTGGGCACAGGCAATGGCATTAACAAACCACTAGAGCGAGAGCAAGGTTTGGACCGAGAACAAGTCCCACAGGACTGCACAAAGTCCCTGACATCACGAGACAAAGTGGGCCACCAAAAGGACCGACTCACCAAATCTCTGGTACCAAAAATACCAGGATGGCCAGCCAACGTGGAGCAATGAATCTCAGAAACCACAAGAGGGAGCCTCAGCTCCGAAGTCGTCTCCAACACGTTCACAACAGTATCACCGGCCAGGATCATGGGAGGTCAGCTCACTTATATCAGGCCAGTCCGTCCCCCCTGATAACCATTCATCCATTGCAGGTGGTGGACTTTTGCTGTTCAACATAGGTTCAATACCCTCAGCAACCACCAGAGGAAGCCTCAGCTCCGAAGTCGTCTCCAACACGTTCACAACAGTAAAAAAAAAACAGAAAGTAACTTATCTGAATGATAGCAGGAGACAGCAGAAAAGCAAGCTGATTTCCAACCTAGACCAGGAAGTAACAATTGATCACCGGCGAGGATCATGGGAGGTCAGCTCACTTATATCAGGCCAGTCCGTCCCCCTGATAACCATTCATCCATTGCAGGTGGTGGACTTTTGCTGTTCAACATAGGTTCAATACCTTCAACAACCACCAGAGGGAGCCTCAGCTCCGAAGTAATCTCCAACACGTTCACAACAGCTGTGGTAGCTTTAATTATGCCGATCCCGAAAATATAAGTTTCCTGCCTTTAGGATTACTGTGGGTTATTCAATATGATCTGAAATAGACAAAGGGAATTTACATCGTGGAGGGAAAATCTGCCTGGAAATGGTCTGGGTAATAAACGTGCCCAGCTGCTGGAGGGGAGGGGGAAGTGGGTAGAATTACACAGCACAGAGGTAAAGAATGGGGGAAGTTTTTGCATGGGGAGATAGCTGCATGTTCAAATGCACAAACGCAATGCACAAATCAACTGGGTGTAGGGCGAGGGCAGTGTCGGATGTGTACTTAGGACAGAAGGAAATAATTATAATTTCCAGACACAGCCAAGATTACATGTGACAGATTTCTAATTTCACCATTTTCTTTGAGAAGGCCACTTTTCGATAGAATTTTGGGTGGTTGCCTCATAGAGGTTGTATTTTGGGCTAAAAATTTATTTTGCACCATTTCTTTTTTATGATCACTGTGATGCAGTCTATTTCTGGTTGCAGAATGGGTTCAATGAGAATCAGTCAGTGACCTTGTTCTAATGGTACAATGGGAGAGTCTTTAACTCTTCTGTATTTATTTAGTTCTTAGCTGAATTATGACCACAGATCTCATCAAAGTTAAAACAGGAAGCTTTTAAGAGCCAAATGGACAATTTTTTTAGTGAAATCGAATTGTAAAAATGATAGTTCCAAATAAATTTATTTAAAATTTATATATTCATATATACAGTACAGACCAAATTTTGGACACACCTTCTTATTCAAAGATTCTTCTGTATTTTCATGACTATGGAAATTGTAGAATCACACTGAAGGCATCAAAACTATGAATTAACACATGTGGAATTATACATTACACTTTACAAAAAGTGTGAAACAACTGAAAATATGTCTTATATTCTAGGTTCTCAAAGTAGCCACCTTTTCCTTTGATTACTGCTTTGCACACTGAAAAGGTGAATGGATGGACTCTACATACCTAGTTCCCACCGTGAAGCATGGAGGAGGTGGTGTGATGGTCTGGGGGTGCTTTGCTGGTGACACTGTTGGGGATTATTCAAAATTGAAGCGGTGAGCGATTCAGCTCACCCAAACCATCTCGATTGGGTTCAGGTCTGATGTCTGAGGAGGCCAGGTCATCTGGCGTAGCACCCCATCACTCTCCTTCTTGGTCAAATAGCCCTTACACAGCCTGGAGATGTGTTTGGGGTCATTGCCCTGTTGAAAAATAAATGATGGTCAAACTAATCGCAAACCGAATGGAATAGCATGCTGCTGCAAGATGCTGTGGTAGCCATGCTGGTTCAGTATGCCTTCAATTTTGAATAAATCCCCAACAGTGTCACCAGTAGTGTTGAGCGATACGATACTGCAAATATCGGGTATCGGCCGATATTGGCTGTATCGGAATTCCGATTCCGAGTTCCGATATTTTCGTCAGATCGGATACCGGAATCGGAATTGTCACTGTCACTGTCAGTGTCCGTCGGTCGGGTCTGTCAGGAGTCAGCGGCACTTACCTGGCAGAAGATCTCCGGCGGTCACATCCCGGACTGCTTCATGGCCGCCATCCTCTTCTCCCCGGCGGTCACATGCAGTATCTCGCGATAACTGCAGTGACTGCTGGGTAATCGCGGCCGTTAAAGCAGTCAGTCCGATGACGTCACCGCCGGGGAAGCTGGTAAGCAGCTGTGCTGCGCCGGGATGACAGGCTCTGCCTGTCATTCCGATGTAGCAGAGCTGGATCGTCGTGGGACAATCGTTACTATGGACTGCGTCGGACAGGTGGTATACTGTTGGTTTGTTTTTTTAATTTTTTTACAGGAGATCGATGGCGTCGCAGGAATGAGAGAGTAATAAAAAAAATGAAAACTGTGTTGTCTCTTTTATTTCATTAAAAGACTTTTTTCTTGCTGTGTCTTTTTTTTAAACATTTAATAACTTTGGGATTAATAATGGATCGGTGTCTTATTGACGCCTCTCCATTATTAACCGGGCTTATTGTCACCGTGCAATCAACGGTGACAATAACCCCTTATTACCCCGCTTGCCACCGCTACAGGGCAAGTGGGAAGAGCCGGGTAAAGTGCCACAATTGGCACATCTTTTGATGCGCCAAATGTGGGGCTGCTGTAGCCTGGTATTATCAGGCTGTTGAGGGCCAAAATCCATGGGCCTTGACAGTCTTTTAATACCAGGCCGCAGCAGTCTGCATTTTACTTGGCTGGTTAACAAAAATAGGGGGGATCCCCACGCCGTTTTTTTTCGAGGGGATTCCCTATTTTTGTTAACCAGCCAAGCTAAGCAGACTGCTGTGGCCTGGTATTATCAGGCTTGCAAGGTCCATGGATATTGGATCCTTACCAGCCTGAAAAACCAGGCCTCAGCGGTCTGCTTCATCTGGCTGGTTAACAAAAATAGGGGGGACCCCACGCTAATTTTTTTCGAGGGGATCCCCTATTTTTGTTAATCAGCCAAGATATGCAGACTGCTGTGGCCTGGTATTATCAGGCTGGCAAGGTCCATGGATCTTGGCTCCTTAACAGCCTGAAAATCCAGGCCTCAGCGGTCTGCTTCATCTGGCTGGTTAACAAAAATAGGGGGGACCCCACGCTAATTTTTTTCGAGGGGAACCCTATTTTTGTTAATCAGCCAAGATATGCAGACTGCTGTGGCCTGGTATTATCAGGCTGGCAAGGTCCATGGATCTTGGCTCCTTACAGCCTGAAAATCCAGGCCTCAGCGGTCTGCTTCATCTGGCTGGTTAACAAAAATAGGGGGACCCACGCCATTTTTTTTCGAAGGGAACCCTTCTGACGTCACTGATGGTGTCCCTGGCTGACCTGAAGTGAAAGTGGAAAGCAATCAATTAAGCTTTCCACTTCCTCTCCTGTCAGCCAGGAGAGGAACTCATTCATTTGGGGGTTTACTGTGAGGCTGCAGCATTAGCTGCGGTCCCTGCAGTAAACATTAACCCTTTCTGAAGGATTACACCGTGGGACCTGACTGTGCATCGGATTGGTAAGAATAATTTTGCTTTATTATTTTATTTTTATTACAGGAAATGGTTTTAGTAGGTAAATAAAATATGGTCAAAAACTGTGTGATTATTTCATTAAACTTCTTTTTTATTAAAGTGTGTGTGTTTGATTATTCTTTCATACAATAGGATTAATAATTGATAGTTGTCTAATTGACAGCTCTCAATTATTAACCTGGCTTAAAGTGACCTTTCAATTGCAAGGTCATTTTAACCCCTTATTAACCCATTCGTCACCGCTACAGGGCAATGGGAATAGACGGGCAAAGTGCCAGAAAGGGCAAATCTAATTAGAGATTTGCCCTTTCTGGGGTGTCTGGGGGCAGATGTTAGTAGCCGGGGGGGGCAAAAATAATGGTCCCTCTCTGGGCTATTATTATCTGCCCCCACTCACTGGCTTTGTCTGTCTGGTTGCGAAAATAGGGCGGGAGCCCACGCATTTTTTTTCAGCAATTTTACACCTCATATATATATATATACATGTCATTGAGTTTGTGACACATATATATATATATATATTTATAGTTCATACACTTCTACATAGTATAATAGCCGCTAATTCAATTGCCGGCTTTTGTGAAAATGCAGAACCCGACATGAAATGACACTTGGTGTACATAGGGTTAACCATGTCTTTTGCTATCTGATTTGCACAAACAATTAAATCAGTCTATGTGTGCAAAATTTCACACCTGTAGGGGTTAATTAAAGGTGTAAATTCGTAGCAAAAAAGCCCGTTTTTTTTACAACGAATTTACACCTTTAATTAACCCCTACAGGTGTGAAATTTTGCACACATAGACTGATTTAATTGTTTGTGCAAATCAGATAGCAAAGGACATGAAAAGACATGGTTAACCCTATGTACACCAAGTGTCATTTCATGTCGGGTGCTTCTGTCTTTTCACTGAAGCCGGCTTTACCCGGCAATTGAATCAGAGGATATTTTACTATGTAGAAGTGTATAAACTATACATATATGTATATATATATATGTCACAATGACATGTATATATATATATATATGTATTCTATGTGTGTATATTTAGTGTTTACAAGGAAAGAATGGGGTTTTTTTAGCTCCGATATTTTGTTCCCATAGACTTACATGGGACTTCCGGTATCGGTATCGGGTATCGCCGATATTTTAATGGTATCGGCGATACCATTCCGATTCCGATACTTAGGGATATCGGAAAGTATCGCTCAACACTAGTCACCAGCAAAGCACCCCCACACCATCACACCTCCTCCTCCATGCTTCACGGTGGGAACCAGGCATGCAGAGTCCATCCGTTCACCTTTTCTGCGTGCAAAGCAGTAATCAAAGCAAAAGGTGGCTACTTTGAAGAACCTAGAGTATAAGACATATTTTCAGTTGTATCACACTTTTTTGTAAAGTGTAATGTATAATTCCACATGTGTTAATTCATAGTTTTGATGCCTTAAGTGTGATTCTACAATTTTCACAGTCATGAGAATAGAGAAAAATCATTGAATGAGAAGGTGTGTCCAAACTTTTGGTCTGTACTGTATATATTTATATATATTTATTATTGGATAGTTCCTATGCAATAATAACAAGCTATACAGTAAGCAGTTCCAGAGCTTCATCTGGTGCCCATGTGGGGGATTTAGATCTCTGTATAGAAACGCAGGCCTCTGACACCTATAAATTACATAGGGAACTTGGAAATGTGGATCATTGACCTCGTTCATTACAGAAACTCATTTGTCTGACTCATTGAAACATGGTTTCCTTATTTGATGTGATCCTCTACACTTATTCTCATTTCACTGCAGTTTGTGACATGACAAATAGTCAATAAAGCTTCCTGAATGATGTAGCTATGAACGTTTTTCCAGTTTTACAACATTTGTTTACGAGAACATTTGTACAGAACACCTTGTCATGTCATTTAACATTCTTATCATATGCTGCATCTGCCCCACAGAAATGAATGTGTACCTTAGTGGATTTTTAGTTTAGAAGGCCTGGCTATTGCTTGACCAAATACACTATTTACCTGCAGATATAAGGTTAATCTGCAGATAAATATCATTAAAACCCATGTGGCCGACTGACTTATAGTGCAGCTATACAGAGAAAAATAAATTATAATTATTGCGTAATCACCTTCTCCGAGTCACCTGGGCAAATGCAGGGAAGTGACAACGTCACCACTCAGTATAATTGGAGTATGGCTGTAATAACTCAACACTTTGAGTGACAGCCTGCCTGCAGTGTGTGTGTGCAGGGTGATTACATCCGCACTCCCTTTATAATATGCTGTGACATAATCACTCCTCTACACTATCCTAGTGACTCGGAGAAAGATGTTGCACTGTTTACAAAGTTATTAAAAATTTTCTCTGTGTAGCTGCACTTCATCAGACAGAAACACAGGCTTTTGACCCTATTTACCTGCAGTTGAACCCTTTAAATATAGGTAAATAACATTTTTAGTGATGTTTAGATCCCTTTAAATCTGCATTATTATTCTGCCACCGATGTACAGTACAGACCAAAAGTTTGGATACACCTTCTCATTCAATGATTTTTCAACAGGGCAATGACCCCAAACACATCTCCAGGCTGTGTAAGGGCTATTTGACCAAGAAGGAGAGTGTTGGGGTGCTATGCCAGATGACCTGGCCTCCACAGTCACCAGACCTGAACCCAATCGAGATGGTTTGGGGTGAGCTGGACCGCTCACCGCTTCAATTTTGAATAAATCCCCAAAGTGTCACCAGCAAAGCACCCCCACACCATCACACCTCCTCCTCCATGCTTCACGGTGGGAACCAGGCATGTAGAGTCCATCCGTTCACCTTTTCTGCGTGCAAAGCAGTAATCAAAGCAAAAGGTGGCTACTTTGAAGAACCTAGAATATAATACATATTTTCAGCTCTTTCACACTTTTTTTGTAAAGTGTAATGTATAATTCCACATGTGTTAATTCATAGTTTTGATGCCTTCAGTGTGATTCTACAATTTTCATAGTCATGAAAATACAGAAGATTCTTTGAATAAGAAGGTGTGTCCAAACTTTTAGTCTGTACTGTACGTATGTGAGATGTGTCTGAAGGATGTGATCACGGATCTCTGTGCAAGCAATGGCAGATAATGTTACTCACTAACCTCCCTTCTTATGCTTGACCGACTGCAAGTGGTTAATCCGGGAAGGATACAGTGATGAATTTTAACAGGTTTTATTCACAGTGCTTTCATGAGATGAGGTAACATAACAGGGATGAAGATGAGGTAGATTATGGAGGGTGAAGGTTAGAGGTAACAGGAGAATCCTCTTCAGTCCTGATGCAATTGCTACCAAGATGGCACTGACCACAAAAAAGGATGTGAGGAAGAAGATAGGAGTTACAGGGAGAGAGGTATTGTGGGAATTACTGAGTCTGTAATGCCTGAAAGCCTATGCAGATCATTAGCTGAACAGCACAATTATGGTTATGTTAGATTAGAGTGATTATGATTGCAGCGTTCAGCCAGGGACAGCAGGACGTAGATTCAAACCTTGGACATTCCCACTGTATCTGGGCCAGTGTTGACCTATAAATTAATTTTTTGCTCATTCATTTATAGTTGTAGCAGCCATAACTTTTTCATTTTTATGCAAGCTGTACTATATGGGTCTTACATTTTTGTGTCTGTTAGTTCGTGTTGATACCTAGTGTAAATAGTTTGTTTGTTTTTGGCACGTTTTCTACAGGTGTCTGCACCAAGCTACGCAATACCAATCTTCTCTGCTAGCTGCATGTTTTAAATTCTCTTTCCCCCTCATTTGATACCTTTCTGGTGCAGCTTTTTCATGTGTTTTTGAAGTACAGATAAACTTTCATTCCACACTTTTTTTAGGGTACACATAGAAGCATGATTTCAATAAAACGCCACACACAGTATGTCTAAGGGTATGTTTCCACGTTCTGGAATACATCTGGATTAGCTGCGGACTGAACGCTGCGTACAGACGCAGCATTTAATCCGCAGCGTCCAAGTGTTACAGCATAGTGGAGGGGATTTGAAGAAATAATACAGTCTATGGATATGATGCGGTGATTCCGCATATGTTGACAGCCGGCTCAGAGAACGGCCAACTCACAGTCCGGGGGGCAGCAGAATGCCGCCGCCGGGGGAGACTCTGCGGACCGCAGAATTAGGCGGCCCGACTGCGCCCCCCCTGCCGGCTGCACCTGGGGGCACTTGCCCCGGCTGCTCCCCCCTAGATACGCCTCTGGTTCCACTCCTGGAATACTGATGCAAAATACTGACCAAGTACTGAACGTGTGTATGTGGCCTAAAGACGCTACTGAACAGTGTAGTTTTTGCGCATTTATTCTCTATAAGTTTCTATGTACAACCTGAAAAAATGCACATTAAACAAATGCAATGGCATTTTTAAAGTACGGAATCAAAGCTTTTCTGTACTGTAAAAAAGCTGCTTAAAAAATTATGCATTGAATAAGGGGGAAAAGCATAAAAAAATCAACAAAATTACAATAAGATGAGATTGTTATTGAGTAGTTGGGAGAGGGGGCAGATTGAAAGCAAAAAAAACAAAGCATTTATGCTACTTGTGAACACAGCCTGAGTGTTACATTTTTATTTCACTTTTTATGAGTTTAATGGGAAAAAAAATCAGTCACACCATTTATGCCATTTACGATCACCGTAAATAATCTGATCACCGTATTATTCGGGTTGCTATGATTACAGGGACACAAAATATGTCCATCTTATTTGCTGAATTAACGTTTGGTGTTTTTTTAAATAACATTTTTGGAATTGTTCTTTATTATTTTTTAGTACTTTTATTGTAAAAAAAAATCTGGCTTTTATTTTCCCTTTACAATACAGGTACATAGAACTACACTGGTATAAAGAGATGTATCTCTATATACCAGTACAATCTGCCTGTAATAAAGATGTACCCATATTTGTCAGTGCAGAATGTGGCTCATAGCTTTTGCCACAGCATACAGTGATGCAGTTTGGGTGTTCGAAAAAACAGACAAATTTTCATCTATATTATCGTCCATATGTCATTCACATGCAATTCACATGGCATTAATTTTTATACATCAGTAATTAATATAATATGAAAGACCGAATACAGTTTTCTTTCTTAAAGGGTTATTCTTTCATTTTTTTGCAAATGTGAATGAAAATGGCAAAGTGAAATGTGGCTTCCTACATTTTCATAAGAAGATTATAATGGCTGCTAGTAAAGCCAGTAAATATAGATGTCGCACTGTTGCTAGTCTGAGAACCTAGCAATTCTCTGGAACAAGGCACTAAGTTACTATAAGGTGAATAACCGTCTCAGGAATGTTGATGTACAGGTGTTTGAAAAAACATTTCACATATATAACTTGGCACAAAATAACATTTTACGAAGAATACCATAGAATCAAGAAGGCGGGGTGACAACTGGATCCCTGTAAAAAAAAAGGTTTACAGTTTGCAATCATAGATGGGGAGGTCTGACAGCAATAAAACAATTAAGAAGGGGTCATAACATCACACAGGGTGAAGGAGGTCAAAGGATGTTGTAAGGAGCATCACTACGTCACCCACCACCCTTTGCCCTGAGGATAGTCCCATAACTTAAAAGAGGGTGTAACTAGACTCATATGCTATTGCATTCTGCTGAATCTTTTTTGTAACAATACACTTTTTATTAAAGCTCCATACGAACAAAGGGTCCATTTAGACAGGCCGATAATGGTGAAATTAGCAAACACTCATTCATCGGGTGTGAAGATCTGCAAGCTGGCTTCAAAATCATTGTTAACATCAACACATTGCTCTGTGTATATAGCAATCAGTTGACCACACTACCATAAACAGGCCATTAAATAATTTAATGACCTTGAAAGTAACCTTGTAACCTGGAAATAGACAAGATTTTACCTGCTTAAATACCTAAACATGCATACTGGCCCAATGGGACTGCTGAGGGCACAGGTGGAGACTAGAGAAGGATTCAAAAAGAAAGAAAAATGCATCCCAGAAAAACTTGGAAGGGCATAAAGAGATGGCATTTTTGGGAAACTTAAAACACTAACCAATAAAGCCAGATCTAAAGGAAATGTTATGGTGGTTGTTGATAAAAGGCATTCATGCGTCACAAATCCTCCATGTTTTTAGCTAAAATTTGAATAAGGGAGTTTCAGATGCCTCCATAGAGATTGAACTCAAGCCCTAACATGGAGTTCTGAGATATAGATCCAGCAGAAGTTCACAGGATTGTCACTATGATAAAGGAAGAAAAAAAGCTGGGGTTCTTTTCTAGATCTAGCTACTCTAAGGAGTCAGGATTGGGCGGTTCAAAAAGAAGGCTGGCTCCTTCTGTGCTATGAGAGAGGGGGATTGAGGGGCATCACGGTAAGTCATCTGAAGAGGATTCTATGCTCCCTTGAGAATAGCTTACAGCCCCATCATGCTGGGATACTGTGAGCTATATATTCTATGTTGAATTTCTCCATTTCAGAAGATCAGACCCCTCTCCGGTTCAATAGAAAAAATGGTGGGGACTTATTTAGTAACATAGTAACATAGTTATTAAGGTTGAAGGAAGACTTTAAGTCCATCTAGTTCAACCCATATCCTATCCTAACCTGCCCTAACATGTTGATCCAGAGGAAGGCAAAGAAACCTCATGTGGCAACAGTAAGCTTCACATTGGGGAAAAAAATTCCTTCCCGACTCCACATACGGCAATCAGACTAGCTCCCTGGATCAACGCAATATCTAGGAAACTAGTGAATATAGCCTGTAATATTATACTTTTCAAGAAAGGCATCCAGTCCCTTCTTAAATTTTAATAAGGAATCACTCATTACAACATTAGACGGCAGAGAGTTCCATAGTCTCACTGCTCTTACAGTAAAGAATCTGCGTCTGTGATTATGACTAAACCTTCTTTCTCCAGACGTAGAGGATGCCCCTTTGTCCCCGTCACAGGTCTAAGAGTAAAAAGATCATTAGAAAAGTCTTTGTACTGTCCCCTCATATATTTATACATTGTAATAAGATACCCCTAAGCCTTCGGTTCTCCAAACTAAATAACCCCAATTTAGGCGAGACCTTTACATTAAAGCGACTCTGTCAGCACAGAATGACTGTTCAAACTACTTCTCGGTGCTTCATGGCGGGGCCAATCATTTATATACACCTTCCCACCTGCTTGTGTTCCCTCTATCTCCACCCTCCCATCTTACCTGATTGACAGCTCTGGCTTCACAGAGCCAGAGAAAGGAGGAGATAGATAGAAACCAAGCAAAGTGGGAAGTTTTATATAAATGATTGGGACCATCGTAAAGCACCGAGCGCCTGAACTTGGTTTGAACAGTCATTTTGTGCTGATAGAGTCCCTTTAACAAATAGCAACCCAGTGTAAAAGTGTGCTCAGTTGGACCAGAGAGAGCACAACACACCCAGAGGCATGTGGGAACGGGTTGCAGGTCAGAGAACTAGAGAGGTGATTTTCTCACCAAAAGTTAATGGACAGGAGCAGGATTGGCCACAATCAGGGTTTTCAAAACAACAAAGAGTGGAACAATCAGAGGAGAAACACGTCACCGCTTCTGTATTTATCACCCTTTCCTGGTTTTGGCTTACAAATACTGAGGTAAAATACTGACCAAATACTGAACCTGTGAATGTGGTCTAAAGAAAAAAAGGGGTATGTTGGTTGCTGCTAGCGTCAGTAGGAATGTGGGGTGAGGGTGTACTAGATTAGAAGGCATTTTAAGCCTGAGAGCAGTATGTATTGGGGTTGGGCAGAAATAGGAATCCATGGTTATTCATGATGTAGTGTCTGCAAGGTATTGTCAGTTTATCAGTCAGGAAATATTGCTATGCAATATGATACAGATTTGGAATTTGCACGTGTCAAGAGAAATGATTTAGCCGTTTAGTTACTGATTTTGCAGCTCAAATGGACTTGGTAAAAAGAGAAGAAACTTTGTTGAAAAAAATAAGAATATAAATTGGAAATGTCTGTAAGACATAAAAGACTATATTGACATTAGTTTTATGGTAAACAAGAGCCACATCAGGTTAATGTTCTTTGGTGTAAGGATCTGGTTTATACAGATCAAACAGCGGCACTAAATGACCGCTGATCGGAAAACCTTTACTGATTGCCAGTCGTTAAAATCCACATGCACACTGAATAATCTTTAATAGCTTGCTCAGTGTACAATGGCATGTAAAAGATGGGCACCACTGGTAAAAATTACTGTTATTGTAAAGAATAATTCCTAGAAAAAGGGAGGAGGCTACAAATACATAGGGGCAAGCTTAAAAGAATCAGAAATAACCTACAGAGAAAATGGAAGTGCTGAGCCTAGGTAAAATTTATAATGTTTCTTATAGGAAAGATGTATATCTTCGTACCGTGTTAGCCAGTAGATAGAAAAATATTTAGAGTTGAGAGTCCTCAGTGGTTGATACCTTTTAATGGCTAACTGAAAAGATGGTAACAAATTGCAAGCTTTCGAGACTACTCAGGTCTCTTCATCAGGCAAAGACTAAAACAAAAGCTGAAGAATCACATATTCATACACAACACAGCACAGAAAAAATGCAATAAGATAAGACAAGTGACGTGAAGCAGAACTGTCATTATGGCAGAGGAATGAACATAAATATTGGAACAGTTCATAGATAAGGAGTGTGAAAGTTTTATTGCCCTCTGATTGGATATTTTTTGCTTTTATTTTTGTGCTTGCTTTTTGCATTTTGTCCTGCACTTCTGTGGAGGTCAGCCAGGTCCCTCCGGGGGCTTGTGCTCCTCTCAGTTTTTCTGAGCCACTGTTATTTGTTCATTTGCCTTTTCCAGTTTTTTCAGTGGCTGCTGCTTAGTTTTGTTACACCAGAGAACTAATTTAGGTGGTAGAGGTCGTGTGATCTCAGGTGTTTTTGCAATTAGTGAGTTGGTATTTTTTTAGGGTTTTTTGGATTGCAGTAAGTGTCCTTCCTATCCTTTTCTTTCTAGGAAGATTGGGCCCCAACGTTTGCTCATACTATTTTCTGTCTGTGTCTGTATTTCCTCTTGTCTAACCGCCTTACATGTTTGGGGGCTTCCTATGTTCTTTGGGGATCTGCTCGGGGCAGATAGTTTTCCTCTTTCTATCTTTAGGTGTAGTTAGCTTCTCAGGCTGTGACGAGGCATCTAAGACCAACGTAGGTAAGCTCCACGGCTGCCTTTAGTTGTGGTGGTTAGTCAGGGTACTGCAATCCAGTAGATTCCAACCTCTCTGGTGTATTGCCTTTTTTTGCCTGCTCTCCTCAGCTACCAAATCATAACAGTATCACCGGCCCAAACTGAAAATTATATGGTACTCACAGAAGGGAAAGATAGTGTAAAAAAAAAAAAAGTTGTCAGAGTTGTCAGAGATATTTTTTTTTTCTTTCCCTCTTTTTCTCTGGGTGCTGAGGTATTTTTTTTTCTCTCAATGGAGTTTGCACAGTTGTCTGGCCGTGTGGATCAGCTTGCCACTGAAGTTCGGAGTATTGCTACCTATCTTGCAGGGTTGCCGGTTGTGGAACCTAGGATCCCCATGCCAGATTTGTTTTTAGGGGATCGAGCTAAATTTCTGAATTTCAAAAATAACTGTAAGTTGTTTTTTGCCTTAAAACCTAAGTCCTCAGGGAACGCAGCACAGCAGGTTCAAATTGTCATCTCTCTCCTGCGCGGCGATCCTCAGGATTGGGCTTTTTCCCTGAAACCTGGGGATCCTGTTTTGAGTAATGTTGATGCATTTTTTCTGGCTCTGGGGTTATTGTACGATGAACCTAATGTCACTGATCAAGCTGAAAAAGCCTTGTTGGCATTAAATCAGGGGCTTGAGGACTCTGAGTTGTACTGTCAGAGATTCCGAAGGTGGGCAGTCCTGACCAAATGGAATGATGATGCTTTGGCAGCCCTTTTTCGGAAGGGTCTGTCAGAGAATGTAAAAGATGTTATGGTGGGTTTCCCTGCTCCCTCTGGTCTCAATGATTCTATGTCATTGGTGATTCAAATTGACAGACGTTTGCGTGAGCGTAGAGGTATGCGTGGAATAGTGTTGCCTTGTGAACCAGCTTCTGAACCCATGCAGTGTGATAGAGTGGCTTCTGGGGCACAGCGTCATGAGTTTCGAAAACGCAATGGGTTATGTTTCTACTGTGGTGATGCCTCTCATGCTATTTCAGTCTGCCCTAAGCGGGGAAGACGTTTTGCACTCTCAGTTGTCTTGGGTAGTGTTCAGACTAAATTTCTGTTGACTGTTACCCTGATTTGCTCCCTGTCCACATTTTCTGCTCAGGCTTTTGTTGATTCGGGAGCAGCTATTAACCTGATGGATTTTGATTTTGCTAAACGTTGTGGGTTTCCCTTGATACCCCTACGGAAGTGTATTCCCCTACTGGGGATTGATTCTACCCTTTGGCTGAGAATAAACCCCAGTTCTCTACTCAGGTGATAATGAGGGTTGAACCTGATCATCAGGAGAGTTGCACATTTTTGGTGCTGTATAATCTGCATGACATTATTGTACTAGGTTTCCCTTGGTTACAGTCTCATAATCCTGTTTTGGATTGGAAATCTGTGTCTGTAACCAGTTGGGGCTGCCAATGTGTTAATGCCAACACTCCTGTTTTTTCTGCCTCTCCCCAGGCTCAGGATGTTCCTGACTTTTTGACTGATTTTTCTGATGTGTTTAGCGAAAGTAAATCTGCATCCTTGCCCCCCATAGGAGCTATGACTGCGCTATTGAATTAGTGCCTGGTAGTAAATTCCCTAAAGGTCGCCTTTTTAACTTGTCTGTACCTGAACATGATGCTATGCGGTCTTATATCAAGGAGTCATTGAAGAAGGGTCATATCAGACTATCCTCTTCACCTTGGGTGCCGGTTTTTCTTTGTGGCCAAAAAGGATGGTTCATTAAGGCCGTGTATTGATTATCGTCTCTTGAACAATATCACTGTGAAATATCAATATCCATTACCCTTGATTTCTGACCTGTTTTCCAGGGTGAAAAGTGCTACTTGGTTTACCAAGCTTGACCTCAGGGGGGCGTATAACCTTATTCGCATTAAGCACGGGGATGAATGGAAGACGGCATTTAATACCCCAGAGGGGAATTTTGAGTACCTAGTGATGCCCTTTGGGCTCACTAATGCTCTTTCCGTCTTCCAGTCCTTCATGAATGACATTTTCAGGGATTTTGTGGATAAATTTCTGATTGTTTATTTGGATGATATCTTGATTTTTTCCAATGACTGGGACTCTCATGTGAAACATGTTCGGACTGTGTTCCAGATTTTGAGAGAGAATGCTCTGTATGTGAAGGGATCAAAGTGTCTTTTTGGCGTACAGAGGATCTCATTTCTGGGATTCATTTTCTCCCCATCTGTTATTGAAATGGACCCGGTCAAGGTTCAGGCCATCTGTGATTGGGTCCAACCTACTTCATTAAAGGCTCTTCAGAGATTCTTGGGTTTTGTCAATTTTTAACGTAAATTTATTGGTAATTTCTCTGTTATTGTTAAACCATTGACTGATTTGACCAAGAAGGGTTCTGATGTGGTGAATTGGCCTCCTGAGGCAGTCTCTGCGTTTCAGGAACTTAAGCAGAGATTCACTTCTGCTCCTGTTCTACTGCAGCCTGATGTTTCTCTGCCATTTCAGGTGGAGGTTGATGCCTCTGAAATTGGGGCAGGTGCCGTTTTGTCCCAAAGAGATTCAGAGACCTCTAAAAGTAACCCTTGTGCCTTTTTCTCTCGAAAATTTTCTCCAACTGAACGTAACTATGACGTGGGTAATCGGGAGTTATTGGCCATGAAGTGGGATTTTGAAGAGTGGAGACATTGGCTGGAGGGAGCCAAACATCAGGTGGTGGTCCTCACGGACCATAAGAATCTGGTTTATCTGGAATCAGCCAAGCGACTTAATCCTAGACAGGCCAGGTGGGCCTTGTTTTTCACACGTTTTAATTTTGTGGGTTTGTCCGGGATTGGAATCCGCACCGTCGCACTTACGGGCATGAAATTTTGCATGCCCGCACGTCTCGACCCCAAAAGAGTCCTAGGCTATGTTTTGAATCGAAATTTTAACCCGCGCGTTCCAAATCGCCAAACAATTTTGGCCCTATCTACATAATGGGGAGAAAGCTGAATGCTTGTGTGTATGTCCGGCATAGGAATCTGCATTTACGGGCATGAAATTTTGCACACCCGCACGTCTCGACCCCGGGAGCGTCATAGGCTAGGTTTTGAGTCGAAATTTTAACCCCGCGCATTCCAAATCGGCAAATAATTTTGGCCCGGGATAGGAATCCGCACCGTTGTACTTACGGGCATGAAATTTTGCATGCCCGCACATCTCAACCCCAGGAGCATCATAGGCTATGTGTTGAATGGAAATTTTAACCCCCGCACGTTCCAAATCGCCAAACAATTTTGGCCCTATCTACATAATGGGGAGAAAGCTGAATGCTTGTGTGTATGTCCGGCATAGGAATCTGCATTTACGGGCATGAAATTTTGCACACCCGCACGTCTCGACCCCGGGAGCATCATAGGCTGTGTTTTGAGTCGACATTTTAACCCCACGTGTTCAAAATTGCGCGCATTAAAAACACACACACGTATGGTATTTTTATCTTTTAAAAATAAATATCTGATTAATAACCAGCCAAACTACAAGACCAATTTGTTATAAATTTGCCATATAGGGAAATAAGACAGATGTCAGTCACATGAGCTGTATATTATTTGTATGTGTGAGGTAATATATACTGCCTAGAGGGGAATGTTTTCTGTTGGCTGGAGAATTATCAGGCTGCCTATAGCAACCAATCACAGCTCAGCTTCTATTTTGCGACAGGACATTAATATGACCATATAGGGAAATAAGCCACATGTCAGTCACATGAGCTGTATATTATTTGTATGTGTGAGGTAATATATACTGCCAGAGGGGAATGTTTTCTGTTGGCTGGGGATTTATCAGGCTGCCTATAGCAACCAATCACAGCTCAGCTTCTATTTTGCCATAGGTCATTAATATGAGCTCTGTTTGGTTACTATAGGCAACAGAGGACATTGTCAGTATAAGAAAGCTTGTATGTAGTGTTGAGCGATACGATACTGCAAATATCGGGTATCGGCCGATATTGGCTGTATCGGAATTCCGATCCCGAGTTCCGATATTTTCGTCATATCGGATACCGGAATCGGAATTGTCACTGTCACTGTCAGTGTCCGTCGGTCGGGTCTGTCAGGAGTCAGCGGCACTTACCCGGCAGAAGATCTCCGGCGGTCACATCCCGGGCTGCTTAATGGCCGCCATCCTCTTCTCCCCGGCGGTCACATGCAGTATCTCGCGATAACTGCAGTGACTGCTGGGTAATCGCGGCCGTAAAGCAGTCAGTCCGATGATGTCACCGCCGGGGAAGCAGGTAATCAGCTGTGCTGCGCCTGGATGATCAGGCTCTGCCTGTCATTCCGATGTAGCAGAGCTGGATCGTCGTGGGACAATCGTTACTATGGACTGCGTCGGACAGGTGGTATACTGTTGGTTTGTTTTTTTTATTTTTTTACAGGAGATCGATGGCGTCGCAGGAATGAGAGAGTAATAAAAAAAATGAAAACTGTGTTGTCTCTTTTATTTCATTAAAATACTTTTTTCTTGCTGTGTCTTTTTTTTAAACATTTAATAACTTTGGGATTAATAATGGATCGGTGTCTTATTGACACCTCTCCATTATTAACCGGGCTTATTGTCACCGTGCAATCAACGGTGACAATAACCCCTTATTACCCCGCTTGCCACCGCTACAGGGCAAGTGGGAAGAGCCGGGTAAAGTGCCACAATTGGCACATCTTTTGATGCGCCAAATGTGGGGCTGCTGTAGCCTGGTATTATCAGGCTGTTGAGGGCCAAAATCCATGGGCCTTGACAGTCTTTTAATACCAGGCCGCAGCAGTCTGCATTTTACTTGGCTGGTTAACAAAAATAGGGGGGATCCCCACGCCGTTTTTTTTTTCGAGGGGATTCCCTATTTTTGTTAACCAGCCAAGCTAAGCAGACTGCTGTGGCCTGGTATTATCAGGCTTGCAAGGTCCATGGATATTGGATCCTTACCAGCCTGAAAAACCAGGCCTCAGCGGTCTGCTTCATCTGGCTGGTTAACAAAAATAGGGGGGACCCCACGCTAATTTTTTTCGAGGGGATCCCCTATTTTTGTTAATCAGCCAAGATATGCAGACTGCTGTGGCCTGGTATTATCAGGCTGGCAAGGTCCATGGATCTTGGCTCCTTAACAGCCTGAAAATCCAGGCCTCAGCGGTCTGCTTCATCTGGCTGGTTAACAAAAATAGGGGGGACCCCACGCCATTTTTTTTTCGAAGGGAACCCCTATTTTTGTTAATCAGTTCCCTCTGACGTCACTGATGGTGTCCCTGGCTGACCTGAAGTGAAAGTGGAAAGCAATCAATTAAGCTTTCCACTTCCTCTCCTGTCAGCCAGGAGAGGAACTCATTCATTTGGGGGTTTACTGTGAGGCTGCAGCATTAGCTGCGGTCCCTGCAGTAAACATTAACCCTTTCTGAAGGATTACACCGTGGGACCTGACTGTGCATCGGATTGGTAAGAATAATTTTGCTTTATTATTTTATTTTTATTACAGGAAATGGTTTTAGCAGGTAAAAAAATATGGTCAAAAACTGTGTGATTATTTCATTAAACTTCTTTTTTATTAAAGTGTGTGTGTTTGATTTTTCTTTCATACAATAGGATTAATAATTGATAGTTGTCTAATTGACAGCTCTCAATTATTAACCTGGCTTAAAGTGACCTTTCAATTGCAAGGTCATTTTAACCCCTTATTAACCCATTCGCCACCGCTACAGGGCAATGGGAATAGACGGGCAAAGTGCCAGAAAGGGCAAATCTAATTAGAGATTTGCCCTTTCTGGGGTGTCTGGGGGCAGATGTTAGTAGCCGGGGGGGGGCCAAAAATAATGGTCCCTCTCTGGGCTATTATTATCTGCCCCCACTCACTGGCTTTGTCTGTCTGGTTGCGAAAATAGGGCGGGAGCCCACGCATTTTTTTTCAGCAATTTTACACCTCATATATATATATATACATGTCATTGAGTTTGTGACACATATATATATATATATTTATAGTTCATACACTTCTACATAGTATAATAGCCGCTAATTCAATTGCCGGCTTTTGTGAAATGCAGAACCCGACATGAAATGACATTTGGTGTACATAGGGTTAACCATGTCCTTTGCTATCTGATTTGCACAAACAATTAAATCAGTCTATGTGTGCAAAATTTCACACCTGTAGGGGTTAATTAAAGGTGTAAATTCGTAGCAAAAAAGTCCGTTTATTTTTACAACGAATTTACACCTTTTATTAACCCTACAGGTGTGAAATTTTGCAAACATAGACTGATTTAATTGTTTGTGCAAATCAGATAGTAAACGACATGAAAAGACATGGTTAACCCTATGTACACCAAGTGTCATTTCATGTCGGGTGCTTCTGTCTTTTCACTGAAGCCGGCTTTACCCGGCAATTGAATCAGAGGATATTTTACTATGTAGAAGTGTATAAACTATACATATATGTATATATATATGTCACAATGACATGTATATATATATATGTATTCTATGTGTGTATATTTAGTGTTTACAAGGAAAGAATGGGTTTTTTTTAGTTCCGATTTTTGTTCCCATAGACTTACATGGGACTTCCGGTATCGGTATCGGGTATCGCCGATATTTTAATGGTATCGGCGATACCATTCCGATTCCGATACTTAGGGGTATCGGAAAGTATCGCTCAACTCTACTTGTGTGAGGTAATAGGATTTCAGTTACTATGCTTGGCCAATGTTGGTGTAATGACTGATGTAAGTCACATCACCTGTATGTGGGAGGATATATATATAGTAGCAGCCACAGCTTTGTCCTTCTATGTTGCTATCCTGATGAGGGCACAGTTAAGTACATTAACCCGGGCGAAGCCGGGTACTACAGCTAGTTACTAATATTACACTGGATGGAGGAAAGCAAGATTTACTACAAGACCAATATTTCTGATGATACCCGTGGCCTGCTGGTGTAAGTGATGGAGTCAGCGACTTTGTGCTCCATCACAACTCTTAACAGTATGGGTGTCTTGAGAACACTGATTCTGTTAACAACGTAGCAGACAAGGCAGCTCATGACCAGACAGACCCTTTTGGCATTTGCCAGAATTGCCAGATGGTCAGTCCGGCCCTGGATATGCCTGTTACAGCCCAATTCTCATAGTTTACTTGATTGTGTCCATGGCACTCATGAGCCACCCTACGCTAACACCTGGTATGTTGTGTGCTCCCCGTGTAGACGTGCTGCTGGATCCTCATGGCGACGCGTCTCTCCCGGCTCTCCCCTCCCACCTCCACCATGATATGTCTGGTGACGGGTACCGTCAGATGTCGCTGCCTGGACTTATGGCTTCATGCTTCGACCACCGTGAGCGCCGCTCCACTCTACAATTGGTGCTTTGAAACATAAATAGCTCGGATCTCTCCTCTGACACACAGTACTCCTCCTATTGAAGAAGCTATACCCTAGATAGTCCAGCACAGCACTTGCACCTTATATTGTTATCATGCCTACCCTACTTACTTAGGATCTATTTGCTGGATAGTCTAGCATAGGACTTCATTTTATGACATGGCATATTGTGCATAGCACTTCATTCTCTTACCCTGCATATAATATATATGTTATTCTCATTTTCATGAAACCCGTTTTTTATTATCTGTTGCACAGCACTTTATTTATTAACCCTTCATGACAGAGCCCTTTTTCGTTTTTTCGTTTCTGTTTTTCGCTCCCCTTCTTCCCAGAGCCATAACTTTTTTATTTTTCAGGTAATATGGCCTTGTGAGGGCTTGTTTTTGCAGGACAAGTTGCACTTTTGAACGACACCATTGGTTTTACCATATAATGTACTCAAAAATGGGACAAAAAATTCCAAGTGAGGTGAAGTTACAAAAAAAGTGCAAAAAATGAGTGGGGGCAGATTATAATAGCCTAAGGAGGGTGAATTTATTTTGTGCCCCCCCTGGCTACTAACATCTGCCCCCAGCCACCCCAAAAAAGGCAAATCTATAATTAGATGCGCCCTTTCTGGCACTTAGCCCGTCTATTCCCATTGCCCTGTAGCGGTGGCTAATGGGTTAATAATGGGTTAAGGCCACCTTGCTATTGGAAGGTGACTTTAAGCCAGGTTAATAATTGAGAGCTGTCAATTAGACAACTATCAATTATTAATCCTACTGTATGAAATACAAATAAAACACAGACACTTTAATTAAAAATCATTTTAATGAAATAAACACACAGGTTTTGACCATATTTTATTTTACTCACATTGCTTCGATTCCCTTGTTTCCCTGTAATAAAAATAAAATAATAAAGCAACATTATTCTTACCTATCCGGTGCTCAGTCTGGTCCCACGCTGTAATCCTTCACAAAGGGTTAAGTGGCTTACAGCAAACAGCGCAGCTAATGCTGGCAGCTCAGCTGTAAGCCCCCGAATGAATGAGCTCCTCTCCTGGCTGACAGGAGAGGAAGTGATTAGTGTGGGAAGCTTAATTGATTGCTTCCCAGGCTAATCAATTCACTTCAGGTCAGCCGGGGACTACCTCTGACGTCACTGATACTGTGCGGTGTCCCTGGCTGACCTGAACTGAACTGATAAGCCTGGGAAGCAATCAATTAAGCTTCCCACACTAATCACTTCCTCTCCTGTCAGCCGCCCGGGAGAGGAGCTCATTCATTCGGGGGCTTACAGCTGAGCTGCCAGCATTAGCTGCGCTGCTTGCTGTAAGTCACTTTACCCTTTGTGAAGGATTACAGCGTGGGACCTGACTGAGCACCAGATAGGTAAGAATAATGTTGCTTTATTATTTTATTTTTATTACAGGGGAACAAGGGAATCGAAGGAATATGAGTAAAATAAAATATGGTCAAAAACTGTATGTTTATTTCATTAAAACAATTTTTAATTAAAGTGTCTGTGTTTTAATTGTATTTCATACAATAGGATTAATAATTGATAGTTGTCTAATTGACAGCTGTCAATTATTAACCTGGCTTAAAGTAACCATCCAATAGCAAGGTGGCTTTAACCCATTATAAACCCATTAGCCACCGCTACAGGGCAATGGGAATAGACGGGCTAAGTGCCAGAAAGGGCGCATCTAATTATAGATTTGCCTTTTCTGGGGTGGCTGGGGGCAGATGTTAGTAGCCAGGGGGGGCACAAAATAAATGCACCCTCCCTAGGCTATTATTATCTGCCCCCACTCACTGACTTTCCCTGTCTGGTGGAGAACATAGCGTGGGAGCCCACGCATTTTTTTTCAACGAATTTACACCTTTAATTAACCCCTATATGTATGAAATTTTGCACACATACACTCATGTCATTGTTAGTGAAAACCATATATCAAACTACATGAAATGACATGGGTAAACCATGTGTCATTTCATATCGGGTCTGTAATTTCACTAAAAGCCGGCAATTGAATTAGCGGCTATTATACTATATAGAAGTGTATGATCTATAAATACAGTATATATATGTCACAATGACATGTGTGTATATATATATGTATTCTATGTGTATATATCTAGTGTTTTGTGAGCTGTCAGTGTGATTTTACAGTAGCCAGGGATGAATTGCCGGCTTTTCTAAGGACACCGGTGCGTATAAATTGGACAGCACTCGCATGGTGCGAGTGCTGTCCGATTATTTCTCGCACCCATTGACTTGCATTGGCGAGTCTCATCCAAATATCGCTGCAATTCGCAGCATGCAGCGATTTTTTTCTCAGTCCGATTTCAAATGAGAAAAAAAATCGCAAATGAGAAGTCACCTATTACATAACATTGGTCCGAGTACAATCCGATTTTTAATCGTATTGCACTCGTCCATTTTTCTCTCCAGTGAGTATGAGCCCTTACAGTCGAGTTTGGCTGACTTTGTCTAATGTGTATGAGGCTCTTAATTCCCTTTCATGACTTTTAGCACAACTAACATGCAAACCTAGTTCTAAATTGTCCTGCACGTTGTAGGACCTCTCCAGCATGCTTGACTGTATAGAAGCTCCTCAGAGAGAGTAATGTTGTGACACGTTAAAAATGCAGATAACTATTCAATTACATGTACTTTGCACTCCTGGGCTCCAAGTACATTTTCACACGGTACATAAAACAAGTACAGTTTCACTATTATAGCTACAGGGACAATTGTGCCATAAGTTGTGTTTAGGGTCATACACGGGGATTCAGACTAGACTGGAAGCACAATAAATCGATTTTTTTTGTACATGCCAGTAAACAAGACTAACCAAGTTACAACCCTTATCTTAATGAGCCAGGGTTGGGAAAGTGTTATCTTCAAACGAATACAGGTCCTTCTCAAAAAATTAGCATATAGTGCTAAATTTCATTATTTTCCATAATGTAATGATTACAAATAAACTTTCATATATTTTAGATTCATTACACACCAACTGAAATTTGTCAGGTCTTTTATTGTTTTAATACTGATGATTTTGGCATACAACTCCTGATAACCCAAAAAACCTGTCTCAAAAAATTAGCATATCAAGAAAAGGTTCTCTAAACTGTAAGTGATACCTGTAATTTGTATGTAACCCCTTCTCATGTACAGCACCATGGAATCAATGGTGCTATAGAAATAAATATTAATAATAATAATAAACTACCTATTACCCTAATCTTCTGAATCAACTAATTAACTCTAAACACATGCAAAAGATTCCTGAGGCTTTTAAAAACTCCCTGCCTGGTTCATTACTCAAAACCCCCATCATGGGTAAGACTAGCGACCTTACTGATGTCAAGAAGGCCATCATTGACACCCTCAAGCAAGAGGGTAAGACCCAGAAAGAAATTTCTCAACAAATAGGCTGTTCCCAGAGTGCTGTATCAAGGCACCTCAATGGGAAATCTGTTGGAAGGAAACAATGTGGCAGAAAACGCTGTACAACGAAAAGAGGTGACCGGACCCTGAGGAAGATTGTGGAGAAGGACCGATTCCAGACCTTGGGGGACCTGAGGAAGCAGTGGACTGAGTCTGGTGTAGAAACATCCAGAGCCACCGTGCACAGGCGTGTGCAGGAAATGGGCTACAGGTGCCGCATTCCCCAGGTAAAGCCACTTTTGAACCATAAACAGCGGCAGAAGCGCCTGACCTGGGCTACAGAGAAGCAGCACTGGACTGTTGCTAAGTGGTCCCAAGTACTTTTTTCTGATGAAAGCAAATTTTGCATGTCATTCGGAAATCAAGGTGCCAGAGTCTGGAGGAAGACTGGGGAGAAGGAAATGCCAAAATGCCTGAAGTCCAGTGTCAAGTACCCACAGTCAGTGATGGTGTGGGGTGCCATGTCAGCTGCTGGTGTTGGTCCACTGTGTTTCATCAAGGGCAGGGTCAATGCAGCTAGCTATCAGGAGATTTTGGAGCACTTCATGCTTCCATCGGCTGAAATGCTTTATGGAGATGAAGATTTCATTTTTCAGCACGACCTGGCACCTGCTCACAGTGCCAAAACCACTGGTAAATGGTTTACTGACCATGGTATTACTGTGCTCAATTGGCCTGCCAACTCTCCTGACCTGAACCCCATAGAGAATCTGTGGGATATTGTGAAGAGAAAGTTGAGAGACGCAAGACCCAACACTTTGGATGAGCTTAAGGCCGCTATCGAAGCATCCTGGGCCTCCATAACACCTCAGCAGTGTCACAGGCTGATTGCCTCCATGCCACGCCGCATTGAAGCAGTCATTTCTGCAAAAGGATTCCCGACCAAGTATTGAGTGTGTAACTGAACTTTATTATTTGATGGTTTTTTTGTTTGTTTTTAAAAAACACTTTTATTTTATTGGACGGTTGAAATATGTTAATTTTTTGAGACAGGTTTTTTGGTCTATCAGGAGTTGTATGCCAAAATCATCAGTATTAAAACAATAAAAGACCTGACAAATTTCAGTTGGTGTGTAATGAATCTAAAATATATGAAAGTTTAATTGTAATCATTACATTATGGAAAATAATGAAATTTAGCACTATATGCTAATTTTTTGAGAAGGACCTGTACAGTTGTAATTTACTGCATATTAAACAGAAGTTGGACTTTAATAAATTATGCTCACGTTTCCTAGTGAGCGCTATCTGAACAAATAAAGCACCCTAATATCCATCGGTCAAAGGATTAAATAACAAACTTAAAAACATGCAGCTGCCCACCTCCTTCTCTGGATATGTTCACACATGGTAGGTTTTCATTGGTTGTAACAACAAAAAAAACATTGTTACGTATTAATTATAAATAAACTCAAATAAATGCAGTAAAAACCATTACAAAAGTGTAATTATTAGTATATTGTATGGATGAAAGAAACTGAGGCATAATGGGACAATCACACAAGGGCCCATTGAACCCTAGAACTGGCTCGATGTTCACCACTGCAAATTGCTTAACAAAACCTGTAGTTATGTTACAGTAATGAAATTACTTTGGGGAGAAAAGATGTTGTGCCCCCATAAGGGTAAGTTCACAGAATTGTTTTATAAATATAAGTGATTATCCCATTTGTCTGAACAGGGGTTGCAAAACAAATATGTTGCACACTGCTTTTATAAATGGAATCTGTGAGCTGTTTTTTGCTAAGTAATCTGAGAGCAGCATGATGTAGGCTCTGATACCCTGATTCTAATGATGTGTCACTTAGTAGGCTGTGTGTTGCTGTTTTAATAAAATCAGTGTTTTATCAGCAACCGATTATGATAATGGGACTAGGTGCCTGGTGCCTCCTAGTCCTTCTGCTCTGTGTAACCCCGCCCCCAAAACTAATTCTGATTAGAAGCTTTCTATCAATATACAGTAAACAAAAAAAGCTGCTACTCAATAATGTGAGTGGGGTTATACAGAACTCAGCATTCACAGCACTGTTACATCTGCAACAGATAAAACTGTTATTTAATTAACTGCTGCACCCATTAAACTAACTGACACATTACTGGAAACAATGTATCTGCACCTACATTATGGTGTTCTCAGATTGGGTAGCAAAAGCTGGGTGACACATTCCCTTTAAAGGGAGTCAATAAGCTCAAACTGAGAGTATAAAGTAAGCGCATAGCCTTGTAGAAGATAATGGTCTATTAAAAATTACACCCTTTATTGTGTAATCAATGTCTCCATGCTGCAGAAAGTGAAGCTTAAAGCGAACCTGTCACCAGGTTTGGCCGAGATGAGTTACGGCCACCAACTTTCAGACTTATCTACAGAATTCTATAATGTTGTAGATAAGCCCCCGATCCAAGATAAGAAAAATAAGTTTTATTATACTCACCTGCGGGGCGGTCCGGTCCGATGGGTGTCGCAGGTCCTGGTCCGGCGCCTCCCATCTACTTGCGATGCCATCCTCCTGCGTGCTTCACAGGCTCCCTGGCATCACGCTCCTGCGCAAGCGTACTTATCTGTCCTGTTGAGGGCAGAGCTAGGTACTGCAGTGCGCAGGCGCTGGCCTCTCTGACCTTTCCCGGCGCCTGCGCACTGCAGTACTTTGTAGTACATATGATTAAACAATCTAAAAACAGTGAATCAACAAACTTTGTGAAAATCAAAATTTGTGTCAGTCTCAAAACTTTTGGTCACCACTGTGGATCCTCTTTAAGCCTGGTTCTCACAACAGTTTGTGACATAGAAGTGAGTTTCCTGTAAGAATCCATTTTGTTTGCTACAAGGCTTTAACTGAACTCAGAATAACCTTTGTGTGAACATTGGATTACAGATTAACCACATCCTGTCTATGGCCTGTGCCTTTAGATAATCTCCCTGAAATTTTAGTATTATGCTGTGTGCACACATTGAGTATTTGCAGCAGAAAAACGCTGCTTAAAATATTCATGCATATCCATTTGTATGTGCATTTTTTATGTGATTTTACCTTTTTTTTTTTATTACCCCTATTCATGTGAATGGGTGAAATATGCTTAATAAATGCTGAAATATTTCACAAGCTGCAAATGTGAAAAAATGCTTGGTCGGTTCAAATGTGCAAGTAAAATATAACAGTGTGTACATGAGATTTCAGATATCTCCTTTGCTTTGCTGGTACTAAAAAGTGCAGCATTTTTTACCCTTGAAAATGTGTGGAAAAAAGCAGCAAAACAACAGTGTTTAAATAAACCCTTAAAAGTAAGGTTCATAGATCTATGAAGATAATGATACATTAACCCCTTCCCGACCTATGACGCCTACGTAGGCATCATGAAAGCCTGTGCACAAGACCCTTTGTACTTCACCACAGGGTGGTGGCTTATCCCCCACCCGTGGCTACGATCGCTCTGATTGGCTGTTAAAAGTAAAACAGCCAATCAGAGCGATTTGTAATATTTCACCAATGAAATCTGGTGAAATATTACAATCCAGCCATGGCCGATGCTGCAATAGCATCCGCAATGGCTGGAGACCGAGACCCAACCCCCCCACACTGAGTGATGGGGGCGATTGGCTCCCGCCACCGAATGATGGCAGCGATCGGTCGCCACCATTACTATCTGCTCCCCTCTGCCTTCCCTCCGCTCCCCCCGCCTTCCGATCCCTCCTCACCTCCCCCGGGACCTGCGATGTCCCTGTGTCTGTCCCGGTGTCCCTCCTGGATTATTCATAGGCGCCGCCATCTTGCAAAATGGCAGGTGCATGCGCAGTGCGTGCACCCGCTGGCCGGCAGAGTCCATATATTTATTTTGATCACTGTGATAATCTCACAGTGATCAAAATCTCTCACAGTGATCAAAATAAAAAAAAGTAAATAAACGCCCCCTTTATCTCCCCCATAGGTAGAGACAAATAATAAAATAAAGAAAATATTTTTTATTTTCCATTAGGGTTAGCATTAGGGTTAGGGTTAGAATTAGGGTTAGGGTTGGAATTAGGGTTAGGGTTGGAATTAGGGTTCGTGTTGGAATTAGGGTTAAGGTTAGAATTAGGATTAGGGTTGGAATTAGGGTTAGGGTTAGAATTAGGGTTAGGGTCAGTATTAGGGTTAGGGTTAGAATTAGGGTTAGGGTTGGAATCAGGGTTAGGGTTGGAATTAGGGTTAAGGTTGGAATTAGGGCTAGGGTTGGAATTAGGGTTAGGCTTGTGGTTAGGGTTAGAGTTGGGATCAGGGTTAGGGGTGTGTTGGGGTTAGGATTGGGATTAGGGTTAGGCTTGTGGTTATGGTTATGGTTGGGTTTAGGGTTAGGGGTATGTTGGGGTTAGGGTTATGGTTAGGGTTGGGATTAGGGTTAGGGGTGTGTTGGGGTTAGGGTTGTTTGGTGGGGGTGTGTTGGGGTTAGGGTTGGAATTAGAATTGAGGGGTTTCCACTATTTAGGCACATCAGGGGGTCTCCAAACGAGACATGGTGCCACCATTTATTCCAGTCAATTTTGCGTTCAAAAAGTCAAACAGTGCTCCCTCCATTCCGAGCCCTGACGAGTGCCCAAACAGTGGTTTACCCCCACATATGGGGTATCGGTGTACTCAGGACAAATTGTACAACAACTTTTGTGGTCCAATTTCTCCTGTTACCCTTGTGAAAATAAAAAATAGCGGGCTAAAAAATTATTTTTTTATTTTCACGGCTCTGCGTTATAAACTTCTATGAAGAACTTGGAGATTCAAAGTGCTCACCACACATCTAGATGAGTTCCTTGGGGATCTAGTTTCCAAAACGGGGTCAATTGAGGGGGGTTTCTACTGTTTAGGCACATCATGGGCTCTGCAAACGTAATATGACGCCTGCAGACCATTCCATCAAGTCAGCATTTCAAAACGTCACTACTTCCCTTCTGAACCCCCGACGTGTGCCCAAACAGTGGTTCCCCCCACATTTGGGGTACCAGAGTACTCAGGACAAACAGGACAACAACTTTTGGGGTCCAATTTCTCCTGTTACCCTTGTGAAAATAAAAAATTGCAGGCTAAAAAAATCATTTTTTGAGGAAAAAAATGTTTTTTTAATTTCTTGGCTCTGGGTTATAAACTGTGAAGCACTTGGGGGTTCAAAGTGCTCACTACACATCTAGATAAGTACCTTGGGTGGTCTAGTTTCCAAAATGTGGTCTCTTGTGGGGTTTTCACAGTTTAGGCACATCATGGGCTCTGCAACTGTAACATGACGCCCGCAGACCATTCCATCAAGTCGGCATTTCAAAACTTCACTACCTCCCTTCTGAGCCCCGACGTGTGCCCATACAGTAGTTTTCTCCCACATATGGGATATCAGCGTACTCAGGACAAATTGGACAACTTTTGGGGTCTAATTTCTCCTATCACCCTTGGGAAAATAAAAAAATTGGTGACTAAAAGATCATGTTTGTGGAAAAAATGTGATTTTTTTATTTTCTTGCCCGGGCGTTATAAACTTCTGTGAAGCCCTTGGGGGTTCAAAGTGCTCACCACACATCTAGATAAGTTCCTTGGGGGGTCTAGTTTCCAAAATAGGGTCACTTGTGGGGGGTTTCTACTGTTTAGGCACATCAGGGGCTCTGCAAATGTAACATGACGCCCGCAGACCATTCCATCAAAGTTGGCATTTCAAAATGTCACTACTTCCCTTCTGAGCCCCGACGCGTGCCCGAACAGTGGTTCCCCCGCCATATGGGGTACCAGCATACTCAGGACAAAAAGGACAACTTTTGGGGTCCAATTTCTCCTGTTACCCTTGTGAAAATAAAAATTGCGGGCTAAAAAATCATTTTTTGAGGAAAAAAAAATGATTTTTTATTTTCACGGCTCAGCATTATAAACTTCTGTGAAGCACGTAGGGGTTCAAGGTGCTCACCACACATCTAGATAAGTTCCTTGGGGGATCTAGTTTCCAAAATGTGGTCAGTTGGGGGGGTTTCTAATGTTTAGGCACATCAGGGGCTCTGCAAACGTAACAAGCTGCCCGCAGACCATTCCATCAAGTTGGCATTTCAAAGCGTCACTACATCCCTTCCGAGCCCTGACGTGTGCCCGAACAGTGGTTCCTCCCCACATATGGGGTACCAGCGTACTCAGGACAAACTGGACAACAACTTTTGGGATCCAATTTCTCCTGTAACCATTGTAAAAATAAAAAATAGGGGGCTAAAAAATCATTTTTTGCGGAAAAAAAAAGGATTTTTTATTTTCACGGCTCTGCGTTATAAACTTCTGTGAAGCACCTGGGGGTTCAAACTGCTCACTATGCATCTAAAACAGTTACTTAGGGGGTCTAGTTTCCAAAATGTGGTCATTTGTGGGGGAGCTCCAAAGTTTAGGCACACAGGGGCTCTCCAAACACGACATGGTGTCCGCTAATGATTGGAGCTAATTTTCCATTCAAAAAGTCAAATGGTGCTCCTTCCCTTCTGAGCCCTGCTGTGCGCCAAAACAGTGGTTCCCCCCACATATGGGGTACCAGCGTACTCAGGACAAACTGAACAACAACTTTTGAGGTCCAATTTATCCTTTTACCCTTGGGAAAATAAAAAATAACGAGCTAAAAAATCATTTTTGAGGAAAAAAAAATGATTTTATTATTTTCACTGCTCTGTGTTTATAAACTTCTGTGAAGCACTTGGGGGTTCAAAGTGGTCACTACTCATCTAGATAAGCTCCTTGGGGGGTCTAGTTTCCAAAATGGGGTCACTTGTGGGGTTTCTACTGTTTAGGCACATTAGGGGCTCTGCAAACGCAAAATGACGCCCGCAGAACATTCCATCAAGTCTGCATTGCAAAATGGCGCTCCTTCCCTTCTGAGCTCTCTCATGCGCCAAAACAGTGGTTCCCCCCACATATGTGGTATCGGTGTACTCAGGACAAATTGCACAAAAACTTTTGTGATCCAATTTCTCCTGTTACCCTTGTGAAAATAAAAAATAGCGGGCTAAAAAATATTTTTGAGGAAAAAAATGATTTTATTTTCACTGCTCTGCGTTATAAACTTCTGTGAAGCACTTTGGGCTTCAGAGTGCTCACAACACATCTAGATAAGTTCCTTACGGGGTCTAGTTTCCAAAATGGTGTAACTTGTGGGGTTCTTTCACTGTTTAGGCACACAGGGGCTCTCCTAACGCGTCATGGTGGCCACTAACGATTGGAGCTATTTTTCCATTAAAAAAGTCAAATGGCGCTCCTTCCCTTCTGGGCCCTGTCGTGCGCCCAAACAGTGGTTTATGACCACATATGAGGTATCGGTGTACTAGTCAGGAGAAATTGCCCAACAAATATTAGGATCCATTTTATCCTGTTGCCCATGTGAAAATGAAAAACTGAGGCTAAAAGAAAATTTTTGTGAAAAAAAAGTACTTTCTTTTTTTTTACGAATCAATTTGTGAAGCACCTGGGGGTTCAAAGTGCTCACTATGCATCGAGATAAGTTCCTTGGGGGGTCTAGTTTCCAAAATGGGGTCACTTGTGGGGAAGCTCCAATGTTTAGGCACACAGGTACTCTCCAAATGCGACATGGCAACCGCTAAATATTCCAGCATATTTTCCATTCAAAAAGTCAAATGGCGCTCCTTCCCTTCTGAGCCCTGCCGTGCGCCCAAACAGTGGTTTATGACCAAATATGAGGTATCGGTGTACTCAGGAGAAATTGCCCAACTAATTTTAGGATCCATTTTATACTGTTGCCCATGTAAAAATGAAAAAATTGATGCTAAAAGAAAAATTTTTGTTGGAAAAATTAAAATGTCCATTTTTTCTTTCCACGTTGCTTTAGTTCCTGTGAGGCACCTGAAGGGTTAATCATCTTCTTGAATGTAGTTTTGAGTAGCTTGAGGGGTGCAGTTTTTAGAATGGTGTCACTTTTGGTTATTTTCTGCCATATAGACCCCTCAAAGTAGCTTCAAATGTGAGGTGGTCCTTAAAAGAATCGTTTTGTAAATTTTGTTGTAAAAATGAGAAATCGCAGGTCAACTTTTAACCCTTATAATTCCTAACAAAAAAAATTGGTTCAAATTGTGCTGATGTAAGTAACATGGGAATTTTTCTTAACTATTTTGTGGATATATTCCTGTTTAATGGATAAAATCAAGTTTGAAAATGCAATTTAAATTTCGCCATTGGTTTTTCAAAATAAACGCAAGTTATATCGAAGAAATTTCCACAAGAGTTAATATGTACGAGAACATTAAATCGCGAGTCCGTGAAAATGTTATTTATTAACTATTTGTGTCACAAAACTCTCTGGTTTAACAGAATAAAAATTCAAAATTTGAAAAATGTGAAATTTTCAAAATTTTCGCCAAATTTCATTTTTTTTCACAAATATACGCAAAAATTATAGACCAAAATTTGCCACTAACATGAAGCCCAATATGTCACGAAAAAACAATCTCAGAATCGCTAGGATTCGTTGAAGCGTTCCTGAGTTATTACCTCATGAAGGGACAATGGTCAGAATTTCAAAAAATGACCAGGTCTTTAAAGTCAAAATAGGCTGGGTCATGAAGGGGTTAATAGATTTTCTGGGAGATTCTGCCACATGAGAATGGCAATTCTTGTACATCCCTTGCTAGACTCATATGTATCTATAATGTTCATTCTGAAAGAAGCCCTCCCATGAACATTTTGTTCCCTAAACCTGTGTTTGTAGTGTAGAGTGATAATATACTCACCTTCCACAGTCTTCTCCAGAATCCAACGCCGTTCCTCTCCTTTTCTCAGCAACGTCACCACTCTTCAGACTCGTGTGCTCACTCTATGTGCTTGTGCACACGACCGATTAACTCGGACGAGTGGCATGTCAGATTTTGGCCTGATGATCACATTGTTTTCAGAGAGATGAGCCGCCAGCTGAGATGTGTGCTGGCAGCTTTCTCATAGAGAACGCATGAGCACTCAGCTCAGCAAGCGCTGCAGTGTATAGAAGAGCCGGCCGAGATGGCTGTCAGCTAGATGACTGGCCGACAGCCATTTAATGTGCATGGCCGATATGAATGGGTTTTAACACAAACAATGTACATTGTAATTACCGTATATACTCATGTATAAGCAGACCCGTGTATAAGCCGACCCCCCTAATTTTGCCACAAAAAACTTGGAAAACGTATTGACTCGCGTATAAGCCGGGTGCATAAGTTGCCGTCCTGCTCTGTGCTCCCCCATCCAGCTCTGTGCACCCCCATTATCCTCTGTGCTCCCCTCCTCCTGCTCCATTATCCTGTCCTGCTCGTGCTTTCCATCCTCCCCGTCCTGCTCCGTGCTCCCCCATCCAGCTCTGCACTCCCCCATTCTCCTCTGTGCCCACCCCCGTCCTGCTCCGTGCTCTCCGTCCTCCCCCGTTCTGCTCCGTGCTCTCCGTCCTCTCCCAGTTCTGCTCCGTGCTCTCCGTCCTCCCCCCCATCCTGCTCCGTGCTCTCCGTCCTCCCCCGTTCTGCTCCGTGCTCTCCGTCCTCCCCCCGTTCTGCTCCATGCTCTCCGTCCTCCCCCCCGTCCTGCTCCATGCTCCTTGTCCTCCTCCATGCTCCCCCATCCTCCTCCATCATACTCACCCTCCCCGTGCCATCGCTGAACGTCCCGGCCGGCAATCCTGCGTTCTCCCTGGCTTCCTGCAGCTCTCCAGCGCTGAGCGGTGACGTAATACCGCTCATTAAGGCCATGAATATGGAGGCCACGCCCATGAGAGTAGCGTCGCGTCCATATTACATGACCTTAATGAGCGGGTATTACGTCACCGCTCAGCGCTGGAGAGCTGCAGGAAGCCGGGGAGAGCTGCAGGAAGCAGGGGGAGAACGCAGGATTGCAGGGATGTTCAGCGATGGCACGGGGAGGGTAAGTATGATGTCCCAGCCTCCGGCTCCTGCCGCCGCATCCCCTCCCCCCTGGTTTCTGCCCTATGACTCGTGTATAAGCCGAGGGGGCATTTTCAGCACAAAAAAAGGTGCTGAAAATCTCGGCTTAAACACGAGTATATACGGTAATATTTGTTGGAATAATAATAATTTCCACAATTGGATGTTTTAAAAAAATGTTCCTGTGCTGAGATAATCTTATAAATATGTCCCTGCTGTGTACTGTGTAATGGCCGTGTCTGACCGTACAAGGACATGGTCTGATCATAATACAGCTCCTGGCCAGGGGAGGTAAAATGGAGAACACAGACAAGGCAGCAGGGGATCGCAAATGATTCTTTTTGTGATGTAAAATATTTCCCTGCCTATTTTTATGCAATGTTTTCTCTCAAAGAAAGAATCAACTGTGATTCCATGCTGTAATTTCTGTATACTCTCTTTTCTTCCTGCCATGCCTAGGAGCTTTGGTATCTACAGACCATGTCCCTACATGGTGAGACACACAGCCATTATACAGTACACAGCAGGGGCATATTTTTAAGATTATCTCAGCACAGTAATATTTTATTTAAACACATCCAATTCTGGAACTTATTTTCATTCCAAGATCTATTGATTATAATATTCATAAAAATTAAATTTGTGGGAAAACACCTTTAAGGCTCTGTTTAAATGTGTGGCTTTAGGTCATGGTATATCTGAAGGGTTCTACTGAACGTACACTCAGGAACATACAAGTGTGGGCCTACATAGAAAAACACACCTCACATTGATGATTGTATTGAAAAGCTTAATTGACTACAACAAAAAAATAAAATAAAACAAAAGGGTAAATCAAGGTATACTAGACAAAAGTACTCACATTGGTATAAAAAAAAAATCTGAAGCCACAATTGAGTAGACATGAAATGCTCATATCATAGTGATATTATTACTGACTTCATGAAGAACCATGCTGCTGGAGGAGATCCACATTTTTGGCGTTGTATTGAGTATTGCATGATTTTTTCTATTTATCAATACTTTGGGGTAACATTAGATTTACGTTTCTCTTCAACTTCCTCTATATTCCAGTAATCCTTTTTAACTTTGTATAGCATTCCCTGCCCTTCAATAATTCCAAATCCAGCAGACGGCTATGTTTTAATAAAGGTATGACTTTCTGTGACGATCTTGTTTTCCAATAAAAGGCCAAGTTTCAATTTATGCAGAATTTATCCGGGTGGTATGCAGTACATTGTAAAGTTTATCTTTATTGATTGACGTTTGTGTAGGAAATGACATGTCACAACCTTTAGGCTATAAAAACAAGAACAGAGGGGAATGTGCGTTCCCTGTAAGTTATGATGCAACAACATACCTAGATGTAAGACAAATATCATAAAGCTTGCATACAAACATAAAATATTCTTTTGGAACGAGTAATGCAATTTAGTCTTCCACAGAGAACACATTATCACACATAAACAGCCTTGCCATTTTTGTATAGGTTTATGTTCAATTGATCAAAGTGCATAGTGACTGTCATACCATATAAATGGTTTGTTGTTGTGGCTAAGGAGTGGAGAAGTTTGTAACCTGGGCACTGTTTTCAGATGATCCAAAACATCAACAAAATTTTGGGGTTCCCATAGGTCTCCACTACTTGGTCATTTTTGAAAACAGGAAATTACTTCTTAGGCTTCTAGAAATTACTTTGGATGCAGGAGTGTCTTGTTATAAACAGTGATTGGCTGTAGCTGATCACATGCTTGTCAGTGGAGTACCGCCTGTAGTGGCAGACCATACAGCCGCTACGGGCCCGTAAGCCAGTCATCACAATGCCTCCTACCAGTCAACACAATTTAGCAGAATCCGCAATCTCAGAATGTGAATACCACTGAATAGAATTTTGGATAAGGCCTCTTTCACACTTCAGTCGTGCGACGTCAGTCACAGTCCGACATCGTGGCGGATTGCGGATCCGCCAAAAATAGTGAAAAACGGAGTCAACGGATCCGCTATTTAGGCGGAACCGTTAACGGAACCGCCAAAATAGCGGATCCGTTGACTCCGTTTCATTCGTTTTTCCATCAGTTATATCCGCTTTTTTGACGGATCCGTTATTCAGAAGAGAGCATCTCCATCATGATTACTAATACTATGTACTACTATGATTGGCTACTGGTACTATGTGGAAACGTATAATAGGTGTATTTACACCAGATTATTTGAAAGGGTTTTGAGCTAGTGGAAGCGATGGAGATGGAGATGGCGATTATTTGTGACAATATGGAGAAGATTTGCGAGGATTTTAGAGTGGAGGGCAATCGTTTGGCAAGGATTGTTCAGAAGAAGGAGGAAGCCAGACGTCGGATACTGTGTCGTCGGCAGAGACGGATGTGGATCCATCCCATAAATGCCAGGCGGATGACCCGTGGGGTGTATTCGACCTTGTATATGGAGTTGAGGATGAACCCCAGCAAATTTTTTAATTATGTGCGAATGCGTGCGGAAAATTTCGAACTTTTGGTTGCACGAATTGAAGGAAGAATTCGGAGACAGGACACTGCACTTCGGTTTGCAATATCTCCAGCAGAGCGGCTGATGGTCACAATACGGTAATATTTTTTAACCCCTTCACCCCCAAGGGTGGTTTGCACGTTAATGACCGGGCCAATTTTTACAATTCTGACCACTGTCTCTTTATGAAGTTATAACTCTGGAACGCTTCAATGGATCTTCGCGATTCTGAGATTGTTTTCTCGTGACATATTGAACTTCATGTTAGTGGTAAAATTTCTTCGATATAACTTGCGTTTATTTTTGAAAAAAACGCAAATATGGTGAAAATTTTTAAAATTTTGCAATTTTCAAACTTTGAATTTTTATTCCCTTAAAACAGAGAAATATATCACACAAAATAGTTAAGAAATAACATTTCCCTCATGTCTACTTTACATCAGCACAATTTTGGAACCAAAATTTTTTTTTGTTAGGAAATTATAAGGGTTAAAAGTTGACCAGCGATTTCTCATTTTTACAGCAAAATTTACAAAGCCATTTTTTTTTAGGGACCACCTCACATTTGAAGTCACTTTGAGGGGTCTATATGGCAGAAAATACCCAAAAGTGACACCATTCTAAAAACTGCACCCTCAAGGTACTCAAAACCACATTCAAGAAGTTTATTAACCCCTTTAGGTGCTTCACAGTAACTAAAGCAACGTGGAAGGAAAAAATGAATATTTTACTTTTTAGCCACAAAAATATCTTTTACAAACTTTTTTTTTATTTTCACAAGGGTAAAAGGAGAAAATGGATAGATAAGGTTGTTATGCAATTTCTCCTGAGTACGCCAATACCCCATATGTGGGGGAAAACCACTGTTTGGGTACACGGCAGAGCTCGTAAGGGAAGGAGCGACGTTTGACTTTTTCAAACTAAAATTGGCTGGAATTTAGATTGGATGCCATGTCGCGTTTGGAGAGCCCCTGATGCGCCTAAACAGTGGAAACCCCCACAAGTGACACCATTTTGGAAACTAGACCCCTAAGGTACTTATCTAGATCTGTTGTGAGCACTTTGAACCCTCAAGTGTTTCACAAAAGTTTATAAAGCCTGGGTGTGAAAAAAAAAAATCAATTTTCCACAAAAATGATTTTTTAGTCCCAAATTTTTGAATTTTCCCAAGGAAATTGGACCCCAAAAGTTGTTGTCCAATTTGTCCTGAGTACGCTGATACCCCATATGTGGGGGGGGAAACTGTTTGGGCGCACGGCAGGGCTTGGAAAGGAAGTAGTAACGTTTTGGAATGCAGACGTTAATGGGGGTCATGTTCCGTTTGCAGTGCCCCAGATGAGCCTAAACAGTGGAAACCCCCACAAGTGACCCCATTTTGGAAACTAGACCCCCTAAGGAACTTATCTAGATCTTTGGTGAGCACTTTGAACCCCCAAGTGCTTCACACAAGTTATAATGCCCGGGCATGAAAATAAAAAATCCTATTTTTTTCCCACAAAAATTATCTTTTAGTCACTAATTTTTTATTTTCCAAGGGTAACAGGAGAAATTGGACCACATAAGTTGTTGTACAATTTGTCCTGAGTACGCTGATACCCCATATGTGGGGGGGAACCACTGTTTGGGGCACGGCAGAGCTCGGAATGGAAGGAGCACCATTTGACTTTTTCAACCAAAATTGGCTGGAATTGAGTTTGGATGCCATGTTGCATTTGGAGAGCCCCTGATGTGCCTAAACAGTGGAAACCCCCCACAAATGACCCATTTGGGAAACTAGACCCCCTAAGGAACTTATCTAGATTTTTGATGAGCAATTTGAACCCCCAAGTGCTTCACACAAGTTTATAACGTAGAGCCGTAAAATCTAAAAATCATATTTTTTCCACAAAAATGATCTTTTCACCCCAATTTTTATTTTTCCAAGGGTAACAAGACTCCAAAAGTTATTGTGCAATTTGTCCTGAGTGCGCTGATACCCCATATGTGGGGGTAAACCACTGTTTGGGTGCATGGCAGAGTTTGGAAGGGAAGGAGCGCCATCTGACTTTTTCAACGCAGAATTGGCTGGACGCCATGTCGTGTTTGGAGAACTCCTGATCTGCCTAAACAGTGGAAACCCCCATAAATGACACCATTTTGGAAACTAGACCCCTCAAGGAACTTATCTAGATGTGTGGTGAGAACTTTGAACCCCCAGGTGTTTCACTAAACACGTACAGACGTAACGTACAGCCGTAAAATAAAAAATCTTTTTTTTTTTTAAAAAAATGATTTTTCGCCCCCAATATTTTATTTTCACAAGGGTAACAGAAGAAATTGGAACCCAAAGTTGTTGTCCAATTTGTCCTGAGTACACTGATACCCAATATGTGGGCGAAAACTACTGTATGGGCACACGTCGTGGCTCGGAAGGGAAGTAGTGACGTTTTGGATTGCAGACTTTGCTGGAATGGTCTGGGGGCGTCATGTCACATTTGGAGAGCCCCTGATGCACCTAAACAGTGGAAACCCACCACAAGTGACCCCATTTTGGCAAATAGACCCCACAAGGAACTTATCTAGATGTGTGGTGAGCACTTTGAACCCCAAAGTGCTTCACAGAAGTTTATAACGCACAGCCGTAAAATAAAAAATCTTTTTTTTTTTACAAAAATGATTTTTTCGCCCCCAATATTTTATTTTCACAAGGGTAACAGGAGAAATTAGACCCAAAAGTTGTTGTCCAATTTGTCCTGAGTACGCTGATACCCAATATGTGGGAGAAAACTACTGTATGGGCGCACGTCAGGGCTTGGAAGGGAAGTAGTGACGTTTTGGATTACAGACTTTGATGGAATGGTCTGGGTGCGTCATGTCGCATTTGGAGAGCCCCTGATGCGCCTAAACAGTGGAAACCCCCACAAGTGACCCCATTTTGGAAAATAGACCCCACAAGGAACTTATCTAGATGTGTGGTGAGCACTTTGAACCCCAAAGTGCTTCACAGAAGTTTATAACGCACAGCCGTAAAAATAAAAAATCCTTTTTTTTTTTTACAAAAATGATTTTTTCGCCCCAATATTTTATTTTCACAAGGGTAACAGGAGAAATTGGACCCAAAAGTTGTTGTCCAATTTGTCCTGAGTACGCTGATACCCATATGTGGGAGAAAATACTGTATGGGCGCACGTCAGGGCTCGGAAGGGAAGTAGTGACGTTTTGGATTGCAGACTTTGATGGAATAGTCTGGGTGCGTCATGTCGCATTTGGAGAGCCCCTGATGCGCCTAAACAGTGGAAACCCCCCACAAGTGACCCCATTTTGGAAAATAGACCCACATAGGAACTTATCTAGATGTGTGGTGACCACCACCATCTAGATAAGTTCCTTGTGGGTCTATTATTTTTACGGCTGTGCGTTATAAACTTCTGTGAAGCATTGGGGTTCAAAGTGCTACATGGTGAGCACTTTGAACCCCAAAGTGCTTCACAGAAGTTTATAACGCACAGCCGTTAAAAATAAAAATCTTTTTTTTTTTTTGCAAACATGATTTTTTCGCCCCAATATTTTATTTTTACAAGGGTAACAGGAGAAATTGGACCCCAAAAGTTGTTGTCCAATTTGTCCTGAGTACGCTGATACCCAATATGTGGGAGAAAACTACTGTATGGGTACACGTTGGGGCTCGGAAGGGAAGTAGTGACGTTTTGGATTGCAGACTTTGATGGAATGGTCTGGGGCGTCATGTCGCATTTGGAGAGCCCCTGATGCGCCTAAACAGTGGAAATCCCCAACAAGTGACCCCATTTTGGAAAATAGACCCCACAAGGAACTTATCTAGGTGTGTGGTGAGCGCTATGAAGCCCCAAGTGCTTCACAGAAGTTTATAATGTACAGCCGTAAAAACAAAAAAATAATTTTTTTTGTACAAAAATGATATTTTCGCCCCAGTTTTTTATTTTCCCAAGGGTAACAGAAGAAATAGGACAAATTGCACAATAACTCTTGGGGTCCAGAGTACGCTGATACCCCATATGTGGGGATAAACTACTGTTTGGACGCATGGCAGAGCTCAGAAGTGAAGGAGCACCGTTTGACTTTTTCAATGCAGAATTGGCTGGAATTGAGATCAGACGCCATGTCACATTTAGAGAGCCCCTGATGTGCCTAAACAGCGGAAACCCCCCAATTCTAACTCCAACCCTAACCCCAACACACCCCTAACCCTAGTCCCAACCCTAACCACAAAGCTAACTCTAACACACCCCTAATCCCAACCCTAACCCTAATCCTAACTTTAGCGCCAACCCTAACCCTAACTTTAGCCGCAACCCTAACCCTAACCCTAATGGGAAAATGGAAATAAATACATTTTTTTAATTTTATTATTTTTCCCTAACTAAGGGGGTGATAAAGGGGGGTTTGATTTACTATTTATAGCGGGTTTTTATGATTGGCAGCTGTCACGCTAAAAGACAGTTTTTATTGCAAAAATAGTTTTTTGCATCGCCACATTTTGAGAGCTATAATTTTTGCATATTTTGGCCCACAGAGTCATGTGAGGTCTTATTTTTTGCGGTACGAGTTGACTTTTTATTTGTACCATTTTTGAGCAGGTGACATTTTTTGATCGCTTTTTATTTCGATTTTTGGGAGGTTAGAATGAACAAAAATCAGCAATTCATGAATTTCTTTTGGGGGAGGCGTTTTTATTGTTCCGCGTGTGGTAAAATTGATAAAGCAGTTTTATTCTTCGGGTCAGTACGATTATGGCGATACCTCATTTATATAATTTTTTTATGTTTTGGCGCTTTTATAGAATAAAAACAATTTTATATAAAAAATAATTATTTTTGCATCGCTTTATTCTGCGAGCTATAACTTTTTTATTTTTTCGCTGATGATGCTGTATGGCAGCTCGTTTTTTGCGGGACAAGATGACGTTTTCAGCGGTACCATGTTTATATCGGTCTTTTTGATCGCGCATTATTCCACTTTTTGTTCGGCGGTATGATGATAAAGCATTGATTTTTTGCTTCGTTTTTTTTTTTTTTTAAGGGGTTCGCTAAAGGGGTTAACTAGTGGGACAGTTTTATAGGGGGGGTCGTTACGGACACAGCGATACCAAATATGTGTACTTTTATTGTTTTGGTTTTTTTATTTACAGGAAGAAATGAATTTATTGGGGAATATTTTTTTTTTTTTTATTTATTTTGGATTTTTTTTTATAACATGTTTATTTTTATTTTTTTAACTTTTTTACTTTGTCCCAGGGTGGGACATCACTGTATTTTATCAAATCGCTGGTGTGACAGTGTGCACAGCACTGTCACACCAGCGATCGCTCAGGCAGTGCAGCAGGCTTCTCAGTGCCTGCTCTCAGCAGGCACTGAGGAAGCCGCCTCCCTCCAGGACCCCGGCGCCATCTTGGATCCGGGTCCTGGGAGGGAGGAAGCCCTCAGAACAGCGCGATCACATCGCGCTGGTCTGAGGGACTCGGGGGGGCGCCAGGGAGCCCCACCCTGCGCGATCCTCCCCTGTGCCCCCAGTACACCGCGATCATGTTTGATCGCGGTGTGCTAGGGGTTAATGTGCCGGGAGCGGTCCGTGACCGCTCCTGACACACAGTCACGGGTGTCAGCTGTGATAATCATCTGACACCCGGCGGCGATTAGCTGCGCTCCCCTTAGGAGCGCAGCTGATCGCCTATGACTACTATCCCGTCCATGGGCAGAATGGCACGGGTTTTATGGACGGGATAGTACGTCTAATGTCAGAGAGGGGTTAAAAAATCTTTACAATGTTTCCTTTTTTTTTTCAGTAACTGGGCATATTTTTTGTTTTTATTTTTTAAAATTTTTGTTCTTTTTGGTTGAATTTATATCTTCTCCTTTTTTGCAGGTTTCTTGCTACAGGTGAATCTTTTTCATCTCTGCACTTTCAGTACCGGCTTGGGATTTCTACTATCTCCGATATTGTTAAAGAAACTTGTCAGGCGCTGTGGGATTGTTTGTGCAATGAATTCCTCCCTGAGCCAACACAGCAGAGATGGCTAGAAATTGCAGACCAGTTTATGGATATATGCCAGTTTCCCAACTGTCTTGGTGCTGTGGATGGCAAACATATCCGGATTGTAAAACCGACTGGATCCGGATCTCTTTTTTTTAACTACAAAAAGTATTTTTCAATAGTACTTATGGGCATTGCGGACGCCAGATGCCAGTTTATTGCTGTTGACATTGGTGCATATGGACGTTCAAATGATTCTCAGGTATTTAAAAATTCACCAATGGGACGTCGCCTATATGGGGATACCTTCCAGTTTCCGCCTCCAAGACCACTCCCTGGAACCTGTGGCCCTGCATTGCCCTTTGTTTGTGTGGGAGATGAGGCTTTTCAGCTATCAACACATTTATTAAAACCTTATGGCAGCCATGGATTGACCCAAAGAAAAAAATTTTTAATTACAGATTAACAAGGGCTAGACGAGTTGTTGAATGCGCTTTTGGGATCTTAACCGCCAAATGGAGGGTGCTGCTGACTGCTATCAAATTACAAAGCGAGACTGTGGACCATGTTGTGAAGGCATGTGTCATCCTGCACAATTTTGTGATCTCAAAGGAACATGTCAACATGGATGAAGATATGCCTGGGACCACATTGCAGGACTACACGAACATTAGTTTCCGGAGTTCAGGATCTGTGGCCCAAATGCGTGAGAAGTTTGCGGACTATTTTATGTCTCCTGATGGAAGGGTGGACTGGCAGGATGACATGGTGTAATATTTTTTCTGTAATATACTCTGCATTGCTTTCCTTACAGAATTTGGTATTGTATAATGTTTTTACCAATTTTTGTGATGTGTGTTTATCTGTACGCTAATGTTGATTGTGTTATAACCTTTAATGTTGTAAAACACTTATTAACCCCTTCACCCCCAAGGGTGGTTTGCACGTTAATGACCGGGCCAATTTTTACAATTCTGACCACTGTCTCTTTATGAGGTTATAACTCTGGAACGCTTCAACGGACCTTCGCGATTCTGAGATTGTTTTCTCGTGACATATTGTACTTCATGTTAGTGGTAAAATTTCTTCGATATAACTTGCGTTTATTTTTGAAAAAAAGCAAATATGGTCGAAAATTTTTAAAATTTTGCAATTTTCAAACTTTGAATTTTTATTCCCTTAAAACAGAGAAATATATCACACAAAATAGTTAAGAAATAACATTTCCCACATGCTACTTTACATCAGCACAATTTTGGAACCAAAATTTTTTTTTGTTAGGAAGTTATAAGGGTTAAAAGTTGACCAGCGATTTCTCATTTTTACACAAAATTTACAAAGCCATTTTTTTTAGGGACCACCTCACATTTGAAGTCACTTTGAGGGGTCTATATGGCAGAAAATACCCAAAAGTGACACCATTCTAAAAACTGCACCCCTCAAGGTACTCAAAACCACATTCAAGAAGTTTATTAATCCTTCAGGTGCTTCACAGTAACTAAAGCAACGTGGAAGGAAAAAATGAATATTTTACTTTTTAGCCACAAAAATGATCTTTTACAAACTTTTTTTTTATTTTCACAAGGGTAAAAGGAGAAAATGGACAGATAAGGTTGTTATGCAATTTCTCCTAGTACGCCAATACCCATATGTGGGGGAAAACCACTGTTTGGGCACACGGCAGAGCTCGTAAGGGAAGGAGCGACGTTTGACTTTTTCAAACTAAAATTGGCTGGAATTTAGATTGGATGCCATGTCGCGTTTGGAGAGCCCCTGATGCGCCTAAACAGTGGAAACCCCCACAAGTGACACCATTTTGGAAACTAGACCCCTAAGGTACTTATCTAGATCTGAGCACTTTGAACCCTCAAGTGTTTCACAAAAGTTTATAAAGCCTGGGTGTGAAAAAAAAAAAAATCAATTTTCCACAAAAATGATTTTTTAGTCCCAAATTTTTGAATTTTCCCAAGGAAATTGGACCCCAAAAGTTGTTGTCCAATTTGTCCTGAGTACGCTGATACCCCATATGTGGGGGGGGGGAAACTGTTTGGGCGCACGGCAGGGCTTGGAAAGGAAGTAGTAACGTTTTGGAATGCAGACGTTAATGGGGGTCATGTTCCGTTTGCAGTGCCCCAGATGAGCTTAAACAGTGGAAACCCCCCACAAGTGACCCCATTTTGGAAACTAGACCCCCTAAGGAACTTATCTAGATCTTTGGTGAGCACTTTGAACCCCCAAGTGCTTCACACAAGTTTATAATGCCCGGGCATGAAAATAAAAAATCCTATTTTTTCCCACAAAAATTATCTTTTAGTCACTAATTTTTTATTTTCCAAGGGTAACAGGAGAAATTGGACCACATAAGTTGTTGTACAATTTGTCCTGAGTACGCTGATACCCCATATGTGGGGGGGAACCACTGTTTGGGCGCACGGCAGAGCTCGGAATGGAAGGAGCACCATTTGACTTTTTCCAACCAAAATTGGCTGGAATTGAGTTTGGATGCCATGTTGCATTTGGAGAGCCCCTGATGTGCCTAAACAGTGGAAACCCCCCACAAATGACCCCATTTGGGAAACTAGACCCCTAAGGAACTTATCTAGATTTTTGATGAGCAATTTGAACCCCCAAGTGCTTCACACAAGTTTATAAACGTAGAGCCGTAAAATTTAAAAATCATATTTTTTCCACAAAAATGATCTTTTCACCCCAATTTTTATTTTTCCAAGGGTAACAAGACTCCAAAAGTTATTGTGCAATTTGTCCTGAGTGCGCTGATACCCCATATGTGGGGGTAAACCACTGTTTGGGTGCATGGCAGAGATTGGAAGGGAAGGAGCGCCGTCTGACTTTTTCAACGCAGAATTGGCTGGACGCCATGTCGTGTTTGGAGAGCTCCTGATCTGCCTAAACAGTGGAAACCCCATAAATGACACCATTTTGGAAACTAGACCCTCAAGGAACTTATCTAGATGTGTGGTGAGAACTTTGAACCCCAGGTGTTTCACTAAAGTTTATAACGTACAGCCGTAAAATAAAAATCTTTTTTTTTTTACAAAATGATTTTTCGCCCCCAATATTTTATTTTCACAAGGGTAACAGAAGAAATTGGAACGCAAAAGTTGTTGTCCAATTTGTCCTGAGTACACTGATACCCAATATGTGGGCGACAACTATTGTATGGGCACACGTCGGGGCTCGGAAGGGAAGTAGTGACGTTTTGGATTGCAGACTTTGATGGAATGGTCTGGGGGCGTCATGTCACATTTGGAGAGCCCTGATGCACCTAAACAGTGGAAACCCCCACAAGTGACCCCATTTTGGCAAATAGACCCCACAAGGAACTTATCTAGATGTGTGGTGAGCACTTTGAACCCCGAAGTGCTTCACAGAAGTTTATAACGCATAGCCGTAAAAATAAAAAATCCTTTTTTTTTTACAAAAATGATTTTTTCGCCCCAAAATATTTTATTTTCACAAGGGTAACAGGAGAAATTGGACCCCAAAAGTTGTTGTCCAATTTGTCCTGAGTACGCTGATACCCAATATGTGGGAGAAAACTACTGTATGGGCGCACGTCAGGGCTCGGAAGGGAAGTAGTGACGTTTTGGATTGCAGACTTTGATGGAATGGTCTGGGTGCGTCATGTCGCATTTGGAGAGCCCCTGATGCGCCTAAACAGTGGAAACCCCCACAAGTGACCCCATTTTGGAAAATAGACCCCACAAGGAACTTATCTAGATGTGTGGTGAGCACTTTGAACCCCAAAGTGCTTCACAGAAGTTTATAACGCACAGCCGTAAAAATAAAAAATCTTTTTTTTTTTGCAAAAATGATTTTTTCGCCCCAATATTTTATTTTCACAAGGGTAACAGTAGAAATTGGACCCCAAAAGTTGTTGCCCAATTTGTCCTGAGTACGCTGATACCCAATATGTGGGAGAAAACTACTGTATGGGTACACGTTGGGGCTCGGAAGGGAAGTAGTGACGTTTTGGATTGCAGACTTTGATGGAATGGTCTGGGGGCGTCATGTCGCATTTGGAGAGCCCCTGATGCGCCTAAACAGTGGAAATCCCCAACAAGTGACCCCATTTTGGAAAATAGACCCACAAGGAACTTATCTAGGTGTGTGGTGAGCGCTATGAAGCACCAAGTGCTTCACAGAAGTTTATAATGTACAGCCTAAAAACAAAAAAATAATTTTTTTTGTACAAAAATGATATTTTCGCCCCCAGTTTTTTATTTTCCCAAGGGTAACAGAAGAAATAGGACAAATTGCACAATAACTCTTGGGGTCCAGAGTACGCTGATACCCCATATGTGGGGATAAACTACTGTTTGGACGCATGGCAGAGCTCAGAAGTGAAGGAGCACCGTTTGACTTTTTCAACGCAGAATTGGCTGGAATTGAGATCAGACGCCATGTCACATTTGGAGAGCCCCTGATGTGCCTAAACAGCGGAAACCCCCCAATTCTAACTCCAACCCTAACCCCAACACACCCCTAACCCTAGTCCCAACCCTAACCACAAACCTAACCCTAACACACCCCTAATCCCAACCCTAACCCTAATCCTAACTTTAGCGCCAACCCTAACCCTAACTTTAGCCGCAACCCTAACCCTAATGGAAAATGGAAATAAATACATTTTTTTAATTTTATTATTTTTCCCTAACTAAGGGGGTGATAAAGGGGGGTTTGATTTACTATTTATAGCGGGTTTTTATGATTGGCAGCTGTCACGCTAAAAGACGCTTTTTATTGCAAAAATAGTTTTTTGCATCGCCACATTTTGAGAGCTATAATTTTTGCATATTTTGGCCCACAGAGTCATGTGAGGTCTTATTTTTTGCGGTACGAGTTGACGTTTTTATTTGTACCATTTTTGAGCAGGTGACATTTTTTGATCGCTTTTTATTTCGATTTTTGGGAGGTTAGAATGAACAAAAATCAGCAATTCATGAATTTCTTTTGCGGCAGGCGTTTTTATTGTTCCGCGTGTGGTAAAATTGATAAAGCAGTTTTATTCTTCGGGTCAGTACGATTATGGCGATACCTCATTTATATAATTTTTTTATGTTTTGGCGCTTTTATAGAATAAAAACAATTTTATATAAAAAATAATTATTTTTGCATCGCTTTATTCTGCGAGCTATAACTTTTTTATTTTTTCGCTGATGATGCTGTATGGCAGCTCGTTTTTTGCGGGACAAGATGATGTTTTCAGCGGTACCATGTTTATTTATATCGGTCTTTTTGATCGCGCGTTATTCCACTTTTTGTTCGGCGGTATGATGATAAAGCATTGATTTTTTGCTTCGTTTTTTTTTTTTTTTTAAGGGGTTCACTAAAGGGGTTAACTAGTGGGACAGTTTTATAGGGGGGGTCGTTACGGACGCGGCGATACCAAATATGTGTACTCTTATTGTTTTGGTTTTTTTATTTACAGGAAGAAATGAATTTATTGGGGAATATTTTTATTTTTTTTTTTTATTTTGGATTTTTTTTTATAACATGTTTATTTTTATTTTTTTAACTTTTTTACTTTGTCCCAGGGTGGGACATCACTGTATTTTATCAAATCGCTGGTGTGACAGTGTGTACAGCACTCTGTCACACCAGCGATCGCTCAGGCATAGCTGCAGGCTTCTCAGTGCCTGCTCTCAGCAGGCACTGAGGAAGCCGCCTCCCTCCAGGACCCCGGCGCCATCTTGGATCTGGGTCCTGGGAGGGAGGAAGCCCTCAGAACAGCGCGATCACATCGCGCTGGTCTGAGGGTCTCAGGGGGGCGCGCAGGGAGCCCCCACCCTGCGCGATCCTCCCCTGTGCCCCCAGTACACCGCGATCATGTTTGATCGCGGTGTGCTAGGGGTTAATGTGCCGGGAGCGGTCCGTGACCGCTTCTGACACACAGTCACGGGTGTCAGCTGTGATAATCAGCTGACACCCGGCGGCGATTAGCTGCGCTCCCCTCAGGAGCGCAGCTGATCGCCTATGACGTACTATCCGTCCATGGCAGAATGCACGGGTTTTATGGACGGGATAGTACGTCTAATGTCAGAGAGGGTTAAAAAAGACATTACATATTTTGAAACAAATTAAATTTAATTTTTCAAAAAATTTTTTTTTATTTTCACCAACATTTTGACAAAGAATTGTTCAAAAAAGTTATATACAGAAATTTACAGCAATATATACATACATTTACAACACTCTATACAATATATACATACACACCACTCTATACAATATATACATACACAGCACTATATACAATATATACATACATTCACAGCACTCTATACAATATATACATTCACAGCACTATAGACATTCACAGCACTATAGACATTCACAGCACTATAGCAGCACTAGACATATTTACAAAGAGGTATACTGTTGGGTGGAGATTAGTGTTGAGCGATATTGCTCGATATCTAAAAATATGTATCGAAATTGTATCGCCGATAGCACTAAATATCGTCGATATCCGATTTCGATACCGGAAGTCCCATGTAAGTCTATGGGAACAAAATATCGCAACAAAAAAAACCCTTTCTTTCGTTGTAAACACAAAATATACACACATAGAATACATATTATATATATATATATATATATACATGTCATTGTGACATATATATATACATATATTTATAGTTTATACACTTCTACATAGTAAAATCGACTCTAATTCAATTGCCGGGTAAAGACGTGACATACCCCATAGAAGTCGACGGGCTCGGTGCCGAGTACCCCGAAAACCTCTGGCTCTGTGCGACTCAACTTGGGCGTCACGAACAGGATTCTGTAGCTCGCTATAAGCGAGTCCTGTGTGCCTGAATTGCACTGGTTTTGTGCTTGAGAATTGCTAAAATCATCAGAGAATGTATTTGCCATTTTTCCGCCATATCTGCGTCACGACGAGGCACTGGTGAAGAAGAAGGGCGTGCTCTTCGTGGGTGTCACTCACTCAGTGGCGTGAAAACGATGGCCGCCCACTGTAAATGGTACTGCAATGTAACATTGTGCCCCACAGCTCTGGAGTTCCGCCTCCTCATCCTCCTCAGTATGAGGAGGTCCCGCCTCCCTACAAAAGAGGGGCCCTCTCCAGATATGACACATGTGACTTGGCAGAGATGGATAATGGACACGACGAGCAGAAGTGGGAAGGGATGGAGCAGTCAGAGCTCTCCCCCCACGGAAGCGACCCGATCGCCACGGAATCACCGTTGGGCACCCGGCCTGTAAACCCTCCTACGCTGCAAGAAGCGGAGGATACCCTGAGAGGCCTGGCCCGGCACCGGGAGGAGGTCGCCAGGATGGAAGCCAGCTGGCGTGCCCTAAAAATAAACTTGGAGCGGCGCCAATCCCTCTTACCTGAAGTGTCTGTACCGGAAGGTGAGGCACCCGTTATAGTAGAGGAGCCCTTGCAATGTGATCCGGTTGACGTTGTCGCAGTGGAGGCACCCGTTCCTGCAAAAACCGCAGCACCGTCAGCAGCACCCCAGATCCCGCTGTCTGCCCCGGTCGCTGAGACAGAAGAAGCGACACCCGTCCTCATGGAGGAGGCCGCGCAGGCACCAGAGCACTACCTGCCTGTACCGGAGCCCCGACTGTCATCTGATTTAGAGCCGTCTGCTTCCTCCGCAGGGGAGCGCCGCCAGGACTGGGGGGCGACAGGAGAGCTGCCGCAAACCGGACACTGTAAGCTGCAGTGGAGTGGTGGAGACATGGAGCAACTGGTGGAGGAGAATTACAACCGGCGTCAGGAGGAAGAGTGGAGACGTTGGGAGCGGGAAGCAGAGCGACAAAGGGAGCAGCGAGAAACCCTAAAACTTCGCCAACGTCACCTGGAGAAGGACCGGGCAGATAAGGACCGGATGAGAAAGGATAAAGGAACCCTGAGTGAGCCGCGGCGTAAGGGTGCAGTACGGAGCTTTAAATTGAAAGGTGGGTGGGGCTTCATCAAGGAGCCTGGACTTTATTTAGAAGTCTATGTGACCCGGCGGGACGTGGAGGCTCACCTCCCAGAAGGACACCCGGGGAGGGACCTGTTGCCAGGAGACTTGGTGACTTACACCCGACACTGGGGTTACAATGGGTGGTACGCCCTAAATGTTACCAGGTGCGACCCCTACTCCCCGTGTGTCAGGAACCTGTGAGACCCTCGAAGCCTTCAGCCTCCCACATCCAGGCCTCTGCAAAAGTGCCCACCCCACGCCGTAAATCTCCCCAGCCTCCCTCAGTGGTCTCCTCAGCAGCCCCAGCTATGGACATGATAAGTATAGCTGGCCCGTACCCGGCGCCTGTTAGGCCCCCTGGGGTTCGTACAGTCCGTGACATAGGGCTCCAGACCCGGAGAGAGATGAAAGAGGTGGCCACACAGACCCAGATAGCGGGTCACGACTTGACTGTACAGGCCACACGACGTCATCAGGTCCTGGTGGTCCTTGGTGTCTCGGATGTTTGGCAAGCACCAGAAGAGTACCAGGTGGTACCTTGAACACCCTGCCAAAGAAGTCTAAATAACCCGGACAGGGTCCCTGTATGTAAATAAATAGTTAAATTGTTTATGTACCCGGACGGGTGAATGTTCCAAAAAAATTTTTTTAATTTAATAAAAAATAAAAAACACAGTTTTCATTTCTTTTATTACTGTCTCATCCTGCTGCGACGCCATCGATCTCCTGTAAAAAAATGAAAAAAAAAAAAAGTATACCACCTGACCGACGCAGTGTCACGCGGTCTTATGATATGTGTACGATGTCAGTAAACTATTCTTAAAGAACAACACTCTATACAACATATAGATTAGCAACATCAGCATGTAAATATAGATAGATTTACCTGACACGATATCCCTTGAACTCAGGGTTAATCTTGAGGACTTGATACACTGTCACAGGAAAGAGGAGGACCGGGGGTCTAACCTGACCCTAAACTGGGGTCCTAACTAATCCCTCACCTTGGAGGTACTGATAAAGGTTCAGAGGTCCAAGTCTCCAGCCTAACCCTGTCTCCTATCAGTCCTGAACCCTGTAATCAGTCCTAAGAAGGATACTGATTACCACCAAAGGAATATGGGCTGATCTCTGCTAAATACACAGATTAGACATATTAGACAGACTGGAGAAAACACAGACTTGCATACACACTCAAACACAGAAGGAACATAAATGATCTGGGATATTAAACTCTAAGCAAGGTGAGCTTAAAACAACTAAGGAGCTCTTTAACTTAAGTCTATACAGATACAATCCTATCTGTGGTCTGCATGAAGAATTTCACTGGCAACTCCCAACACAGACAACCAGAGATTTAAAGGAAACCAATCAACAAATAATTAATTGCAGCCGGGAGAAACTGCACCCAGTCCAGAACTGAGCACAGACAGAATTAACTCCCTAACTGCCAAACACAAAGAAACAGCAACTCAGCTATGAGAAGTCAGAATGTGCAACCGCGACGATCTTCGTGGCAATGCACACATGACAGTACCCCCCCTTCTACGAGGGGCCTCCGGACCTCAGGGCCAGGTTTGCCCGGGTGAGTTCTGTGGAAGGTCCGCACCAAACGATCTGCGTTAATGTCAGACGCAGGAACCCAGTCCTCTCCTCTGGACCATACCCTTCCAATGCACCAAGTACTGAAGGGACCGGCGATTCAGACGTGAGTCAATGATCTTTGACACTTGAAACTCCAAGTTACCATTGACCACCACTGGAGGAGGAGGTAGAGGTGATGGTATGACTGGTGCCACGTACCTCTTAAGTAATGACTTGTGGAACACATTGTGGATTTTAAACGTAGGAGGGAGGTCCAGACGAAATGCCACAGGATTAATTATGGAACTGATCCTGTACGGCCCGATGAATCTGGGGCCCAGCTTCCAGGAGGGAACTTTAAGTTTTATATTCCTGGTAGACAACCATACAGATCGTTCACATTAAGATCTGGACCAGAAACTCTCCTCCTATCAGCCATACGTTTATAACGGTTCCCCATAGCACTCAGATTATTTAATACACCTCTCCACACTGAAGCAAGTGACGACGAGAAACGCTCCTCCTCAGGAACCCCAGAAGGGACCCCCCCATTGAATGTACAAAACTGGGGATGAAAACCATATGCCCAAAAAACGGGGACTTACCAGTGGACTCGCTCCGCCTGTTGTTAAGAGCGAACTCTGCCAAGGCAGGAAAGAAGACCAGTCCTCCTGGTTCTCTGAGACAAAACACCGGAGATATGTCTCTAAGCTTTGATTCAGACGCTCTGTCTGACCATTGGTCTGCGGATGAAAAGCCGAGGAAAATGACAATTGCATCCCCCGACGTAAACAAAATGCCCTCCAAAACTTGGACACAAACTGAGACCCCCTATCTGACACCACATCAGAAGGCAACCCATGAAGTCTCACAATCTCCCCAATGAACACCTGCGCCAGAGTTTTAGCATTAGGGAGGGCAGGAAGAGCAATGAAATGTGCCATCTTACTGAACCTGTCAACAACCACCAGTATGACAGTCTTCCCTGACGACTGAGGAAGGTCGTGATGAAGTCCATAGACAAATGAGTCCATGGACGCTCCGGAAGTTTCAAGGGTAAGAGGGTCCCAGACGGACGGGTATGAGGGGTCTTAGAGCGAGCACAAACCCCACAGGACGCGACAAAAGTTAAAACATCTTTATTAACGTTAGGCCACCAAAACGGCGAGAAAGGAGATCTAAAGTAGCCTTACTCCCTGGATGTCCTGCTAAAGCAGAATTATGATGTGCCTCAATAACCTTTTGTCTCAACTGATTTGGGACAAACAGTCTCCCTGGAGGTCCTGCAGGGGCGTCCCCCCTGAGCCTCTAACACCTCCTCCTCAAGCTCAGAACATACAGCCGACACTACCACCCCCTCCTGAAGGATAGGAATCGGGTCATCCATTTTCCCGGCCCCTGGGAAACTGCGAGACAAGGCATCCGCCTTAACATTCTTAGATCCAGGGCGATAAGTGACAACAAAATTAAACCTGGTAAAAAACAACGACCATCGAGCTTGTCTGGAATTCAGACGCTTAGCAGATTCCAAATACAGCAGGTTCTTGTGATCAGTAATGACGGTGACGGGTGGACTGCCCCTCCAAAAAGTGACGCCATTCTTCAAAAGCCAACTTAATGGCCAAAAGTTCCCTATTGCCGATATCATAATTCCTTTCGGCGGACGACAATTTTTAGAAAAGAAAGCGCACGGATGCCATTTACCAGGGGACGGACCCTGGGACAATATTGCACCCACCCCTACGTCAGACGCGTCCACCTCCACAACGAACGGCTGTGATGCATCTGGTTGGATGAGAACGGGTGCCGAAGCAAAACATTTTTTCAAAGAGGAAAAAGCTTGGCAAGCTTTGTCCGACCATTTAGAAAAATCCGTCCCTTTTCTTGTCATGTCAGTGAGAGGTTTGACAACAGATGAGAAATTACAAATAAATTTCCGGTAGTAGTTAGCAAACCCCAGAAAACGCTGCAGAGCCTTAAGATCCTCTGGCTGATTCCCATTCAAGCACTGCTCTCACCTTTTCAGGGTCCATACGGAAACGGAGGTTGACACCAAAAAACCCAAAAACTGAAGTTCCTGTACGGCGAATACACACTTTTCCAGTTTGGCGTATAGTTTATTGTCTCGCAAGATCTGCAACACCTGTCTCACATGCTCCTGGTGAGACCCAAGATCTGGTGAGTAAATTAAAATGTCATCCAAATATACGACCACAAACAGCCCCCCCAGATGACGAAAAATGTCATTAACAAAATGTTGGAACACTGCTGGTGCAGTAGTCAGACCAAAAGGCATGACAAGGTTCTCATAATGTCCCTCCGGCGTGTTAAACGCCGTTTTTCCACTCATCCCCTCTTTTATCCTAATCAGATTATACGCCCCCCTGAGATCCAATTTAGAGAACCATTTGGCGCCAACAATTTGATTGAAGAGATCAGGAATCAGAGGGAGTGGATACGGATCTCGAACAGTAATCCGATTAAGTTCGCGGAAATCCAAGCAAGGGCGTAGGCCTCCATCTTTTTTCTTCACAAAGAAGAACCCCGCGGCCACTGGGGAAGATGAAGGTCTAATATGCCCTTTGGCCAGACTCTCCGAAATATAATCTTTCATAGCCTGCCTCTCAGGACCAGAAAGGTTATATAACCTAGCTTTAGGTAACTTAGCATCAGGAAGTAAATTAATAGAGCAGTCATACACGCGATGAGGAGGCAACTCCTGACACCCCCCCTCAGAGAACACATCCCCAAAGTCCTCCAAAAAAGGAGGCAAAGTACTAGGCACGACCGCACTGATGACTGTGTTCATGCAGTTACTTTTGCAAAACTCCCCCATTGGCTTATATCTCTGGACTGCCAATTAATCACAGGGTTTGTTTAACCAACCAAGGAAGTCCCAACACAATAGGAGTAGGTAGACCCTCCAACACATAACAAGATAATAGTTCCCTATGTATTGCCCCTACCCGAAGGTCAATGCCATGAACCTCATGAACAAAGCTACCTTGGCCGAGAGGCCTGGCGTCAATGGAGAATATAGGGATCGGTTTGACCAATACACTCAGATGCATACCTTGAGCCTGAGCAAACTGAGCGTCAACCAGATTAGCCCGGAACCACTATCAAGAAGAACAGACAATCTCTCCACTCTCGTACCAATACCACCTCCATGGTACAAGGAACTGAGAAGAACTAGCGGACGAAATACATACTCCCAGGTTGTCGTCCACCACACAACCTGGATTAACAGTTTTCCGGCGACTTTTTGCTCAACAAGGCACGGGATGGACATCCCCCAACAAAATGTCCCTCTTTCCCGCAGAAGAAACACCTTCTAGTCCTGCGGCGTACCGCCAATCCCCTCCTACGAAATGATGTCCCTCCCAACTGCATAGGCTCCTCCGAACAGACAAGGGGAACCTCAACATAAGGGACTTTAGTAGTAGGTGGAGTAACAACAGGGGGCGGAGTTACCTCGCACCTCTCCCGGAGCCGTCTATCAGTACGGATAGCTAGGGCCATAGCAGCCTCCAGTGATGGAGGAGAATCATACTGAGCCAAAACGTCCTTTAATTTGTCAGAAAGCCCATGACAAAACTGGCTTCTAAGAGCTGGGTCATTCCACTGAGTATCTGTGGCCCATTACGAAACTCAGAAGCAAATTCCTCCGCCGGACGATCTCCCTGCTGTATCTTACGTAATTTTGTCTCAGCAAGAGAGACCCGATCTGGGTCATCATATACCAAACCCAGGGCAGTAAAAAATCGATCTACTGACTGTAGAGCCGGGGATCCGGAGAGGGAGAAGGC
>JARQOD010000002.1:470157320-470218415 GCA_033576555.1 Oophaga sylvatica
CCATCAAGCAGTCCAGGACGTGACCGCCGGAGATCTTCTGCCAGGTAAGTGCCGCTGACTCCTGACAGACCCGACCGACGGACACTCACAGTGACAGTGACAAATCCGATTCCGGTATTCGATAAGACGAAAATATCGAAACGAATTATCGAAAGGCCGATAGAGCTAATATCGGCCGATAGCCGATATTTGCATTATCGTATCGCTCAACACTAGTGGAGATACTAGCGGAGGGGCTGACAGGATGGACCACGTTGATAGTGGGGGATGGAACAGCAGGTTGGATAGGATCAGAAGTGGAGGGAAAAGCATTAGGTTGGGAAGATAGTTGAGGAGCAGAAGAGGTTTGAGGAAGGAATGGTGAAGGTGTTGGTGGGATGGGGTACGGTGAAGTTAACGGTGAAAATGGAAAGGGGGAATTAAAATACTGGGAATATTGAAATGGGGAAGGAGTAGTAGGAGGATTGGCTGGAGCTTGCTGGCTGCCAGCTGAATGTGCCACAGCTGAATGTGCAGCAGGTGGATAGGCTGCAGCTGGATGTGGGGCAGCTGAATGAGTGGCAGCTAGATAGGCTGCTGCTGCTGGATGGGTGGCAGGTTGAAGTGGGGAAGGTGTAGGAATTGGGTGGGTAATTTGATGGGCTTGGGACATTGCCTGCACTAGAGAATTATGGCAGCCTTGCATCACATGCATCTGCAGGTCAGGAGTTAGATTTTCCATGTGCTTGAGAACGGACTGAAAAAAACAGTGTCTCGGTGCCATGTTTGCATCTGACTGCATCCTATCAATTTTACTGCTGAGTTCAACAATGTTTTTGCTCAACAGAGCGAACCCATCTTTAAATTGATCTTTTAAAAGTTGTGTAGTGTTTTGATAGGATGCATTCAGATGCAAAAAATCAGATGCATAGCTCCTTTCCTGACCTCGATGACGCTGCCGTCTAGGTGTGGTGGCAGTGTCAGCAGGGTAAGGTAAAGGGAACTCCAACTCATCACCTGCAGCTTCATGTGACGAAGTCTGCCCTGCAACTCTAGTGCTGGTGGATGGGGCGGAGGTACCTGCCAAGAGGGAAGGTGCAGAGGGGTCAGGTCTATCGACGTGGTCCCCGGCGGCGGACTCCTGAGGGATCGCTCCAGAGGGAACAAACTCAGAAACAGGCTCCAGAGTGCTGCAGAGAGTGCTGTCAAAGAAAAAAAAAATTAAATATATTTATATTACATGCACCTTGCTGAAATTATAAAATATGGTTAGACACATTTAACTTTTGTCATACATAAATGGGGTGTGAAATATTTACCTTCTGCTGACCATCGTTGATCACAGGAATGACAGGGCTTTGGCATATTTGTATCTGCTCTTGCGTCCTGATGATCCACTCCTTGCCTGCATCTCCTTGTTAAATTCCCTCTTGAAGCGATCCCTGAGTGACCGCCACCGTGTGATAACCCGGTCACCTGGAAATAAAAAGAAAAAAAATTTTTTTTTTTATACAACACAGAACATTATGCAAACTTCATTACTGAACTGTGAATACTTACGCGCAAGATCCTTGTCTCGGTCATCGAGTTCCCCCCAGTTGTCCATCACCAGGCTGCATACTTTCTCCCATAGCCGTCGGGTAATAACTTGGTCAGAATGCCTGCGGTCAGCCATATTCCACAGCGCCTCCCGATGTTGGACCTCTTCGATGAGGATGTCTACGTCGATCCCTCCCCCATCCTCACCATCTGTATCGGGAGCACGCCGTGAAGCCTGTGTATAAAACCCCCAAAAAAAAATAAGCTACATCACGTAAAAAAGTAAACACCAAACCAAAAATTAATACTTACTTGCTGACCGCGGCGACGCTCATGCCGATGACCATGGGAGGTCCTTGGAGGAACTCTCCTACGAGACCTGGATTCTGAAGACTATAAAACATTTAAAAACAAAAAAATACAAATTATAAATGACAGTATGTATTGTGTGTGCTGTTATTTTTTTTGTTGTTTACATTAGGTGATGATCTGCCTATGAAAAACTTACACTCTGCGCACCCGCTCCAGTTATTTCTCCACCCTGACCGTTTCCTTCTGAAAGCCCCTCTTCTTCAGCTTCCTGTGAAGACATAATACATGCATATAGTTTTGCAAATAATGTTCTCAACAGTGACCAAAAAAAATAATAATTACCTCTGTTCGCCTACGCTGTAGCTGGGGGCTTCCAGAAGAAGACATACTCGAACAACTGGGCCTGACTGGGTCCTTCAATTAATCTGTAAGCATAAAGCCTATTAAGCAACAATACAAAAGAGATAAAAGCTCAATTGACAATATGCTTACATCACTATCAACTTGCGTCTGGATGACTGTCCTCTGTGGCTCACTGTCCTCTGTGGCAGACTGTCCTCTCTTTGTAAAAGACGAAACTGTTGGTGGCAGACTGTCTTCCAAGAAATCTGTAAGGATAAAGCCATTTTAGCCAATATAATAGTTATATACGCTCAAATGACAATATACTTACATCACACTCAAGTTTGTTCCGTGAGACTCTCCAGTGGCCGAATGTCCTCTGTCCGACTGTCAAACTGTCCCAAAAAATCTGTAAGGATAAAGCCATTTTAGCCAATATAATAGTTATATACGCTCAAATGACAATATACTTACATCACACTCAACTTTGTTCCGTGAGACTCTCCAGTGGCCGAATGTCCTCTGTCCGACTGTCAAACTGTCCCAAAAAATCTGTAAGTATAAAGCCGATTTTAGCCTATATACTTGTTATGTCAGCTAAAATGACAATATACTTACATCACACTCAACTTGGTTCCGTGAGACTCTCCAGTGGCCGAATGTCCTCTGTCCGACTGTCAAACTGTCCCAAAAAATCTGTAAGTATAAAGCCGATTTTAGCCTATATACTTGTTATGTCCGCTAAAATGACAATATACTTACATCACACTCAACTTGGTTCCGTGAGACTCTCCAGTGGCCGAATGTCCTCTGTCTGACTGTCAAACTGTCCCAAAAAATCTGTAAGGATAAAGCCATTTTAGCCAATATAATAGTTATATACGCTCAAATGACAATATACTTACATCACACTCAACTTTGTTCCGTTTCACACTGGCCGACTGTCCTGTCCTTGTCTTCTGTGGCAGACTGTCACATGAATCTGTAAAAAGGCCATTACAATACAAGAGATAACCAGTTGACAATATACTTATCACTCAACTGCAAGTTGGCAGACTATAACTGTCAAACCTGGCACTGTCTCCTCAAAGATTACACTGATACCCCCCAGATAATGTTGCATGCACCCCATTGAATTTATACACCTTTGTATACATATTTACTTTTTGTATACCCATTGTCTATGTATGCACACCATTTGCTTTGTATACACCCATTGACTTTTTATATACCCCTTGTCTATGTATGCACACCATTTGCTTTGTATACACCCCATTGACATTTTTATACCTTTGTATACACCATTGACTTTTTTATACCCATTGTCTATGTATGCACACCATTTCTTTGTATACACCCATTGACTTTTTATACCCCCTTGTCTATGTATGCACACCATTTGCTTTGTATACACCCCATTGACTTTTTATATATACCCCATTGTCTATGTATGCACACCATTTACTTTGTATACCTTTGTATACACCCAATTGACTTTTTATATACCACATTGTCTATGTATGCACACCATTTACTTTGTATACACCCATTGACTTTTTATATACCCCATTGTCTATGTATGCACACCATTACTTTGTATACCTTTGTATACACCCAATTGACTTTTTATATACCACATTGTCTATGTATGCACACCATTTACTTTGTATACCTTTGTAGCCCCAGTTGTATACCTTTGTATACAACCCAATTGACTTTGTATACACTACAATACCTTTGCATCACATGACCTTTTTTAAAACCATTTAATGTTTTGAGTCATATTTAAAAAGCAATACACCCCTGTGCATTATAACAATTATAAAAAGATATGAAAAAATACTACGGATATTTTTTTTGGAGATTTTTTATTTGTTTTTTTTTAAAGTATGAGCTTTAACACTCTTTATTAAAAAGACAAAATCACAGTAACACTTTATTACACATGCATGCGCACAAACACACTTAAAAAAAAATGTACATCATGTAAAATGTAGTAAAAATTACTATTGTGTTTAAAAAAAATTTAAAATGAAGAAAACACTATCAAACATGCATGAATACCCACCCACACAAAAATAACACAACATCAAGAAAAGTAAACGTGGTTGAAAAAAAAGGATTTAAAAAAAAATGCTGGAAAAAAACAACTCAAGCATGCATGAATACACACACACACGAACACACACACACAAAAACAATACAACATGAAAAGTTACATGTGTTGCAACTAAAAAATTGTGTGAAAAAAAAAACTGTAGGACACACACTCAAACATGGCTGCAATCACATATGAAGGCATTATACAGTCTATACTCACACCAAGTGTTTGCAGGATTCAGCTGGGCTATCAGACTTTCAGGAAGGGTCTTGTAGCTTGATTCCAGGCTCTGGACTCTTGCTTGCAGGGGTCTTCAGGGGTCTTCAGGTTTTTATAGCTCAGCAGGATCTTCAAGAGCAGGGTCTTCTATCTTGCTGGTCTGGCTGCTTTGTCTTCATGTGTGGCAATGAGTCACCTGGCTTGTTTATACTGGTTTTGGCCTGTCTGGAAATGTATCCAACTTGGAGCATGCTCAGTCCAAAAAGGCGGATCCGCCGTGTACATCCGCCAAATGGCGGATGTAGGCGGATCCGCCACTCATTGGCACACATTTTAAAATTTTGGCGGATTTGGCGGATCCGCCAAAATCCGCCACCATCCGCCATTTCAACGCAGACAAAAAACGTTACAATGTCTGTCCAATCGAGACAGCGGACGCCAAATTTTTGGCGGATCCGCCAAAAAGCGGAGACAGCGGACGACCATCCGCCGCGATCCGCCAGTAATACAAGTCTATGGGAAAATTGCGGATCCGCCAAAAAAAATTGGCGGATCCGCCAATTTCAAATTTTGGCGGATTTTGACTGACGTCGCACGACTGAAGTGTGAAAGAGGCCTAAGTGAGCAGAATGGCCAGTGTAAATGCACATTAACTCTTTTAAGTCTTACAATCTGGTCTCTACACGTTTCAGGAACTACCCTCACTGAAGTCTCAAATGATCCTTTGATGGCTAACTGTAATTGAAACATTTCTCTGTAAAACCTTCTAGCTCTCCCTTCTACATCTGACTTGGTGGACCACCAACGTCTACTCCATATGATCTACTCTTAAGAATCCTGCTCTCTGTTGATTTTCCTCCTACCTCTCTGACATATGGTTAGTTTATCATCATATCTTTTCCTCTTTCATTTGCTTTAGTGGTTTCTCCCTTTTTTTTCCTCTACACAAGACTTATTAGACAAATCATTAGCAAATTTGGATTTCAGTGTTTTTTCTATACTGATGATACCCAATTATGTTTTCTTCCTGTGACATTAATCCTACATTACTACAAACTATTAACTATCAAAACTATCAGAAGCATGCCAGAATGTCTTCTCTTATGTAAAGCTACATTTGTTAAAAAAATAAGATTCTTGGGTTTCTTTTTCAAACACTGCGATTCATGTGTTTCCACCAATTATTAACCTTAACTTTATGTTTCCACTTCAGTACGCGGTTTCAACATAGCCTCTAGGCAGCATGTCTGCTGCCCACTGTCTTGGGTTTACATTCAACCCAGATCTTTCCTTTTACTCCTTTGTATTCAATATATTTAATTACCTGCACACTCACTTGACCTGCAACTCAAACATATCTCCAGAATTCACCATTATCTTGTTGTTGTATTAATGATATGGTTTATATTTTTTGCCTTAATTAAATAATTAAACCCATTACTAATCACACATCCTTTCATTCAACTCTCTTGCCTCCAATCTATCATGAATGCCACAGTTGTGCTCATATTTCTGACCAACTACTAGGCCAATGGCTTTACCCTGTACCAATTACTGTACTATTGGTCCATCCACTTTCTAATACAATTTACAGCTGCAGTCAAAATAATTAAACCCCAATTTCAAATTTGACTTATTAGCTAATTTTCTGTTGATTGTAATAAACCAATGAAACAAGAACAATGCAAATACCTAAACTCAACTACTATAAGTGGTTCCTCCAAATTCAACATAAATTGCCATTTTAAAAAAACTATTACAGTCTCAGATTTAACCATTAGTGGAGAACCTTTTGGCTGTTATGATATGCAGCACACATTAATGCATAGCCAAACACCAGCTTCTTGTAGCGTTCCAGAGGAAACTTAAACCATTCCTCGTGGGCTGTGGACTCTTGTTCACTCAAATTTTTTGGACTGTCAAGAGAGTGGTCCAAAAAGTTAAGAGATCATTGCCTTGTACAAACAAAGAAAATGAGCAAACGCATTGAATGTTGCTAGAGATGCAGATAGAGGCATAGTTCCCAAGTTCATAGTTAAAGAAACACTGATTAAGTAAATGAAAAAAAAAAGAGAACTCTAAATCAAATCAGTATTTGGTTTTGACCACTCATTGCATTAAAAATTTCTATTCTAGAAAGTATTCTTCCTTTGTTTCATTCTTTCCAAAGTTGCCTAACATTTTTGCATATTGAAACTGCAACACCAAGGAAAAGTCATGGAGTTATGAAAATCACTTGATACAAGGACATGGTAATGATATGCAAATGATGAAAAAATGGAAACAAATTTTTAAAAACTATTTATTCAGTGTTGAATATAAGCGCCCCACACAGAAATACCCGCACTTGCACGCCTTGGCTGCTATCAACGAGGTTATTAAAAGTTGTCTGAGAAATATTCTAAATGCACTTGGGCCTGTAAATCTTCAAGATTCACTGTTATCAGTTCCCTTTGCAGTTTCTGACCAATGATGTCCTAGATGTGCTCAATGGGAGACAAGTCTGGAGACGCTGCAGGCCATGGTAGTAGGTTTAGGCCATGTAGGCTGCTCACAGTATTAACAGCAACGTGGTGGTGTTGTGTTGAAAAACGGATTCTGAGACACTTTCGAAAATATTTTTATACACAACCTCATAGAAATAAATTGAGGGAAAAGGATGTAATATTGCAAGAAAATGATTTATTAAAATATTCAAATTTTAATGATAAATTATTTAAAAATATATATTAACTAGCTGAAGAGCCCGCTCTGCCCGGGCATAGTAACTAACTACGGTTACTTATAGCAAATTGTAATGATTATATCTATAAATATAAAGCTGAGTGTATAGCCTCGCCCACTCCACATAGCCACATTCACTATAATATCACACACAATCCCGTCAGCCAGAGCCACTGGACTACTACCCCTAATATCCCACATCGTCCCGTCAGCCAGAGCCACCAGACTACTCCCCCTAATATCCCACATCATCCCGTCAGCCAGAGCCACCGGACAATTACCCCTAATATTCCACATCATCCCGTCAGCCTGGGGTCAGAACCAGAGTGCTGAGTGGATTTGCCCTGACTTCCATACCAATGATCCCTTTAATAGAAGCCTGGGGTGAGAATCAGAGCGCTGAGGGATTTACCCTAAATGCCATACCGGAGATCCCTTTAAGAGAGGCCTGGCGTCAGAACCAAAGCGCAGAGTGGATTTGCCCTGACTTCCGTACCGGGGATCCCTTTGAGAGGGGCCTGGGGTCAGAACCAGAGCGCTTAGTGGAATTGCCCTAACTTCCATACTGGGGATCCCTTTAAGAGAGGCCTGGGGTCAGAACCAAATCACTGGATGGATTTGCCCTAACTTCCATACCAATGATCCGTTTAATAGAAGCATGGTGTGAGAATCAGAGCGCTGAGGGATTTACCTTAAAGCCCCCGTCACACTAAGCGAGATCGCTAGTGAGATCACTGCTGACTCCCAAGTTTTGTGACGCAACAGCGATCTCAGCAGCAATCTCGCTATGTTTGACACGTACCAGTGATCAGGCCCCTGCTGTGAGATCGCTGGTCATGTCAGAAATGCCTGGACATTTCTTTGGTCGTTGAGATCCCGCTGGGTAGCATGCATTGGTGTGTTTGACACCTTTTACCAACGATCTCGCTAGCGACTCTGCACTGAGACACATAGGAGACACATCGTTACACAGGTCGCTACGAGTCGCCGATCATTCCTGCATCATTGGGCAGGTCTGACTGTTTGGCATCTCACCAGCGACCACATAGCGACGCAGCAACAATCCCTGCCAGGTCGTATCGTTGTCGGGATCGCTGCTGCGTCGCTGAGTGTGACGGTACCCTAACTTCCATACTGGAGATCCCTTTAAGAGAGGCCTGGGGTCAGTACCAGAGCATTTGAAGGCAATTGCCCTGACTTCCATACCGGGGATCCCTTTAAGAGAGCCTGGGGTCAGAATCAGAGCGCTGAGTGGAATTGCCCTAACTTCCATACCGGGGATCCCTTTAAGAGAGTCCTGGCATCAGAACCAAAGCGCTGGATGGATTTGCCCTAACTTCCATACCAATGATCCCTTTAAGAGAGGCCTGGGGTCAGAATCAGAGCGCTGAGGGATTTACCCTAACTTCCATACTGGAGATCCCTTTAAGAGAGACCTAGGGTCAGTACCAAAGCGCAGAGTGGATTTGCCCTCCCTTCCATACCAATGATCCCTTTAATAGAGGCCTGGGGTCAGTACCAGAGCATTTGAAGGCAATTACCCTGACTTCCATACCGGAAATCCCTTTAAGAGAGCATGGGGTCAGAACCACAGAGCTGAGTGGAATGGCCCTAACTTCCATACCGGAGATCCCTTTAAGAGAGGCCTGGGGTCAAAACCCCTTTAAGAGGGAAGATGTGCCTATGGGATGGAGGATGTGTGATGGGGATATGGGCGCGGGAGCGGGTGATTCATTTCTGTCATGTGCGCTCTGCTTCTGTCTGGGGGGCAGACAATGGCTGGAGCTTATGTTCCCGGGGATGCTAGATTTCTCCCACCTTGTCAGTGTCAGCTGAGGTGGTGTCGTGGAGTGAGAAAATTGTTGCTCATAGCAACCAATCACAGCTCAGCTTCTATTAAACAGCTCTGGTGAAATGAAAGATGCTTAGGGATTGGTTGCAAGGAAAACTGTTGCTCATAGCAACCAATCACAGCTCAGCTTCTTTTAAACAGGTCTAGTTAAATATAAGATACTCCATGATTGGCTGGTGATACCCCCACACACACACACACATTCAAATCTATAATATAACGGTGGGAGCGTCACTCTGTCTGAAGCCTTTATAGACTGCGCAAGCGCGACACGCCTGCGCAGTCTGGCTCCAGACAGAGTGAGGCATCCAGAGCGGTGAGTACTATGTATGGCGCCGGAGATTGCGGTATGCGTACTGGATGCATACCGCGATCTCCGGCGCCATACTCACATACTTACCTGACCGGGAGGAGCGTTGCCACGGCGCTTCTCTTCTCCCGGGGCAGGAGACCAGGAGTGCGCGTCGGATTGCGCATGCGCAATAGCGCTATCCGGCGCCATTTTGCTGAAGACACATTTACAGTGTGTCTTCAGCAATATGGCGCCGGACCGTGCGGTATGGGCATGCGCGTACTCCGGTGCCGCTCTCCTCCCCCGGCGTCCAGCTGAACGGAACAGCGCTGGAGCACAGGGATGAAAGGTGAGTATAAATGTTGTTTTTTTTGGGGGTATCTGTGCAGTTTAATAGCGGTGAGGGGGCCATGCACATCAGGATAGGGGGGGCGTGAGGGGACCATGCACATCAGGATGGGGGGGTCAGGGGACCATGCACATCAGGATAGGGGGGGTGAGGGGACCATGCACATCAGGATAGGGGGGGCGTGAGGGGACCATGCATATCAGGATGGGGGGTGAGGGGACCATGCACATCAGGATAGGGGGGTGAGGGGACCATGCACATCAGGATAGGGGGGGTGAGGGGACCATGCACATCAGGATAGGGGGGTGAGGGGACCATGCACATCAGGATTGGGGGGTGAGCGGACCATGCACATCAGGGTTGGGGGGTGAGGGGACCATGCACATCAGGGTTGGGGGTGAGGGGACCATGCACATCAGGATTGGGGGGTGAGCGGACCATGCACATCAGGATTGGGGGGTGAGCGGACCATGCACATCAGGATTGGGGGGTGAAGGGACCATGCACATCAGGATTGGGGGGTGAGTGGACCATGCACATCAGGGTTGGGGGGTGAGGGGACCATGCATATCAGGACTGGGGGGTGAGGGGACCATGCACATCAGGTTTGGGGGTGAGCGGACCATGCACATCAGGATTGGGGGGTGAGAGGACCATGCACATCAGGATTGGGGTTGAGCGGACCATGCACATCAGGGTTGGGGGGTGAGGGGACCATGCACATCAGGATTGGGGGGGTGAGGGGACCATGCACATCAGGGTTGGGGGTGAGGGGACCATGCACATCAGGATTGGGGGGTGAGGGGACCATGCACATCAGGATTGGGGGGGAGGGGACCATGCACATCAGGATTGGGGGGGTGAGGGGACCATGCACATCAGGGTTGGAGGTTGAGGGGACCATGCACATCAGGATTGGGGGGTGAGGGGACCATGCACATCAGGATTGGGGGGTGAGGGGACCATACACATCAGGATTGGGGGGTGAGGGGACCATGCACATCAGGATTGGGGGGTGAGGGGACCATGCACATCAGGATTGGGGGGTGTGGGGACCATGCACATCAGGATTTGGGGGTGAGGGGACCATGCACATCAGGGTTTGGGGGTGAGAGGACAATGCACATCAGGATTGGGGGGTGAGGGGCCATGCACATTAGGATTGGGGGGGTGAGGGGACCATGCACATCAGGATTGGGGGGTGAGGGGACCATGCACATCAGGATTGGGGGGTGAAGGGACCATGCACATCAGGATTGGGGGTGAGGGGACCATGCACATCAGGGTTGGGGGGTGAGGGGACAATGCACATCAGGATTGGGGGGTGAGGGGACCATGCACATCAGGATTGGGGGTGAGGGGACCATGCACATCAGGATTGGGGGGTGAGGGGACCATGCACATCAGGATTGAGGGGTGAGGGGACCATGCACATCAGGGTTGGGGGGTGAGGGGACCATGCACATCAGAATTGGGGGGTGAGCGGACCATGCACATCAGTGTTGGGGGGTGAGGGGACCATGCATACCAGGATTGGGGGGGGTGAGGGGGCCATGCACATCAGGATTGGGGATGAGGGGACCATGCACATCAGGATTGGGGGGTAGGGGACCTTGCATATCAGGATTGGGTGGGTAAGGGGGCCACGCACATCAGGATTGGGGATGAGGGGACCATGCACATCAGGATTGGGGGTGAGCGGACCATGCTCATCAGGATTGGGGGGTGAGAGGACCATGCACATCAGGATTGGGGGGGTGAGGGGACCATGCACATCAGGATTGGGGGGTGAGGGGACCATGCACATCAGGATTGGGGGTGAGCGGACCATGCACATCAGGATTGGGCGATGAGGGGACCATTCATACCAGGGTTGGGGGGTGAGGGGACCATGCATACCAGGATTGGGGGGGTAAGGGGGCCACGCACATCAGGATTGGGGATGAGGGGACCATGCACATCAGGATTGGGGTGAGCGGACCATGCACATCAGGATTGGGGGGGTGAGGGGACCATTCATACCAGGATTGGGGGGTGAGGGGACCATTCATACCAGAATTGGGGGTGAGGGGACCATGCATTCCAGGATTGGGCGGGAGGTGACCATGCATACCAGGATTGGTGGGTGAGGGGACGTGCATACCGGAATTGGGGGGTGAGGGGACCATGCATTTCAGGATTGGGGGGGTGAGGGGGCCATGCACATCAGGATTGGGGATGAGGGGACCATGCACATCAGGATTGGAGGGTGAGGGGACCATGCACATCAGGGTTGGGGGGTGAGAGGACCATGCACATCAGGGTTGGGGGGGTGAGGGGACCATGCACATCAGGATTGGAGGGTGAGGGGACCATGCACATCAGGATTGGAGGGTGAGCGGACCATGCACATCAGGATTGGGCGATGAGGGGACCATTCATACCAGGACTGGGGGGTGAGGGGACCATTCATACCAGGATTGGGGGGTGAGGGGACCATGCATTCCAGGATTGGGCGGGAGGTGACCATGCATACCAGGTTTGGTGGGTGAGGGGACCGTGCATACCGGGATTGGGGGTGAGGGGACCATGCATATCAGGATTGGGGGGGTGAGGGGGCCATGCACATCAGGATTGGGGATGAGGGGACCATGCACATCAGGATTGGGGGTGAGCGGACCATGCACATCAGGGTTGGGGGGTGAGAGGACCATGCACATCAGGGTTGGGGGGTGAGGGGACCATGCACATCAGGATTGGGGGGTGAGGGGACCATGCACATCAGGATTGGGGGGTGAGGGGACCATGCACATCAGGATTGGAGGGTGAGGGGACCATGCACATCAGGATTGGAGGGTGAGCGGACCATGCACATCAGGATTGGGCGATGAGGGGACCATTCATACCAGGATTGGGGGTGAGCGGACCATTCATACCAGGATTGGGGGGTGAGGGGACCATTCATACCAGAATTGGGGGTGACTGGACCATTCATACCAGAATTGGGGGGTGAGGGGACCATGCATTCCAGGATTGGGCAGGAGGTGACCTTGCATACCAGGATGAGGAATGGGGTGCCATGCATAGTAGATTTGGGTGGGGGTGAGGGGACCTTACATACCAGCATAGGGATGAGGGGTGCCATGCATACCAGAATAGGAGGGGGGAAGCACATACCAGAATGGGAGACCATGTACCTATAAAAATGCTTGCCACCCGGGCGTAGAACGGGTTCATCACTAGTCTATAATATAATGCTAGGAGCGTCACTCTGTCTGAAGCCTTTATAGACTGCGCAAGCGCGACACGCCTGCGCAGTCTGTCTCCAGACAGTGTGAGGCATCCAGAGCGCTGAGTACTCTGTATGGCGCCGGAGATCTCGGTATGCTTACTGGATGCATACCGCGATCTCCGGCGCCATACATACTTACCTGACCGGGAGGAGCGTTGCCGCGGCGCTTCTCTTCTCCTGTTGCAGGAGACCAGGAGTGCGCGTCGGATTGCGCATGCGCAATAGCGCTATCCGGCGCCATTTTGCTGAAGACACATTTACAGTGTGTCTTCAGCAATATGGCGCCGGACAGCAAGGTATGGGCATGTGCGTACTCTGGCGCCGCTCTCCTCCCCCGGCGTCCAGCTGAACGGAACAGCGCTGGAGCACAGGGATGAAAGGTGAGTATAAATGTTTGTTTTTTTTGGGGTATCTGTGCAGTTTAATAGCGGTGAGGGGGCCATGCATATCAAGATAGGGGGGGTGAGGGGACCATGCATATCAGGATAGGGGGGTGAGGGGACCATGCACATCAGGATAGGGGGGTGAGGGGACCATGCATATCAGGATTGGGGGGTAATGGGACCATGCATACCAGGATTGGGGGGTGAGGGGACCATGCATATCAGGATTGGGGGGTGAGGGGACCATGCATACCAGGATTGGGGGGTGAGGGACCATGCATATCAGGATTGAGGGGTGAGGGGACCATGCATACCAGGATTGGGGGGTGAGGGGACCATGCATATCAGGATTGGGGGGTGAGGGGACCATGCACATCAGGATTGGGGGGTGAGGGGACCATGCATATCAGGATTGGGGGTGAGGGGACCATGCATATCAGGATTGGGGTGTGGGTACCATGCATATCAGGATTGGGGGTGAGGGTACCATGCACAACAGGATTGGGGGGTGAGACCATGCACATCAGGATTGGGGAGTGAGGGTACCATGCATATCAGAATTGGGGTGAGGGGATCATGCACATCAGGATTGGGGGTGAGACCATGCACATCAGGATTGGGGGGTGAGGGGACCATGCTCAACAGGACGGGGTGATGGGACCATGCACGTCAGGATTGGGGGGTGAGGGGCCATGCACATCATGATTGGGGAGTGAGGGGGCCATGCACATCAGGATTGGGGGGTGAGGGGACCATGCACATCAGGATAGGTGGGTGAGGGGACCATGCACATCAGGATTGGGGGGTGAGGGGACCATGCATATCACGATTGGGCAGGAGGTAACCATGCACACCAGGATTGGGGGGTGAGGGGACCATGCATACCAGGATTGGGGGGTGAGGGGACCATGCATACCAGGATTGAGGGGTGAGGGAACCATGAATACCAGGATATGGATGAGCAGGTAACATGCATACCAGGATAGGGATGAGGGGGTACCATGCATACCAGGATTGGGGGATGAGGGGACCATGCATACCAGGATGAGGAATGGGGTGCCATGCATAGTAGATTTGGGTGGAGGTGAGGGGACCATACATACCAGGATAGGGATGAGGGGTGCCATGCATACCAGGATAGGAGGGAGGCAGCACATACCAGAATGGGAGACCATGTACCTATAAAAATGCTTGCCACCCGGGCGTAGAACGGGTTCATCACTAGTTTATATATATATATATATATATATAGATAAAAATTCAAGCATGTAGAAAACAACAAAGGAGTGTGTTGACACTGGGGTCTGTCTAAGGAAAGCACTATATTCTATGCAGATGTGTTAGACCTGATAATTCAGTAAGAATACCTTTGAAAAAGGGTACAGAAAAATCTTTAAGCCTCATAAAAAGGCTGCATATCATAGTCAAAGTGTAAGTGCGTAATATTTTTGATGATTTACGTGGCAAGTGCATGCAGCGTGACAGATTATTCCTCAGACAACTTCATTAACACGATGCCATTTAGGTTTTGAATATATATATATATATATATATATATATATATACACTGCTCAAAAGAAGGGAACACTCAAATAACACATCCTAGATCTAAATGAATGAAATATTCTCACTGAATACTTTGTTGTGTACAAAGTTGAATGTGCTGTCAACATAATCACAAAAAAATCATCATTGGAAATCAAACTTTTGAACCAATGGAGGCCTGGATTTAGAGAGACCCCCAAAATGAAAGTGGAAACAAGTCAAAATGAAAATCAAAACAAGACAAAATGAAAGTGGAAACAAGTCAAAATGATGCTCAGTACTGTGTGTGGCTTTCAAGTGCCTGTATGACCTCCCTACAACGCCTGGGCATGCTCCTGATGAGGTTGCGGATGTTCTCTTGAGGGATCTCCTCCCAGACCTGGACTAAAGCATCCGTCAACTCCTGGAAAGTCTGTGGTGCAACGTGACGCTGGTGGATGGAGCGAGGCATGATGTCCCAGATGCGCTATCTCTCAGATAACTCTCTGCTCGACCCTCTTCAATCTGGTTTCCGCTCTTTACACTCTACTGAAACTGCCCTCACTAAAGTCTCTAATGATCTTCTAACAGCTAAAACAAATGGTCACTACTCGATGCTAATTCTCCTGGATCGCTCTGCAGCATTCAACACTGTGGACCATCAGCTCCTCCTCACTATGTTACACTCCATCGGCCTCAAGGACACCGCTCTCTCCTGGTTCTCCTCCTATCTCTCTGACCGTTCCTTCAGTGTATCTTTTGCTGGTTCCTCCTCCTCTCATCTTCCCCTTACTGTTGAGGTTCCTCAAGCATCAGTCCTAGGCCCCCTCCTCTTCTCTTTGTATACTGCCCCTATAGGACAAACAATCAGTAGATTTGATTTCCAGTACCATCTTTATGCTGATGACACTCAATTATACACTTCTTCACCCGTTATCACGCCTGCCTTTTAGAAAACACCAGTGATTGTCTTACCGCTGTCTCTAACATCATGTCCTCCCTCTATCTGAAACTGAACCTGTCAAAAGCGGAACTCCTCGTGTTTCCTCCCTCTACTAACCTACCTTTGCCCGACATCGCCATCTCCGTGTGTGTCTCCACCATTACTCCTCAGCAACATGCCCGCTGTCTTGGGATCATACTTGATTCCAAGCTTTCATTCACCCCCCACATCCGATCACTGGCTCGCTCTTGTTATCTCCACCTCAAAAACATCTCTAGAATTCGACCTTTTCTTACTTTCGACTCTGCAAAAACTCTTACTGTTTGTCTTATTCATTCTCGTCTGGACTATTGTAACTCTCTACTAATCGGTCTATCTCTTACCAAACTCTCCCCTCTCCAATCTGTCTTGAATGCTGCAGCCAGGATCATATTCCTCACCAATCGTTATACCGATGCCTCTACCTTGTGCCAGTCATTACACTGGTTACCCATCCACTACAGAATCCAGTACAAACTTATTACCCTCACTCACAAAGCACTCCATGGCTCAGCACCACCCTACATCTCCTCCCTTGTCTCATCCTACCCGTGCCCTCCGTTCTGCTAATGACCTGAGGTTAGCATCCTCAATAATCAGAACCTCCCACTCCTGTCTCCAAGACTTTTCACGTCTTTGGAATGCACTACCCAGGTTAATACGATTAATCCCCAATCCCCACAGTTTTAAGTGTGCCCTAAAAACACACTTGTTCAGACTGGCATACCGCCTCAACGCATTAACCTAACTATCCCTGTTGGCCCATTCAAAAATTTTTCTACCATAATCAGGTACCTCGTTTTATGTTCTCACCCACTTTATGCATTTAATAGCCCTCTGTGTCTGTACTGCTACATACTTTGGCTGTTAACTGGTTCATGCAGAATTACATGTACACCCGATTCTTACACTATGGCTGGTCCGAACAATGATAGCAATTGTTACCATCTACCTTTTGTGTCTCCCCTTTTTCCTCATAGATTGTAAGCTTGCGAGCAGGGCCCTCATTCCTCTTGGTATCTACTTTGATCTGTGTTTATTGTTATGCTGTAATGTCGATTGTCTGTACAAGTCCCCTCTATAATGTAAAGTGCTGCAGATTATGTTGGCGCTATAGAAATAAAATTATTATTATTATTATTATTATGTGCTCAATCAGATTCAAGTCTGGGGAAAGGGCAGGCCAGTCCATAGCTTCAATGCCTTCATCTTGCAGGAACTGCTGACACACTCCAGCCACATAAGGTCTGGCATTGTCCTGCATTAGGTGGAACCCAGGACCAATGGCACCAGCATATGGTCGCACAAGGGGTCTTAGGATCTCATCTCGGTACCTAATGGCAGTCAGGCTACCTCTCGCGAGCACATGGAGGGCTGTGTGGCCCTCCAAAGAAATGCCACCCCTCACCATTACTGACCCACTGCCAAACCGGTCATGCTGAAGGATGTTGCAGGCAGCAGGTTCACACTCAACACATGTGACAGACGTGACAGAGTCTGGAGATGCTGTAGAGAGAGATCTGCTGCCTGCAACATCCTTCAGCATGACCGGTTTGGCAGTGGGTTGGCAAGGGGTTGAATACTTTTGCAAGCCACTGTATGCATATATTTTTAACGAATAAAGCCTTATAAAAATATATATCTAAACAAACAATGGAAAAAAATATATAAAAAAAGTCCAAAAAAGACGGCCCTACCAGTTATTATTTTAATGCTAGATCGGACCCAATTTCCCTAAAACAGACATATATTATAGAAAAATAATGGTATAAAATTGTGAAAATACTATTTTTCTGGGATTTCAACAAGAACCCCATCCTAGCACTTGGTGAGAGCACCGTATTAATGTGATCCACACCTTAATTGATAGTGATTTTGACCAGACATCTATAACAAACACACAATCCAATTCACATGTTAAGGCTAAGTGCACACGTTCAGGAATGTTTGCAGAATTTTTCTGAGCAAAAACTGACTTTTTCAGCGGTAAAAATGCTAGAATTCCGCGAAATTAATGAACATGTTGGTTCTTTTTCCGAGATGCGTTTTTTTCATGGAAAAAAACGCACCATGTGCACAAATATTGCGGAATTCATTCTAAATGATACGTTTTTGACGCATTTTTTCCCGAAAAAAAACACGAAAAAACGCAAATAATTCTGAACGTGTGCACTTAGCCTAAAAACACAGCAGCTCAAATCCAAATCACCAGCCACCACGGAAAAAGTGAACTAGTCTCTTGGCTCCATGGAATCGACCTTCAAATTGAAAGGGGGGAGAAAATCTGTAATGTTATATAGTATAGTATGAATACAATGCTACAGAAAATCCTCCTATAATTTTGATAATGCTCAACAGTGGTGGTTGAAAATAAGAACAATTATACATCAGGCAACTGTCACATTAGATGAAGTACATACTCCACATAAACAATTTACATAGTTCCTAAAATTAAAATACCGTATATACCCATGTATAAGCCGAGATTTTCAGCCCATTTTTTAGGGCTGAAAGTCCCCCTCTCGGCTTATACGCGGGTCATATACGGGGGTCGGCGGGGAGGGTGAGCGGGGGTGTCGGATCATACTTGCCATGGTTTACTGGGTTCTTGGATAAGGTAGTCGCAGGGTTAACTTGGTTGGCCTCTATCTGGGTCCTGGGAGGCTTTTTATAGCCTCACTGTGAAGCCAGCCTTTGTCGTTTATACTCTGACCTTTGGCTGAGTTTGTCTGACCCTGTGCTTGCCAGTGCTTTGTGCCTGTGCTTCGTTTTGTCTGTCTGGTTCTGATTTGGCTGTGTCCCTGTTACGAGTTTTGCCTGTCCCTTTTGTACTGCGTTGCTCCGTCTGTGTATGACCCTTGGCTACGTTCTGACTCCGCTCTGCCTGCTCCTCTTGTACTTCGTTGCTCCGTCTGTGTATGACCCTTGGCTACGTTCTGACTCCGCTCTGCCTGCTCCTCTTGTACTTCGTCGCCCTCTATGTGTATGACCTAGCTATCCTGACCATCCATTCTGTCTATGCCCCTTGGTAACTTTATTTCGTAGTTACCCTTCTAGGAGTTTTCCTTTACCTCCTAGATCTCTGGAGCTTAGGCCACGCCCCTAGGCAGTCACGTGCCTGCAGGTCCTTCGGCCTGAAACATTCTCTACCTGATACTGCTGCCTCTGAGAGACGTGTGGCTGGCTCCGCCCCTTGGCAGTCACATGCTGCGGAAGGTCCTGTTACTCAGAAACACACTTCTTCCCTGCTGCAGCTCTACTATACAGGTATCGTTGGGCACAGTTTGTTCATTCAGGACACACGCACTGGCTCAGTGAGCAAGTGCAGTGCGGTGTCCCTGACAATACTCACCCCTCCGTCGGTGCGGTCTCTGCAGCCCCCTGCTTCTCCCACGATCTCCGGCTCCTTCCTGCAGCGGTCACATGGTACCGCTCATTAAAGTCATGAATATGCACATATTCATGACTTTAATGAGCGTAGCACGTGACCGCTGCAGGACTGAAGCGCTGCGGAGAGCGCCGGAAGAAAGAGGAGAGGCTGCAGGGACGCGCGGCGGAGGGGTGAGTATAGCGATATTTACCTGTCCTCTCTGCACCGCTGTGCTGCTCCCTCGGTCTGACTCCTCTCTGTCCTCTCTGCACCGCTGTGCTGCTCCCTCGGTCTGACTCCTCTGGCTGTGAATGATCAGGCCGAAGGCGCGATGACGTCGTTAGTGCGCGCCCCGCCCCCTGCCAGATCATTCACAGCCAGAGGAGTCAGACCGAGGGAGCAGCGCAGCGGTGCAGAGAGGACAGGTAAATATCACAGGTGCCGGGATCCTGAGCGAGCGGTGACACCGGCACCTGTCCCCCATAGCACGCCGCTGTCACCGCCTGCTCAGGACACCGGCACCTGGCCCCCAGTGACGAGAGGTGAGTATCTCTTTTTTTTTGCAGCCAGCATATGAGGCCTATACTATGGGGCATAATTGTGCAGCATATGGGGGCATAATTGGAGCATATGGGTGCATAATATGGAGCATATGGGGGCATAAACTGTGGAACATATGGGGCATAATCTGGAGCATATGGGGGCATAAACTGTGGAACATATGGGGGCATAATCTGGAGCATATGGGGGCATAATCAGTGGAACATATGGGGGCATAATATGGAGCATATGGGGCAACATATGGGGGCATAATATGGAGCATATGGGGGCATAATCTGTGGAACATATGGAGCATAATCTGGAGCATATGGGGGCATAATCTGCAGCATATGGGGCATAATCTGTGGAACATATGGGGGCATAATCTGGAGCATATGGGGGCATAAGCTGTGGAACATATGGGGGCATAATCTGGAGCATATGGGGGCATAAGATGTGGAACATATGGGGGCATAATATGGAGCATATGGGGGCATAATCTGTGGAACATATGGGGCATAATCTGGAGCATATGGGGGCATAATCTCTGGAACATATGGGGCATAATCAGGAGCATATGGGGCATAATCTGTGGATCATATGGGGGCATAATCTGGTGCATATGGGGGCATAATCTGTGGAACATATGGGGCATAATCTGTGGAACATATGGGGGCATAATCTGGAGCATATGGGGGCATAATCTGTGGAATATATGGGGCATAATCTGGAGCATATGGGAGCATATGGGGGCATAATCTGTGGAACATATGGGGCATAATCTGGAGCATATGGGGGCATAATCTCTGAAGCATATGGAGGCATAATCTGTGGAGCATATTGGGCAATGCAGCATATGGGGCATAATCTTGGCGACTCCTCATGGGCTAATCATTTTCACCCTAGGCTTACGAGAGTCAAAGTTTTCCCGTTTGTTGTGGCAAAATTAGGGGGATCGGTTATCCATTGAAATCCTACAAAGAATCTAGTGTCATCATAGTCTATAGTAATGTGAATCACGAGGGAGTGAGCATTTGTCAATGTAAGTGGATGAGGAAGGAAACCACGATTGTGCTTACGCGTTTCCTCGGTCAGTGTCTGATCAGTGATGGCTTTTCTTATGTTACGTGACCATGGTAAACGTTTTTTTTGCTCAGTATGTTCTACGCATTGCTCTCTGGCTGTAGAGGTGAGTACTACTTAATTGTTCAAGATGCTGGATCATGACACAAGAAGTATTTCTGTGAATGATTATTGTGTTGATGTCTAAGTTTGATTGTACATGTAAGCATGTGAATGGAGCGAATATGTGGTGCATATAAAAAGATTATTGATATTATACTGGATCCATACCTAAGATCTGCTTTGTTAATATGGGGCATAATCTGGAGCATATGGGGCATAAACTGTGGAACATATGGGGGCATAATCTGGAGCATATGGGGGCATAATCAGTGGAACATATGGGGGCATAATATGGAGCATATGGGGGCAACATATGGGGGCATAATATGGAGCATATGGGGGCATAATCTGTGGAACATATGGAGCATAATCTGAGCATATGGGGGCATAATCTGCAGCATATGGGGCATAATCTGTGGAACATATGGGGGCATAATCTGGAGCATATGGGGCATAAGCTGTGGAACATATGGGGCATAATCTGGAGCATATGGGGGCATAAGATGTGGAACATATGGGGGCATAATATGGAGCATATGGGGGCATAATCTGTGGAACATATGGGGCATAATCTGGAGCATATGGGGGCATAATCTCTGGAACATATGGGGCATAATCAGGAGCATATGGGGCATAATCTGTGGATCATATGGGGGCATAATCTGGTGCATATGGGGGCATAATCTGTGGAACATATGGGGCATAATCTGTGGAACATATGGGGGCATAATCTGGAGCATATGGGGGCATAATCTGTGGAATATATGGGGCATAATCTGGAGCATATGGGAGCATATGGGGGCATAATCTGTGGAACATATGGGGCATAATCTGGAGCATATGGGGGCATAATCTCTGAAGCATATGGAGGCATAATCTGTGGAGCATATTGGGCATAATCTGTGCAGCATATGGGGGCATAATCTGTGGAGCATCATATGGGGGCATAATCATTTTTCACCCTAGGCTTATACGAGAGTCAATAAGTTTTCCCAGTTTTTTGTGGCAAAATTAGGGGGATCGGTATACATTTGAAATCCTACAGAAAAGGAAATTATTAGTGTCATCTATAGTTCTATATTTAATGTGATAATCACTGAGGGTAGATGAGCATTTGTCAAAATGTAAAAGGTGTGATGAGGAAGGAAGCCACTCGTATTGCTGCTTACCAGCAGTTTCGTCGGTCAGTTGTTCTTGATCAGTGATGGCTTTTCTTATTGTTACGTGACTCATGGTAAAGTTTTTTTTAGCTCTTAGTAATGTTGTCTTACGCATTTCTCTCTGGGCTGTAGAGGTGAGATCACTACCTTAATTAGTATCAAAGATGGCTGGATCATTGTACACAAGAAGTATTTCTTGTGAATGATTATTTTGTTGCTTTGTAATGTCTAAGTTTGATTGTACATGTAACATGTGAAGTGGAGCCGAATATGTTGGTGCTATATAAAAAAAAGATTATTATTATTATAATACTGATCAGCCATACCTAAGATCTGCTTTCTGTTAAATATTGTAAAAAATGTGTTAAAAGAATTCAAGGGGTCTTCCTAAACTCATAACGTGAGCTCGGTTTTCTGTATATACTGAATTAATCAAGTGTCGATACAATTTTTTTTCAAATCGGCACTGATTTGCAGCTATTAATGATGACCCCCGTATGGTGTGAGAAGGGGAGGAAGCAAAAGAGTATAAAGAAAGGACAGGATCATGGATGCTGCTTTATTTGAGGTAGAACATGTTTAAAAACAGGCAGAAAATGTTTTATCCTACAGAAAGAATCAGCTGTGACCCCCGCTGTACTGTCTGTATACTCTTTTGCTTCCTCCCCTGCCCAGGTGCTGTGATCCCCTGCTGTCCTGTCTGTATACTCTTTTGCTTCCTCCTCTTCCCAGGAGTTGTGATAACTTGCTGTCCTGTCTGTATACTCTTTTGCTTCCTCCCCTTCCCAGGAGCTGTGATCCCTTGCTGTTCTGTCTGTATACTCTCTTTTGCTTCCTCCCCTGACCAGGAGCTGTGGTAAGATCAGACCATGTTCCTGTATGGTCAGATACATCCATTACACACCACACAGCAGGGGCACATTTACAAGATTATCTGCGCACAGCAACATTTAATTTAAACACATCAAATTGTGGTACTAGTTAATATTCTAAAATCTATTGATTATAATGTACTTTGTTCATAGGAAACACTTTAACAAGTAATGATAATATTTTTTTTCTTTAGCGCCAACATATTCCTCAGCATTTTACATAGCAGAGGGAACTTGTTCAGACAATAAAGACATAAGAGTAAACACATAATTTAACAGATACTATGAGGAGTGGGGGCCCTGCTCTCAAGCTGACAATCTAAGTGACAGTCATTTGTTTTTTACATAAATCAATAGCTTATATGAAAATAAGAAAATTTGTAATATTTTTTCGTTAGAGACATTTTCTTCTTTTTCCTCCTGAACTGATCTTTTATTCTCAATTCATGGGTGAAATCTGTATTCAGTAAATATGTATTTTCACATTACAGAGATAGGAGATGGAAGGGGGCTGGTATGCAAATTAACACCAAAGAGTTTTCTTCCAGGCACTGCACGCCCCAGAGCCTAGAAGAACTCATTAACATAAAAGGCTAAAAGTCTATTTCTCAGCTACAAGACCGCAGCTATGAGGCATACAGGTAGGACTATTTTAACAATTCTATCACCTGTATGCCCATAGTAATAGCTTAAAAGCACCCCAAGGGGTGACAGATTCCTTATAAAAATACTCAACTGCCATTTCCTGACTACAGATTTTACCCATGAATTAAGAATGAAAGATCAGTCCAGGAGGAGAAAGAAGAAAATATCTCTAATAAAAAATATTACGAAGTTGCTTATTTTCATGTATACTATTATACTACTATATGAAATTAAAAAGATGATTATTCTTTAATGTTTCCTTTTATTTGCTGCTTAGATAGCAGGTCATTGAATGATTTCTAAGTAACTGATGAATACAATAAACCATAAGACAACTGGCCAGACACTTGTGAGGTCTGGCTCGGTGACAGAGTATGACTCACAGAGAACAAGGAGCTTTCTTGTGACAATCACCTGACTCAGCCCAGTTCTCATGAAGCAGCCATGTTCCTTTATGTCTTTTTTACAGACTGAATAATGCAGCAAACTGATTGTAACAGGAACAAAGAACGCACTTGCTGCAATAGCAAATATTAGCTGGATGAAATACTTCCTTGTAAAATATTTAAACATACAATCACCACAATCGCTGTAATCAATGTATCATGTAATGTACACTCTCTTTAGCGAGAACTTATTTTGACCTGGTAAACACAGGTCTATATTATATCCATAACTTTTTTTTATTTATTTTGAACTAGCTGAAGAGCCCGGCGCTGCCCGGGCATAGTAACTAACTATGGTTAGTTATAACAAATTATAATGATTATATATATATATATATATATACAGTACAGACCAAAAGTTTGGACACACCTTCTCATTCAAAGATTTTTCTGTATTTTCATGACTGTGAAAATTGTAGAATCACACTGAAGGCATCAAAACTATGAATTAACACATGTGGAATTATACATTACACTTTACAAAAAAGTGTGAAACAACTGAAAATATGTCTTATATTCTAGGTTCTTCAAAGCAGCCACCTTTTGCTTTGATTACTGCTTTGCATGCAGAAAAGGTGAACGGATGGACTCTACATGCCTAGTTCCCACCGTGAAGCATGGAGGGGTGGTGTAATGGTGTGGGGGTGCTTTGCTGGTGACACTGTTGGGGATTTATTCAAAATTGAAGGCATACTGAACCAGCATGGCTACCACAGCATCTTGCAGCGGCATGCTATTCCATCCGGTTTGCGTTTAGTTTGACCATCATTTATTTTTCAACAGGACAATGACCCCAAACACACCTCCAGACTGTGTAAGGGCTATTTGACCAAGAGGGAGAGTGATGGCGTGCTACGCCAGATGACCTGGCCTCCACAGTCACCAGACCTGAACCCAATCGAGATGGTTTGGGGTGAGTTGCACCGCTCACCGCTTCAATTTTGAATAATCCCCAACAGTGTCACCAGCAAAGCACCCCCACACCATCACACCACCTCCTCCATGCTTCACAGTGGGAACTAGGCATGTAGAGTCCATCCGTTCACCTTTTCTGCATGCAAAGCAGTAATCAAAGCAAAAGGTGGCTACTTTGAAGAACCTAGAATATAAGACATATTTTCAGTTTTTTCACACTTTTTTGTAAAGTGTAATGTATAATTCTACATGTGTTAATTCATAGTTTTGATGCCTTCAGTGTGATTCTACAATTTTCATAGTCATGAAAATACAGAAGAATCTTTGAATGAGAAGGTGTGTCCAAACTTTTGGTCTGTACTGTATATATATATATATATATATATATATATATATATATATATAAAGCTGAGTGTATAGCCCCGCCCACTCTGCATAGCCACATTCACTATAATATCCCACACAATCCCGTCAGCCAGAGCTACCAGACTACTCCCCCTGATATCCCACATCCCGTCAGCCAGAGCCACCAGACTACTCCCCCTAATATCCCACATCCCGTCAGCCAGAGCCACCGGACTACTGTCCCTAATATCCCACATCCCGTCAGCCAGAGCCACTGGACTACTACCCCTAATATCCCACATCATCCCATCAGCCAGAGCCACTGGACTACTACCCCTAATATCCCACATCATCCCATCAGCCACAGCCACCAGATTACTACCCCTAATATCCCACATCATCCCATCAGCCACAGCCACCAGATTACTACCCCTAATATCCCACATCCCGTCAGCCAGAGCCACTGGGCTGCTACCCCTAATATCCCACATCATCCCATCAGCCAGAGCCACCGGACTACTACCCCTAATATCCCACATCATCCCGTCAGCCAGAGCCACCGGACTACTACCCCTAATATTTCAAATCATCTCGTTAGCCAGAGCCACATTCACTATAATATCCCACACAATCCCGTCAGCCAGAGCTACCAGACTACTACCCCTAATATCCCACATCATCCCATCAGCCAGAGCAACTGGACTACTCCCTCTAATATCCCACATCATCCCGTCAGCCAGAGCCACCGGACTACTACCCCTAGTATCCCACATCATCCCGTCAGCCACAGCCACCGGATTACTACCCCTAATATCCTACATCATCCCGTCAGCCAGAGCCACCGGATTACTACCCTAATATCCTACTCACCCCGTCAGCCAGAGCCACGGACTACTACCCCTAATATCCACATCGTTCCATCAGCCAGAGACATCAGACTACTAATATCCCACATCATCTCATCAAAGCCACCGGACTACTACCCCTAATATCCCACATCATCCCATCATCAGAGCCACCGGACTACTAATATCCCACATCGTCCTGTCAGAGCCACCAGACTACTACCCCTAATATCCCACATCATCCCGTCAGTCAGAGCCACCGGACTACTACCCCTAATATCTCACATCATCCCATTAGCCTGGGGTCAGAACCAGAGCGCTGAGTGGAATGGCCCTAACTTCCATACCAATGATCCCTTTAATAGAAGCCTGGGGTGAGAATCAGAGTGTTGAGGGATTTACCCTAACTTCCATACCGGAGATCCCTTTAAGAGGGACCTGGGTTCAGTATCAATGCGCAGAGTGGATTTGCCCTCACTTCCATACCAGGGATCCCTTTAAGAGAGGTCTGGGGTCAGAACCAGAGCGCTGAGTGGAATTGGCCTAACTTCCATACCAATAATCCAGTGGCGTAGCAACTGTTTGTGGCGCCCGGGGCGGCAAATTTTAGACCACACCCATTTCACTGGTCACACCCATATCCACGCCCTGACCACACCCACTTAGCACTGCTGATCACACTGTTTCATAAACAATAATTATAAACACATACCTCTCAACCTTCCCGGTTTCAGTGGGACAGTCCCGATTTCGGGACCCTGTCCGCTGTCCCGACCAGGCGGTTTACTTTCCGCATTAGAATCGTACATACGGAAACCCCGGGGACCTATCTTCTCTACTGCGCCCTTCGCCCTGCTTCCCGCTCTTAACATAAGCACTTGTAGTTTCCGAAGGTCAGGTCAGCTTTCTCTAGGGCTCGCTGACTAGATCTCAGTATCCTCCAAGTCCAGACTGGACTGACACTGAACTGCACTGTCCGAAGACCAGAAACAGATTCCACTACTCTCCCTCCTAGGTTGACTGACTGACTCCCTTAGCTACGTGTCACTCCCTCTTATATCTCAGATGGGTGTGTCTGAAAGAGTGAGTGGCAGTGAATGCATATCAAGCGTTGCGATTACCTTCCTGTGCACTCTCCGGGATATTATGTGTGCCTGCATAGCTGGGCTACACATCGGCACCCCTCCTTCCCCCCTGCAGCCCCCAAGCACACAGATCCCGCAAATAACAGGACCCTTGTACATGCGCGGCTCCGCTCTTTGTGGCCCTGTACAGACACGGCTCCGCTCCCACACCTCACACGCACAAGGCTCCGCTCCGTACACCTCATACACACACGGCTTCGCTCCGTACACCTCGTACACACACGGCTCCGGTCCGTACACCTCGTACACACACGGCTCCGCTCCGTACACACGGCTCCGCTCCGTACATCTCGTACACACACGGCTCCGCACACACACGGCTCCGCTCCGTACACCTATAACACACGGCTCCGCACACACACGGCTCCGCTCTGTACACGGCTCCGCACACCTTGTACACACACGGCTTGCTCCGTACACCTCGTACACACACGGCTCCGCTCCGTACACCTCGTACACAAACGGCTCCGCACACACACGGCTCCGCTCTGTACACGGCTCCGCACACCTTGTACACACACGGCTCTGCTCCGTACACCTCGTACACACATGGCTCTGCTCAGACGCCTCGTACACACACGGCTCTGCTACGTACACCTCGTACACACACGGCTCCGCTCCGTACACCTCATACACACGGCTCTGCTACATCACACTGTAAACCCTAGTCCTGACCCCCCCACACACACACACAAACTTACCCTAATCCAGCACCATGACAACATCACAGCAGAGTCTTGCACACAAGGAGGACACTGATCATCTGACCCCTGACTCCTCCCCTCCTGTGACCTCATCACAGGTCCTGTGGGCACAGAAGACTACAGCAAGATCATCTGACCCCTGACTCCTCCCCTCCTGTGACCTCATCACAGGTCCTGTGGGCACAGAAGACTACAGCAAGATCATCTGACCCCTGACTCCTCCCCTCCTGTGACCTCATCACAGGTCCTGTGGGCACAGAAGACTACAGCAATAGCAGCGTCATTGCTAGCTGCTGTAATGCTGTAGAGATGGAGGGCAAGGAAAGGGTGCCGCCCCCCCACACACGTGCCGCCTGGGGCGGACCGCCCCCTCCGCCCCCCCCACGCTACGCCACTGCAATAATCCCTTTAAGAGGCTCTGGAGTCAGAACCACAGCGCTGAGTGGAACGGTCATAACTTTCATACTGGGGATCCCTTTAAGAGAGGCCTGGGGTCAGAACCAAACTGCTGGTTGGATTTGCACTGACTTCCATACCAATGATCCCTTTAAGAGAGGCCTGGGGTCAGAATCTGAGCGCTGAGGGATTTCCCCTAACTTCCACACTGTAGATCCCTTTAAGAGAGGCGTGGGGTCAGTACCAAAGCGCAGAGTGTATTTGCCCTCACTTCCATACCAATGATCCCTTTAAGAGACCCTGGGGTCAGAACCACCCAGTCACTGTCTGCTGAGGTGTTGTCGTGGAGTGAGAAAACTGTTGCTCATAGCAACCAATCACAGCTCAGCTTCTTTTAAACAGCTCTGGTGAAATGAAAGATGCTTTGTGATTGGTTGGTGATACACACACACACACATTCAATTTATATATATAGATGGGTCCAACTCCAAATCTTAATTCTGATTACTGTACAGAAAAGTGATTGTTAGCACATTGTATAAACAGTTTGCCAAATAAGGGGAATATTAGGCAGCTTTGCGGAAAGAGTTGTGCTGGAGACAGCTTTGAAGTCTCATTTAAATGGCATCTGACAGCTGATACATGCAGCCCACTCCATGGTCAGCATGTATCAGACACTGGCTGCATGATTTCAGCCAGGCATGTTTATTTCTGAAAAGCTGCTGTGTTTAAGAGAAAAGCATAGGGACCGAGCCGCATGGGAGACTACCATGCTGTCAGAGATTGACAGTGCCATTTAACTAGTTAACAGCCGAGTCTGGATCGCGATTCCACCCGCGGCTGTTGCAAGCACATTTCGGCTGTACAGATCAGCTGCATCGTGTCCTGAAAGGTGCGGGTTTAGGGCAGGAGCCACCACAAAACAGGGAGAGTCCGACTTCGGCATGCTATTACTCCTGATGTCGGAAAGGGTTAAAGATCTTCGGTTATGTGACCATGATGCCACCAAGGGTCTCTTAACTGCAGAAGTCTAAAGCTGAAGTGGAGACAGGCTGATATGTATGTGCAGTGTGCTTATACACATATTTATGTACATTTCTGCCAGAGGCGCACGGCACTTTTAAGATTCCTAATTTATGAAGTGTTTTGCGTCTTTTAAGAATTCGGTGCCTCTTACTCCATCAGTCCCATTCATTAGAGGGGTTTTCCTATGAACAAAAGTTTATTTTAATCAATAGATCTTGGAATAATAATAAGTTCCACAATTAGATGTGTTTAAATAAAATGTTCCTGTGCTAAGATAATCTTATAAATGGGCTCCTGCTGTATAATGGCCATGTCTGACCATGCAGGAACATAGTGTGATCAAACCACAGTTCCTGACCTGGGGAGGACGCAAGAGATGTACAGACATTACAGCAGTGGATCACAGTTCATTATTTATTTGAGATAAAACATTGCTTAAAAACAGGCAGTAAAATGATTTACCTCACAAAAAGAATCAGCTATGATCCCTTGCTGCCCTGTCTGTATACTCTTTTGTTTTCTCCCCTGCCCAGGAGCTGTGGTATGATCAGACCACTGGTGGACACAGACAGAACAGGGCCCCTGTGCAAGAACAATACATGGGCCCTTTGCAGCCCAAGAGCTTCTAAAAATGAAAAATTGCAACTGCTTTGGAGGTATAAATGGGCCCCCTCACCTCTTGGGCCCCTGTGCGGCTGCACATGTTGCACCAATGATATGTCCACCCCTGGATCAGACCATGTTCCTGCAAGGTGAGACAATTTAATCTCAACAGTGAAACATGGTGGTGGCAGCATCATGATATGGGGGTGTTTTTCAGCTGCAGGGACAGGACGACTGGTTGCATTTGAAGTAAACATGAATGCGGCCAAGTACAGAGATATCCTGGATGAAAACCTCTTCCAGAGTGCTCTGGACCTCAGACTTGGCCGAAGGTTCACCTTCCAACAAGACAATGACCCTAAGCACACAGCTAAAATAACAAAGGAGTGGCTTTAGAACAATCTGTGACCATTCTTGACTGGCCCAGCCAGAGCCCTGACCTAAACCCAATTGAGCATCTCTAGAGAGACCTGAAAATGGCTGTCCACCAACGTTCACCATCCAATCTGACGGAAGTGGAGAGGATCTGCAAGGAAGAATGGCAGAGGATCCCCAAATCCAGGTGTGAAAAACTTGTTGCATCATTCCCAAGAAGACTCATGGTTGTACTAGCTCAAAAGGGTACTTCTACTCAACACTGAGCAAAGGGTCTGAATACTTATGACCATGTGATATTTCAGTTTTTCTTTTTTAATAAATTTGCAAAAATTTCTACATTTCATTTTTTTTTCAGTAAACATGGGGTGCAGAGTGTACATTAATGAAAAAAAAGAACTTGTTTGCATTTACCAAATGGCTGCAATGAAACAGAGTGAAAAATTTAAAGGGGTCTGAATACTTTCCATACCCACTGTACATGGCTGAAATCATGCCGGTGGTACATGCTGTCCGAGGATCTGTTAAGTTCACTTTTAGCATGGAAAAAAAGCGTTGCATATTAATAGTGCGGGATAAATAAATGTTTGACTTTCATGGGAAAGGCAATGCCAAATATGTTTGTTTTTAGATTTTTTTTAATTTAAAGTATGGGAAAAAGAGGTGATTCAAACTTACTAATTTAATTTTTTTATTATTATTATTTAAATGTTGTTATATTTTGTATAGGTGATACATTCATATTTTGTAATTATAATTTCAATGCATTCTAAGTGAAAGATTGGTGTAAATGCATTAAAATCTGTTTAGTGAGTAGTGACAATTCCCTTTTTCCTCTCCAGAGCTGCGTTAACAGGAATGTCCCATCTCTTTAATTTGTATTTTGTTTCATGGATTAGATTCTATTGTGTTACAGAGAAATAATATGTTTATTATTTTGATCTTTAAAAACGGCTCTGACGGATGACACTTTCTTTCTGTGCGGAAGGGTGTGTGCTTTATGGCTGCAGCAATGATCACATGTTAGCGGACAGAGATAATACAGTCTATTCTTGTCTGTAAAAAGTGACAGTCTACTTCCTTTGTATAGTGACAGTGGAGATAAAGCCTTATCTATGTGTATAGTTTTGCTACCAAGTCATACTGTTGTATAAGTGTGCTTCCACGTTGCGTTTACACACCCGTTCAGTGACCTGTTGGGGCTTACGTCCGAATCCGCCGCCAAGTGGGATTCGGACATATGTGCTGACGGGGCCATAGACTATCATGGTGAGCACAGAGCGAACAATGCTACGTCTGGGTGTCTGTCTCTAGTAGGCGTGTATGCCGAAAATGGTGCACAGCAGAGCGCACGTTCATTCTGTCGGTACTACTATAGTCAATGGTCCTGTCTAAGTTCAGACTTAAGCCCCAACAAGGCTTGTCACTGATCAATGTCACTGTCAGGAAACGCGGAAGACGTCACAGCGGTGGAGAAGGGAGAGGGTAAGTATTGCAAGTGCTGGGGCCCTGAGCAAGCAGGGGGGGCCCACTCGTGGGCGCCGGCACTGGCACAGTGCCCCTCATAGTATGCCGGTGTCTCTGACAGCGAGTGGGCCCCCCCACCTGCTTAGGGCCCCGGCACTTGCCCGGGAGCGCCAGGTGCTGACGCCAGCCCTGGGGGGGTAAAGCCCAGTTAGGGAGGTGGAAAAACTGGCATATGTTGAGGTGTAGGCTGGACGTTCAGCAGCTGCAAATGGAGGAATTGGAGAAGTCGGAGGAAGAGGAGGACAAAGCAAGCCATTTTGCTGGCAGCCTATGTGTCATCAGGTGAAGGTGGTACAAAATCCTTTGAAACCCAGGCATGGTTCATTTTAATGAAGGTGAGATCACCAACATTTTGGGTCGACAGCCGGGTCCTTTTACTGTCAGGATTGATCCAGCAGCACTGAAGACTCTTTCTGATAGCACACTACCAACATGGCAAGCGAGCTCCTGTAAGGCATATTGTGCCAATTCAAGCCAGGTGTCCAGTTTACAGGAACAGTAGTCAAAGGGGAATGACCTGTGAGGGAGAACATCGATAGGGGAGGAGAGGTAATTTTGAACCATAGTTGACAACTGCTGTCTCCTGTCTGTTGCAATCGATTCAGTATTAAAAGTCGTGTGAGTTGTACTCGAGAAATCAGTCCACAACATGGTCATGAAACCCCTGTCTCCAACGCCACTTCGGCTGTGCGCACCACGAACACCTCTTCCATTTGGCCCAGTATGGCTCATGGTAGAACCTGCACCGCTGCTGTGTGCTGGGAATGCCTCTAACAAACGGTTTACCAGAGTTGCTTGTTTGTTCGCCAATATTAGCTCTAGGTTCTCCTGTGGCATGATGTTCTGTAATTTGACTTTATAGCGTGGATCGAGGATGCTGGCCAACCAGTAGTCGTCATCCTTCATAATTTTGGCAATGCGGGGGTCCCTTTTTAGGATCTGCAAGACATAATCACACATGTGGGCCAATGATCCAGGTGTCAAAGATGCACTGCCAGTGGTGGGCGGAGGAGCACTTTCTGCCAAATCCACATCCCTCCAGTCACGCACAAACCGTGTACCTGACCTTGGCAAGCCAACATTTTCTCTTGCCCCCTGAGAAGCATCCCCCTCCTCTTCCTCCACCTCATCCAGGACAGTTCCCTGAGCAGACAATGGCTGACTGTCATCAAGGCTTACCTCCTCCTCCTCCGCTGCAGACGCCTGATCTTTAATGTGCGTAAAAGTTTGCATGAGCAGACGCATAAGTGGGATGCTCATGCTTATGATGGCGTCGTGTGCGCTTACCAGCCGTGTGCATTCCTCAAAACACTGAAGGACTTTACAGAGGTCTTTCAGCTTTGACCACTGCACACTCGACAACTCGATGTCTGCCCTCAAAGTGCCTGCCTGTGTATCCTCCCACAAATGCATTATAGCCTGCCTCTGTTCGCACAGCCTCTCAACAATGTGCACGGTGGAGTTCCACCTTGTTGCAACGTCTGTGATTAGGCGGTGCTTGGGGAGGTGGAGCGATCGCTGCCGCCTCTGCATACGATTGGAGTCTACGGGAGAGCGATGGATGTGCGAGCACAGCCTTTGCACCTTATGGAGCAGGGCTGGTAACTCCGGATAATTATTTATGAAGTACTGCACCACCAGGTTCAAGGTGTGAGCCAGGCAAGGTATGTGTCTGAGTTTTGCCAGGGCTATGCCTGCCACAAAATTACGGCCGTTATCACTGACTACCTTGCCTGGGTCAAGATGTAGACTGCCCAGCCATGACTCAGTTTCTCGATTCAAGTAGTCGGCCAGTACCTCCACTGTGTGTCTGTTGTCGCCCAAAGACATCATCTTTAAAACAGCCTGCTGACGCTTACCACTAGCTGTTCGATAGTGGGACACTGTCACACCGTTGCTGTCCCCTGTGGACCCTGCATCCACCACATTAACCCAGTGCGCAGTGATGGACATGTAACGGCCCTGGCCATGCCTACTGGCCCATGCATCTGAGGTGCACTTTCCAATCACTGATTGTTTGAGTGCATGGAAAATGCGGTCTTTCACATGTAGGTGGAGGGCAGGGATGGGTTTTCTAGAAAAGAAGTGTCGACTGGGTAGGTCATAGCATGGGACAGCGTAGGCCTTGAGCTCTCGGAACGCTGCGCTTTCAACAAAACGGAAAGGCATCACCTCTAATGAGATCAGTTTGGCAATGTAGGCGTTCAAAGCCAGTGTACGTGGATGAGAGGATGAGTACTTTCTTGTCCTACTCAGAGTGTCTGCTAGGGTGAGCTGGACTTGAGAGCTGCATATGGGGGAACTAGCGGTGGACATGGCAGACTGAGAGGGGGTTGGTGATGGTGGTGGTGGTGGTGATGGCCTAGATTCAGTCTTTCGTTGGAAAAACATTGTGATTCCCTGACTGCTTTGGCCTTGCAACGACACCTCAACATTTCTTGCTGGTGGTGTGCTATCCGGTGAGCTTACTGTGGGGGAAGCGATGTAGCATTGCTGGCTATCTTCAGTCGGAGCAGGTGCACATGTGCTACCTGAGGTTTTGTAGTCTGTCCACGCTTGCAAGTGCATGGTGTTTAAATGTCTAAACATGCAACTGGTATTCAAATTTCTGAGATTATTCCCTCGGCTAAAGGTCCTTCCACACTTCTTACAGATAACCTTTGCCTCATCAATAGGATTTTGGTCAAAAAAGTGCCACACTGCACTCTTCCTACTATGGGATAAATTTTCAGGACTTGCATGTTGTGCTAATTTGACCGTCTGGCCAAGCTGTCCCGCAACTCTTTTGTTTTTTTTTTTACACGTTTTTGGACTGCTACGGGGCTGCCAGATAACCACAGCTGAGATGTCGATGCCTGCTGCGGATCCTCCTCCTCTTCTTAGCTATTGCCAGCAGCACCCTCTTCCCCAATGGATGCCAATCCGGGTCAACAACTGGGTCATCCATCACCTCCTCTTCAATTTCATCTGCACCTTCCTCTGTGTAAGGTGGTAGAGTATGCAGGAAGGGGCACCTGAGTTTCATCAGGGTCAGAATCTGGCTCAGTAGACTGCGAGGGCAATGCAGTGCTCTGGGTGAATGTACCAGCAGGATCATATAGCAGTGGCTGTGCATCAGTGTACTCCATGTCATATTCATCTTGGACTGGGGAATTCAGGATTTCAATTGATAACCCAGGCATGGTATGTGAAAAGAGCTCCAGGGAGTAATCTGAAGTGTGGCCTGCCGCATCCTTCACTTTTGTTGGGGGTGAAGGACACAAGGAAAGGTGTCGTTCCTGACCAGGAGCCTGCACTGACGACTCAGTGCTTGAAGTTTTTGAAACTTCAGAAGAGGAGGCGATAGAGCTGGAGGCTGTTTCGGCAATGTAAGCCAAAACCTGTTCCTGATGCTTCGGCTTAAAAAGCAGTTTACCTACTCCCAGAAAAGGGAGCCTTCCAGGCCTTCTGGAGCCAGACGATGACGCAGGCTCAACACCTCCAGCCTTAGGTGCTTATGTGCTTTTGGCACTACCAGCAGATGCACCACCACCACCATCAGTACCAGCTGTCCCCCCTTGCCTACGTCCTCTTCCACCATACTTCCTCATGTTTGGGAAAATGTAACAAAAATACCAGCAGATATATGGTACTGTATCAGAAGAGTACAGCTGTATACAGTGTAGGGGAAAATTTAAATCTCCGTATATATTTCCGGAGTCACACACAGACGTTCTCTCAGTATGGATTTGACCGGAATACAAAAAGCAGAAAAAAGGTATTGTATCAGAAGATGACAGGTGTATATAGTGTATGGGAAAATTTAAATCTCCGTATATATTTCCGGAGTCACACACAGGCGCTCACTCAGTATGGATTTGACCGTAATACAAAAGGCAATAAAAAGGTACTGTATCATAAGATACCAGGTGTATATAGTGTATGGAAAAATTTGAATCTCCGTATATATTTCCAGAGTCACACACAGACGCTCACTCAATATGGATTTGACCGGAATACAAAAAGCAGAAAAAAAGGTACTGTATCAGAAGATAACAGCTGTATAACGTGAAGGGGAAAATTTAAATCTCCGTATATATTTCCGGAGTCACACACAGATAGTCAGCATGTATTTGTCCGTGATACCAGCCGGTACACAGTAGTGTGAGGAGGTACAGCTCTATACGGTGTGGGAATAAATGAACGCTCGTTAACTGCAGAAAAAAAGAATAAACATATTAGTGCTGTGTAAATGCAGTCTGCACAGCAGTGTACACACAGCAATACAGCTATCAGGCAGCGCCTAATAACCAGCGCTGCTGCACACAAGAAAATCCTCCCCTGTCACTGGCAGGCTGCCTAATAACCAGCGCTGCTGCACACAAGAAAATCCTCCCCTGTCACTGCACACTAACTGTACAGCACAATTGCTATCAGCACAAGCACATAAGAACTTCTCTTTCCAGCCCTAACTCTCTCCCTACTGATAAACAGCGTCAGCAATCTCTCCCTACTGTTAAGATCGGCAGAAGTAAAATGGCGGTCGGCGTTCAGGGATTTTATAGACACTATGACGCCCCCCAAGGCAAGCCAATCACTGCAATGTCCCATGTCATCTCGTTGCCCACAGTGTACGTCCTTGCTCATTGGCTGAAAAAAGGCACCTGCAAGCATTATGGGAAAAGCGACTTTGGCGCTCGGGTCGACGACCGCATGGCTGACTTCACGACTTTGGCGAAAGTCGGCGACTTATGAATCTGACCGACCTGTTTCGCTCAACTCTAGTGCCCATATTACACTTAGTGTTAGTACTGTGCAGTGCCCATATTACTCTTAGTGTTAGTACTGTGCAGTGCCCATATTACACTTTGTGTTAGTACTGTGCAGTGCCCATATTACTTAGTGTTAGTACTGTGCAGTGCTCATATTACACTTAGTGTTAGTCAGGGGTGGGATTCAGCCGGTTCTCCCCGGTTCGATGGAACCGCTTGTTAAAAAAGCTGCCGGTTCCCCGAACCGGGGAGATTCAGGGCCGCGTTCCGGTACTGGCCCCACTGCCCGAGCACCTGCACAGGGCCGGCCGCACAGCAAATTGTGTGCGGCCGAGCCTGCTGTACTGTGACGTGGCCGGCAGCAGACACAGCCGCCCACATCACACTGTATAGGGCCGGGAGATGTGCACAGCTGTCTCCTTGATGGCTGCGCAGCTCCTTCTTCCTCTGTAAATGCTAGACTGTATGGGCTCCTTCCAGGTTTGACGTCGTTTCCGGGGGAGTGTCATACCAGGAGGGGGCGTGTTCTGCCAAAGCCAGGAAGAGAAGTGGCCATTAGAAATTGGGCTCTGCAGTCTGTTGCCGGCGTCTGTAGCTGCAGGAGGGAAATCAGAGGTCAGAATCCTCAGTGACACAGAGGAGGATTTATTCATTACCGGGTTGGGGGCTGATACTGGGGGCTGTGTAGTGGGGTGTGAAGAGGTTATGCACACTTGTGGGGTCTGTGTGTGCTCCTAGGGGTTTATGCACACTTGTGGGGTCTGTGTGTGCTCCTAGGGGGTTATGCACACTTGTAGGGTCTGTGTGCTCCTAGGGGGTTATGCACACTTATGGGGTCTGTGTGTGCTCCTAGGGGGTTATGCACACTTGTGGGGTCTGTGTGTGCTCCTAGGGGGTTAATGCACACTTGTGGGGTCTGTGTGTGCTCCTAGGGTGTTATGCACACTTTTGGGGTCTGTGTGTGCTCCTAGGGGGTTATGCACACTTGTGGAGTCTGTGTCTGCTCCTAGGGGGTTAATGCACACTTGTGGGGTCTGTGTGTGCTCCTAGGGGGTTATGCACACTTGTGGGGTCTATGTGTGCTCCTAGGGGTTTATGCACACTTGTGGGGTCTGTGTGTGCTCCTAGGGGTTATGCACACTTGTAGGGTCTGTGTGCTCCTAGGGGGTTATGCACACTTATGGGGTCTGTGTGTGCTCCTAGGGGGTTATGCACACTTGTGGGGTCTGTGTGTGCTCCTAGGGGGTTAATGCACACTTGTGGGGTCTGTGTGTGCTCCTAGGGTGTTATGCACACTTGTGGGGTCTGTGTGTGCTCCTAGGGGGTTATGCACACTTGTGGAGTCTGTGTCTGCTCCTAGGGGGTAATGCACACTTGTGGGGTCTGTGTGTGCTCCTAGGGTGTTATGCACACTTGTGGGGTCTGTGTGTGCTCCTAGGGGGTTATGCACACTTGTGGAGTCTGTGTCTGCTCCTAGGGGGTTAATGCACACTTGTGGGGTCTGTGTGTGCTCCTAGGGGGTTATGCACACTTGTGGGGTCTATGTGTGCTCCTAGGGGGTTATGCACACTTGTGGGGTCTGTATGTGCTCCTAGGGGGTTATGCACACTTGTGGGATCTGTGTGTGATCCTAGGGGGTTATGCACACTTGTGGGGTCTGTGTGTGCTCCTAGGGGGTTATGCACACTTGTGGGGTCTGTGTGTGCTCCTAGGGTGTTAATGCACATTTGTGGGGTCTGTGTGTGCTCCTAGGGGGTTATGCACACTTGTGGGGTCTGTGTGTGCTCCTAGGGGGTTATGCACACTTGTGGGGTTTGTGTGTGCTCCTATGGGGTTAATGCACACTTGTGGGGTCTGAGTGTGCTCCTAGGGGGTTAATGCACACTTGTGGGGTCTGTGTGTGCTCCTAGGGGGTTATGCACACTTTTGGGGTCTGTGTGTGCTCCTAGAGGGTTATGCACACTTGTGGGGTCTGTGTGTGCTCCTAGGGGGTTATGCACGGTTGTGGGGTCTGTGTGTGCTCCTAGGGGTTTGTATATGTTTGAGGAAAAAGTGTGTGTAAATGGGTGTGGTTTAAAAATGGGTGTGGTTTAAAATGGGTGTGGTTTTCCTACACACAAACACAGAACCTGTTGTTAAAAATTTGAATCCCACACCTAGTGTTAGTACTGTGCAGTGCCCATATTACACTTAGTGTTACTCCTGTGCAGTGCCCATATTACACTATGTATTAGTACTGTGCAGTGCCCATATTACTTAGTGTTAGTACTGTGCAGTGCCCATATTACACTTAGTGTTAGTACTGTGCAGTGCTCATATTACACTTTGTGTTAGTACTGTGCAGTGCCCATATTACTTAATGTTAGTACTGTGCAGTGCTCATATTACACTTAGTGTTACTACTGTGCAGTGCCCATATTACACTTTGTATTAGTACTGTGCAGTGCCCATATTACTTAGTGTTAGTACTGTGCAGTGCCCATTTAACTTAGTGTAGTTCATGCCTATAACTTAGTGTTAGTACCTACCCAATGTATCCCTCTATTTCCCCCCAAGAACCCTTGCTACCTAGTCACTCTGTAATCCACCAAGACTCACTGCCAAACAGTGGCTCTCTTGAAAGTCCACCAAGTGAATCTGTCAACCAGAGGCTTCCTCTAATTTCCACCAAGAGCCCCTGCCACTCACTGTCTCCCTGTAATTTATCATTCTCTCATTCGGCCATCCATCGTCTCCCTGGAATCCCCATATAAAGGACTGGGCAAGGTTAGCATAGTGTAAAAAATTTCTGTCGTGTGCTTAGCAGTCTGTTTCCCTCTTTCTTATCCTTCAAAGTTGAGAGATATGGCTAGGAGTTTTGCCTTTCCTGGGCCTTCTGTCTATGGGCCCCGTCTCACATAGTGACACACCAGCGATCCCGACAACGATCAGGGTTGCTGGTGTGTTGCTACATGATCGCTGCTGAGCTGCCAAACAGGCAGCTCAGGCAGCGATCAGGACAGCGACACTGCGGGTAACATCGCCTAGTTACCCGCAGTGCACGTTGGATACCAGCCCGCTGATGCAGAGAGCTGGTATCCAACGTACACATCGGGTTTCCAGGCACAGCCCCGCGAAGTGTACCTTGGTTACCAGCTGATCGCTGGTCTCCTGCCTGTCACACGCAGCGATGAGTGCTGGCCAACGGGAGACCAGCAATCAAAAAAAAGTCCAGGCATTTCTGACACGACCAACAATTCACAGCAGAGGCCTGATCGCTGGTACGTGTCAGACATAGCGAGATCGCTGCTGAGATCGCTGTTTAGCAGCGATCTCGCTAGCGATCTCGCTATGTGAGACGGGCCTTTGAACTGCGGTAATCAGCGCTTGAAACATACTCAGTACAATCTTAGGAAAACAATTCAAAAAAGTGATCCTTTTCTTCTGCAATTCAATATTGACAGCAAGAAAAAAAAAACTATTTTTTTTGCATAATATCCATGAATTTACTGTTGGTCATCCTGCTGGTGGTGATGGAAGTATGTGGTATTTAGGAATTTATAATACAATACACACATACAGTACAGACCAAAAGTTTGGACACACCTTCTCATTCAAAGATTCTTCTGTATTTTCATGACTATGAAAATTGTAGAATTACACTGAAGGCATCAAAACTATGAATTAACACATGTGGAATTATACATTACACTTTACAAAAAAGTGTGAAACAATTGAAAATATGTCTTATATTCTAGGATCTTCAAAGTAGCCACCTTTTGCTTTGATTACTGCTTTGCACGCAGAAAAGGTGAACGGATGGATTCTACATGCCTGGTTCCCACCGTGAAGCATGGAGGAGGTGGTGTGATGGTGTGGGGGTGCTTTGCTGGTGACACTGTTGGGGATTATTCAAAATTGAAGCGGTGAGCGGTCCAACTCACCCCAAACCATCTCGATTGGGTTCAGGTCTGGTGACTGTGGAGGCCAGGTCATATGGCGTAGCACCCCATCACTCTCCTTCTTGGTCAAATAGCCCTTACACAGCCTGGAGATGTGTTTGGGGTCATTGTCCTGTTGAAAAATAAATGATGGTCCAACTAAACGCAAACCGGATGGAATAGCATGCCGCTGCAAGATGCTGTGGTAGCCATTCTGGTTCAGTATGCCTTCAATTTTGAATAAATCCCCAACAGTGTCACCAACAAAGCACCCCCACATCATCACACCACCTCCTCCATGTTTCACGGTGGGAACCAGGCATGTAGAGTCCATCCGTTCACCTTTTCTGCGTGCAAAGCAGTAATCAAAGCAAAAGGTGGCTACTTTGAAGAACCTAGAATATAGACATATTTTCAGCTGTTTCACACTTTTTTGTAAAGTGTAATGTATAATTCCACATGTGTTAATTCATAGTTTTGATGCCTTCAGTGTGATTCTACAATTTTCATAGTCATGAAAATACAGAAAAATCATTGAATGAGAAGGTGTGTCCAAACTTTTGGTCTGTACTGTATATATTATAAATTAACCAGCTAATAATGCAAATAATTAGACAGAGAAAAGAACATTTGTGAAATAAAACATTTAATTTACCATAAAATCAAACTATATTTTAATACATCAATTTTATGAAAATAGATTTATTAAATGTACAAATGATATACAGTTATATGAAAAGTTAGGGCACCCCTATTAATCTTAAGCTTAATATTTTATAAAAATTGGTGTTTTTGCAACAGCTATTTCAGTTTGATATATCTAATAACTATTGGACACAGTAATGTTTCTGCCTTGACATGAGGTTTATTGTACTAACAGAAAATGTGCAATCTGCATCCAAACAAAATTTGACAGGTGCATAAGTATGGGCACCTCACCAGAAAAGTGACATTAATATTTAGTATATCCTCCTTTTGCAAAAATAACAGCCTCTAGTAGCTTTTAATGAGTTCTTGGATCCTCGATGAAGGTATTTTTGACCATTCCTCTTTACAAAACAATTCCAGTTCAGTTAAGTTTGATGGTCGCCGAGCATGGACAGCCCTCTTCAAATGATCCCACAGATGTTCAATGATATTCAGGTCTGGGGACTGGGATGGCCACTCCAGAACATTGTAATTGTTCCTCTGCATGAATGCCTGAGTAGATTTGGAGCGGTGTTTTGGATCATTGTCTTGCTGAAAGATCCATCCCCTGCATAACTTCAACTTTGTCACTGATTCTTGAACATTATTGTCAAGAATCTGCTGATACTGAGTGGAATCCATGCGTCCCTCAACTTTATCAAGATTCCCGGCGTCGGCATTGGCCACACAGCCCCAAAGCATGATGGAACCTTCACCAAATTTTTCTGTGGGTAGCAAGTGTTTTTCTTGGAATGCTGTGTTTTTTTTACGCCATGCCTAACGCCTTTTTGTATGACCAAACTCAATCTTGGTTTCATCAATCCACAGGACCTTCTTCCAAAAGAAATTGGCTTCTCCAAATGTGCTTTTGCATACCTCAGCCGACTCTGTTTGTGGCGTGCTTGCAGAAACAGTTTCTTTTGCATCACTCTCCCATACAGCTTCTCCTTGTGCAAAGTGCGTTGTATAGTTGACCGATGCACAGTGACACCATCTGCAGCAAGTTGATGCTGCAGCTCTCTGGAGGTGGTCTGAGGATTGTCCTTGACTGATCTCACCATTCTTCCTCTCTGCCTTTCTGATGTTTTTCTTGGCCTGCCACTTCTGGCCTTAACAAGAACTGTCCCTGTGTTCTTCCATTTCCTTACTATGTTCCTCACAGTGGAAACTGACAGGTTAAATCTCTGAGACAGCTTTTTGTATCCTTCCCCTGAACAACTATGTTGAAAAATCTTTGTTTTCAGATCATTTGACAGTTGTTTTGAGGAGCCCATGATGCCACTCTTCAGAGGAGATTAAACAGGAGAACAACTTGCAAGTGGCCACTTTAAGTAGCTTTTCTCATGATTGCATACACCTGGCTATGAAGTTCAAAGCTCAATGAGGTTACAAAACCAAAAAAAGTGATTTAGTAAGTCAGTAAAAAGTAGGTAGGAGTATTTAAAACAAGAAAATGATAAGGGTGGCCATACTTATGCACCTGTCAAATTTTGTTTGAATGCAGATTGCACATGTTCTGCTAGTACAATAAACCTCATTTCAAGGCAGAAACATTACTGTGTCCAATAGTTATTAGATATATCAAACTGAAATAGCTGTTGCAAAAACACCAATTTTTATCAAACATTAAGCTTAAGATTAATAGGGGTGCCCAAACTTTTTCATATAACTGTATATATGAAGTATATAAAGTACACATAAGACTGCAGCTGGTAACTACAGCCACATGGAGCTATCTCTCGGGAGCTGTACATGGCAACCCTCCTAATTTACCAGTAATGACTGGAGTCAGATGTGTTCAACCAAACCGACAACATTGCTGCGGCAAAATAGGGCAGCAAAGCAGGAAACCATGTTACTTTGTTACTTACACACAAAAAACAAAAGTCTGCTCCTTCTAGGGTCTCTAAACAGCCTGGTATATTTTATGTCGGTGTCCAAATGCTAAAACACACTGCTTCAGAGGGCATGTTTCATATGTATTCTAAATGTAACTGCATCTCTCGTTTTCCTTTTTAAAAATGAATTGTTTTAAGTAGTAGTGTTCACAGCGGACATCTCAAACCATCATTACCTAAAAGTCACTAGGGTTACCACAGAGCAATGCCACCTTGCAGCTATTTCCTGCTGTTCTCCTATGTAGGAGTGTATGTTAATTAGTACAGAAACAAAACAGTAATATTTTCAGCCATGGCAGTAAACTCCCCACATCTAAATCCCATTGAGAACCCCGTGGACAATGTTGAAAAAGGTGGACATACAAAAACATTGAAACTGTGATAAACTGATTAAGCAAGAATAGGTAGTCATCAGTCTGGATTTGGGCCAGATGTTGATAACTGGCATGCCAGGGTGAATTGCAGATGTTTTGAGAAATAAGAGTCAACTCCGTATATTTGAGTTTTTGCATAAACTTAATGTATTCATCAATAAAAGATCAAAAATGTATGAAACGCTTATAAGGCAGGGTTCACATCACATCTGCCCCTATGTTCAGTGGCGCCCTAGGGCTTAACTCCAAACCACCACAAAAGGGGAGAAGAAAAATTAAAATCCATAAGACATCTCCAGGGAGGGGGCATTCACCCCTCTCCCTCTCACACAGAATCACTAGAAGGACAAGAGCTTATACTTCATTGAAGTAGACCCACATTGAAAGTATAGTGATAGCTAGGGAGAGAACCTCATTGAAACACTCCTCGAAGCAGAGGACACCTGCAGTGCCCAAGTGTATAAACAGGGTATCTATTGTGGGAAACAGCCACCCAGACTAGGATTTGCAGATTCAATAGGCAAAGAATTGGGAAATCTAACACTGTTACATGTAACTCTTGTTCTCTTCAGAGGAAACTGGACATCTGTAACTAGTCGGTTCAGCGCCAGTGGTCAGATAGGAATATTGGGGTTCATATAAGTAGTATAGGGCGCCCCACTCTCGTCAAACTCAAATCTGACAGGTCGACACGCCCCCTATCATTTAATCCGTCTCCCTGGGATTTGATCTGTCTGAACTTTGCTCAGGCTGGGAGATCTGAATAGGGGCTTTGATCTGTCTGGACTTTGCTCAGGCTGGGAAATCTGGTCTGCTGGATTTGTGAATTTCAATCAAAGTGATTTATTCGTCTCTATTGATATTTTATCCACTGGATTAGATTAGTCTGTGGAGTATTAGTGTATTAAAGAGGAGAGAAACTTTTAAGGACCCAGTGATTGTATAAGGAGTTCTAGTTAAATACAGCCTTCTGTATATAACTAGTATATAAGGATTTTTAATAAAAGGGGAAATTATACGAGAGATTTGAAATCTTGCAATTTTTAATACTCTTTTTTGTGGAGAGAAACTTTTAAGGACCCAGTAAATGCATGTAAAACACTATTGTGGTGGAATTTGGAATTATGACGCTCATCTTATAGTTTTATTCAGTATATATATTTTTAGCTTGATTTGGAGATGTATCTCTTAGCAGGACTGACACAGGGAATTACTTATTAGCATGGCAGTGTATCTACACTTATATCAGGACTGGGAAGAATGTAATGACATGGAGTTAGGAATTTCCAGACTAGTTTCTGAGTTTTAGGTGGTGGAAAGCTGTATCAAGCTGCTAAAAGGTGTTTATTTTTTAGTATTATCCAGGATATAAGTTTTAAACTACAACTGCATATGACGCTCAACTTATAGTTTTATTCAGTATATATATTTTTAGCTTGGCCGTGTATCTACACTTATATCAGGACTGGGAAGAATGTAATGACATGGAGTTAGGAATTTCCAGACTAGTTTCTGAGTTTTAGTGAAATACAGACTTTTGTTACAGTTCGGTAACTTATTATTTGTCTCTATTTACCTGTAAATGTGTGTAAAGTTGTTTTATCTGTGTGTCTGATACTGAGCTCTTTTAAGTCAACCAGTAAATGTATCCTATGACCACTCTATTGTGTGGGGAAAGTCAAGGCGAGGTCACAATGGGATCTTTTAAAACCAACACATTTATGTGTGTTCTTCTTGAAGTTACAGCTCAAAGACATTTCAATCACTGAATTAATTGTGACATGCTAGACTGTAATTGAAATAAATTCAAAAAGGAAGCTTTTGCAGTATAAAATACAAATTTTATTAAGGTCTAAAATACATTATCATGGATAAAAATCCAAAAGAGTGGGATATACAGCATGCAGAAAAATAGCCAAATGCAGACAGGTATGAACTACATTCAAATCAGTGAAGGTTTCTAGCAAACATTACCTGCACTAATGTGATTTTAAAACAATGGGTTTCTGAAGGGTCTTCCCACACTACCACTCTGTGGGAAGCTGTGTGGAAATGACATAGGCATAAGAGATCATTCATCTTAAAAACGTTTATTGCCAAAACTAATCATGATTTTATTGTAATAAATAAATACATCTCAAAGACATTTCAAGCATTGAATTAATTGTGACACCAAAATGTCGATACAAATGGCAATACAGGTCATGGGATTCTCTCTAGACAGGAACAACGCTGTTGAATGCTCCAACACGTGTAGTGAGGGTTTTTTAAAGTTGATGGGGTTTAAAAATAGCCAAATGCAGACAGGCATGAACTACATTCAAATCAATATATAATAGTGCACATCTCCATATCTTATATGTTATAGCAATAATAGACTAATCCGGGACTAAACAATAATAACCTCCATATATTTGTCCATATATATGCAATCTATGTAACTCACAATATCCCCCAATAGGCAGACATATATGCACTATATATAGGATTATAAGTATCTCAATGAAGCAGGTATATCAATAAAGTAACTGCCCCATCACAGATGCTAATATAATGCTGTTACCATGCATGTGCAGAGCTCATGTCCATATATATGCAATCTATGTAACTCACAATACCCCTCCAATAGGCAGACATATATGCACTATATATAGGATTATAAGTATCTCAATGAAGCAGGTATATCAATAAGTAACTGCCCCATCACAGATGCTAATATAATGCTGTTACCATGCATGTGCAGAGCTCATGTCCATATATATGCAATCTATGTAACTCACAATACCCTCCCAATAGGCAGACATATATGCATATATAGGATTATAAGTATCTCAATGATTCAGGTTTATCAATAAAGTAACTTCTCCATCACAGCTGCTAATATAATGATGTTAGCATGCGAGTGCAGAGCTCACAATACATACTGTGCGTGCATATGAAGTCAATTAGCAAATCCATATGAGGAGCTATATTAAAAAAGCAGCGCCATAGATGGGAGATCATACCTGAATGCTGCTTGGCACCCCATGTGTATAGCCCTCATTTCTAGCAGTGTTTGCTACAGCTAGATCACTCTGTTTCATGTGAGAATACAGGCATAGGATGGGAGTCATTACTTAGATTTTGTTATTTTGGGGCTATTTTTAACTGTTTCATGTGAGAATACAGACATAAGATGGGACCATTACTTAGTGTATACTATTTATGTACAAAGATGATACGGAAAATATATGTTTCCAAAGTTTAATTGTAGCGAATCAGGGTGTATTAAACTGATTACTAAGGCAACTTGATAACAAATTCACAACAAATTCGTTATTTTGTGACTATTTTTAACTGTTTCATGTGAGAGTATAGGCATAGGATGGTGCCAAAACTTAGTGTATACTATTTATTTTGATCAACATTCAACAAAAATTGAGGCATATTGGAACATGTCCCGACCTATTTTGGACCATGACAAATGTTCTGACGCTCAGATGCTATTTTATTAGTTACCATACGAATATTATACCGAGTCAAGGTGTATTAAACTGATTACTAACCCGATTACGGTAACTTGATAACAAATTCACAACAAATTCGTTATTTTGTGACTATTTTTAACTGTTTCATGTGAGAATACAGGCATAGGATGGGGGCAATACTTAGTGTATACTATTTATTTTGATCAATATTCAACAAAAATTGAGGCATGTTGGAACATGTCCCGACCTATTTTGGCACATGACAAATATTCTGACTCTCAGATGCTATTTTATTAGTTACCATACGAATATTATACCGAGTCAAGGTGTATTAAACTGATTACTAACCCGATTACGGCAACTTGATAACAAATTCACAACAAATTCGTTATTTTGTGACTATTTTTAACTGGTTCATGTGAGAATACAGGTATAGGATGGGGCCGATACTTAGTGTATACTATTTATGTACAAAGATGATACGGAAAATATATGTTTCCAAAGTTTACTGACAGAGAGTACATAGTAGGGAAGAGCCCTCTTGCATTGGTGACCACGGCAACTTGATAACAAACTCACAACAGATTCGTTATTTTGGGACTATTTTTTAACGATGCTAAGCCCCTCAGATAGGCGTTTTTATGGTTTAATACTGATAGACACATTGTGAACTGGCATATAGGGTCCATGTGAGACACCATATTTTCAACATTTTTGCGCCTTCACAGATTTATTTTGCATTATATTTTTTTATTTTGCTTAAGGATCATGTACAGAGGAGTTTTTATGGTTTAATACTGATAGACTATTGGCCCAGGCATGTCGTGGCATGCCTGAACAAGTCCTGGTCACGTGACAACCGTGGAAAAAACAAGCCTGAAATTCAAAAACTGTGTCCATCTCAAGGCATGCTGAATGTCAACGTTCCCGCTATGAGCTACACACATGATCAACTGTATAGCCTGGATGCGTAGCGTTCTTGTTGCACAGGTCTATTTTTAAAGATGCTATGACCCTCAGATATAAAAGACAGGCATGTTGGAAGGTGTCCCGGCCTATTTTGGCAAATGCCCACTCCTATGCATCGATATTGACCACTACTCAACAAAAATTGGTTACAAACTTTTTAGCATAGCTGTGTTTCTGGCTCTCAGCTGCTATTTTAATAGTTACCATACGAATACTGTAGCGAACCAAGATGTGTTAATTTGATTACTAACACGATTTCAGCAACTTGATGACAAATTCAGAGCAAATTTGCTATTTCGGAACTGGCATGTCCGGGCATGCCCGGACAAGTCCCGCATGTCCGGGCATGCCCGGACAAGTCCCGGGCCTCTACACCTCGCCCCTATAGTGTAGTTTAATGTAGGTGGCAAACAGATCATCGCTGGTGTTTGGAAAATACCATATCTCATAGATGGTGGTGATCCTCTGAATCATTTTTAAACAATTTCACGCCACTCATGCACCCACAGCACTCTTATGGTGTACCAGCACCGCTGCAGCTAGCGCTTTTTTGTGACCTTATCTGCATCATTTTCATTATAGCACGAGGGACAGCCATGGAAAAAACAACCCTGAAATTCATAAACTATGTGCTGGCCGTTAACACGCGCACAGTCATCTAGAAAATATTGAGCGAGTTGCTTCACAAACCACACAAGGCATGTTGAATATTAACGTTCTCGGTATGCGCTACATACATGAACCTCTGTATAGCCTGGGATGAGCAGCGTTCTTGCAGCGCAGACCTATTTTTAAAGACGCTAAGCCCCATCAGATATAAAAGACAGGCATGTTGAGACGTGTCCCGGCCTATTTTGGCACAGAACCACACCTATGCAACGATTTTGATCAGCATTCAACAAAATATTGCGTGCAAACTTTTTAGCATACCTGTACAAACTTTTTAACATACCTGTGTTTCGGACTCACATGGCGTACCAGAAGCACCCAGTGCCATGTACTCTAGCTCATAATATTTCACATCGGGTATGGGACCTACATAGCTTTGTTTTCTCAGGTATTAAAAAGCGTGGAAAACTGAAAATCCCGAGGCCTGAGGTAATTTACTGAGCTTCATGGGGATAAAATTTATCGAGTCTATGAACCTTATAGACAAAACGGATAGCGTCACACACAAGACGACGACACCTCGGGCTATCACATTTACCGGTAGTTTTCAAAAACCACTGACTTAACAATAAAGTAAGAATCGTGGCGATCTGCATTGTGGGCTATAAATGTATACCCTGAAAATTTACCGCTGGTAAAGAACAGTAAAAAGTCGTGCGTACAACTATCATCCTCAAACTCCCAGAGCTATCACAAACACTATTGCCTACAGAGGCGGCCCCGCGAGAATTTCTGGATGTGTGTATCAAGAGGCTCTTTGCTTTGACCGATTGTTTGCTCGTGAATGCTGACATTTCCAGGATCATCATAGTTGTGTAAATGCGCTGGGAGCTCGTGTATCGGCCCCTAGGGTGTGATGCGTGATCATTTTAATTATTTTTCAATTCATAACCATACGTTCTCAGGCAGACAGGTTTATTTCACAGAAGTTGACTGTACAGTTGCATAATTTTTGTTTAAAATCATACATTTGCATAATTTTGTTTAAAATCACACAGTTCTGCGATAATGTCGGGTGTTGGACACGCACTTATCAGTCTTTCATACGTGTCGCAGAAAGATTTTAGTCTGTTCTGCAAGAGTTTATTATGCACGTACTGTGCAGACATGTCAAGAAACATTTTGGTGTGTTCACCAGTCCATACGGGTGTTGGTGTGTAAGGCGATCGACCATCATCCTTCTGCTTCTTACTTACACGACGGCGCGATACCGCGCGTTTCTTTGACGGTAATGCATCGGCTGAATTGGCAGCTGCTGCTTCCGCGTTGCTATTTGCAGATTCTGTAGCTTGACACAGACGTATATTCTTAAGCCGACTACTCTCAGTATTCCCGGGGTGCTCGGTTGGCGCGTCGTTTTCTTCACGATCTGCGACACACCCGTGTGAAAGAGGCTCCGTTCTCACCTCCGTTCTGTTCTCAAATCCATAATTGCGCTGCTGCAAAACTCGCGAATGACGATCCTCCGTAACTAAAGAAAAGATACGTGGTGTAGTTAACCGCTAAGTGGGGGATATATAGGAAGAGCTACATGAGCCACTTTACTCTGATTCAACGCGATATTTGTAAAGCTACTAGCACACGATTATCTGTGAAACCGATGCATGATTGTTTGTATAAGTACACTATAGAGCGGCCTAGACATATATACTTACAAGTATGCCCCGGGTGCTGATCTACAGAGAATGCTGAATTAACAGACATCTCGCTGCCCGGGCGCCGCCGTATGGGGCTGTTTTCTCTCCCTCAAACTGCAACCTCACGGGCGATACTTTAGCAGCTGTAAATAAAATATAGCATACATGAATGCGCACAACACATTCACAAAGCTAACTTGACACACGTAAATAAAATATATCGACTAGTTACCGCAGAAATTTTTATCTGCGTGTATAAGTACACTATAGAACTGCGTAGACATATATGCTTACAAGTATGAGACGTGTAGTGTAGTTCAGAGATTGGTGAATTAAACGGTGTGGAGGTGCTCAGGCGTTTTCGTATGGGTGTGTTTTCTTTTTCAAGCTGCAGCCTCCTGCTCGTTAGTTTAACATCTGTAAATAAAATATAACTATTACTCGCCACAGAAATGATATCTACGCGGGCCACACGCACAAAGCTAAATTCGCAAAGCTATCGTAACGCGCGTAAATAAAATATATCCACTAGTTATCGGTGGCGTCACAGGGTACAGAGGTACAAACACATATCACCCTGGTTTCAAGGACCCGCTACCTTTTCTATTCCAGAGCCGTGTGCTTAGCGAATCACCCCATCTTTTAGGAGCGTTGGGAGGATTATAGTCCGGTTCTACGAACTCGACATCTGAATCCTGGGGATCCTCCACGATCTCAACATTGGAATCGCGATGCTCGAGCGGCTCAGTCGCCACAGGGTTTCCAACCGCCCAGTCCGCTACAGCTGTATCTGTATGAGAAAATGTTTATATTATTAAAACATGTCTAGCTAACGACCCAGTCAGCTAAAATAAAATTAACTGTATGGATTTTAGCGGCAGTCTATATTAATTATTAATATTAATAGTATGCGTTATAAATTTACAGCTACCACGTTTACCCGTCTAGATACATAGGTTTAAAACATATGATATAGCTATAGGTTTCTTGCCTGTGACAGACTGGTGAGAGCTTGAGGCTCGTCGCCCGCTAGCAGAGTTGCCTTCCTCTAACAGGTTCTGCGTGATGAACCGGTTCTCGTAGGAGTAGTCTGAATGGACTCCCGCTTCTTAAATAAGAAAGAATGAAATATATCACTTATATATACAAAGCGCAGACTCAGACATCCCGAGACATTGCGGAGTACCCTATATACTGTGTAAAACTTACCCGATTGTTCTGGTGAAAGCATAGCAGAATATTGACCGCGAGAATATCTGGCCTCCATCTTGAATAAAAAAGGGTCCGCTATTGAATTAAAGCAAATAAAGATCAAGTATGAAAACACGGCTAACCTGTTCATACAAATACTACACAAACTTAAATATAATTGAAACGAAATCCGTAAAAATACTCACTCTAGTCCTGTTCAGATCGGAGTTGTGGTCTGTGAGTTGTGAACAAGTGCGAACTGTATTGCTTTTGAGCTACCCGTATTATTAGGGCTAGCAGAGAGAACACGCCCTCTGTCACTGCCCCCACGCTAGGGACAGAAAAAAACATCCCATTCATGTTTTTACAGAGGGATCATGGCGGCTAACCGCGTTGATGCAATATTGTAGAAGTAATATTTCACGACAGAACCCCCAACCATCATTACCCTGTATTAGCTTTGTGCGTGTGGCCCGCGTAGATATCATTTCTGTGGCGAGTAATAGTTATATTTTATTTACAGATGTTAAACTAACGAGCAGGAGGCTGCAGCTTGAAAAAGAAAACACACCCATACGAAAACGCCCGAGCACCTCCACACCGTTTAATTCACCAATCTCTGAACTACACTACACGTCTCATACTTGTAAGCATATATGTCTACGCAGTTCTATAGTGTACTTATACACGCAGATAAAAATTTCTGCGGTAACTAGTAGATATATTTTATTTACTGTGTCAAGTTAGCTTTGTGAATGTGTTGTGCGCATTCATGTATGCTATATTTTATTTACAGCTGCTAAAGTATCGCCCGTGAGGTTGCAGTTTGAGGGAGAAAACAGCCCCATACGGCGGCGCCCGGGCAGCGAGATGTCTGTTAATTCAGCATTCTCTGTAGATCAGCACCCGGGGCATACTGTAAGTATATATGTCTAGGCCAACCACCAAAAGTTTCTTGACATGTCTGCACAGTACTGCATAATAAACACTCGCAGAACAACAAAAATCTTTCTGCGACACAAGAAAGACTGATAAGGGCGTGCCCAACCCCCGACATTATCGCAAACTGTGTGATTTTTAAACAAAATTATGCAAATGTAGATTTTAAAAAAAAAAAATTATGCAACTTACAGTCAACTCTGTGAAATAAACCTTCTGCCTGAAACATGGTTATAATTGAAAAAAAATTTAAAAAATGATCACGCATCCAACCCAGGGCCGATACACACCCCGCATTTCACAACATGATGATCCTGGAAAGTCACATTCACACAAACAATCGGTCAAACAAAAGCCTCTTGAACCACATCCAAAATTCTCGCGGGGCCCCTCTGAGGCAATAGGTTTGGATACGCGGGAGTTTGGGGGATATATTGTACCACGACTTTTTCTGTTCTTTACCAGCGGAAATTTTCGGGGTAACTTTATAGCCCACAATCAGATCGCCACGATTCTTACTTTTTTGTAATCAGTGGTTTTTGAAAACTACCGTAAATGTGATAGCCCGAGGTGTCGTCGTCTTGTTGTGACCACCCTTTTGTCTATAAGGTTCTAGACTCGATAAATTTTTTCCCCCATGAACTCAGAAATTACCCAGGCCTCGGGTTTTCATTTTCCACGCTTTTTTAATACCGAGAAAACAAAGCTAGTAGGCCCAACCTGAGTGAAATATTATAGCAAGTACATGGCCGGGTGCTTCCTGGTACCCATGTGAGCCGAAACACAGTTGTTAAAAATTTTGTACAGGTATGCTAAAAATTGCACAAATTTTTTTGTTGAATGCTGACAAAACGTTGCATAGGTGTGGGTTCTGTGCCAAAATAGGCCGGGACAACCCCCCCAACAAGCCTGTCTTTATATCTGAGGGGTTTTACACTTAAAAATAGGCTGCGCTGCAAGAACGCTACGCACCCAGCTAACAGAGTTCTTAGTAGCGCATACCGAGAACTTAACATAACATCCTTGTGGGTTTGTAAGCAACTCCTCAATATTTTCTAGATACTGTGCCGTGTAACACACACATATTTAAATTTCAGGTTTTTTTTCCTGGCTGTCCCTCGTGCATAAGAAAAGATGAGAAAGGTCACAAAAAAGCGCTACTCAGCGGTGCTGGTCACCATAAATGCTGTGGGTGCAGATGGCGTGAAATTTTAAAAATATTCAGGGATCACCACCATCAGAGATATGGTATTTTCCAAACACCAGCATGACTTTTCCACCTACATTAAACTACACTATAGGGCGGGTTTAAAGGGCCGGGACTTGTCCGCATGCCCGGACATCGGACTTTCCGGGCATGCCCACATCCATTCCGAAATACAAATTTGCTCTGAATTTGTCCAAGTTCTGAAATCGTGTAGTAATAAAAAAATTTAACAATCTGGTTCGCTAAGATTGTATGGTAACATTAAAATACACGAAGCCAAACACAGCAATGCTAAAAATTTTGAAACCCCAATTTTTGTTGATGTTCAATACACATAGGAGTGGGCATTTGCCAAAATAGCCGGACACCTTCCAACGCCTGCTTTTATATCGAGGGTCTAGCACTTTAAAAATAGACCGTGCAACCAAGAACCTACGCATCCCAGCAACAGTTATCAGTGTGGAGCCATAGCGGGAAAATTGAAACACATCCTTAAGGACACATTTTGAATTTCAGGCTTGTTTTTTCCCGGTTGTCACTACCAACTTGTTCGGGCCCGCCACACATCCTGGCCAATAGTCTATCATATTAAACCATAAAAACCCCTGTACTGATCCTTAAGCAAAATAAAAAAATATAATGCAAAATAAATCTGTGAAGCGCAAAAATGTTGAAAATATGGTCTCACGGCCCTATATGCCAGTTCACAATGTTCTATCAGTTTAAACCAAAAAACCCTATGGGGGGCTTAGCATCGTTAAAAAAATCCCAAAATAAGAATCTGTTTGAGTTCTTACAATTGCCGTGGTACCAATGCAAGGGGCTCTCCCCTACTTGTACTCCCTTCAAAACTTTGGAAACAATATTTTCCGAATCATCTTTGACAAAAATATACCAAGTAACGCCCCACCTATACCTGATTCTCACATGAACCATTAAAAATATCCACAAAATAACGAATTTGTTGGAATTTGTTATCAATTGCCAATCGGTTAGAACTTTAATACACCTTAACTCGGTATAATATTCGCATGGTAACTAATAAAAAAGCATCGAGATCAAATATTTGTCATTGCCAAATAGTCGGACATTCCAACTGCTCAATTTTTGTTGAATATTGATCAAAATAAATAGAACACTAAATTGCCCCCCCTCCATGCCTGTATTCTCACATGAAACATTTAAAAATAGTCCAAAATAACAATTTGTTGTGAATTTGTTATCAAGTACCGTAACGGGTTATAAATCATTTAATACCCTTGACTCGGTAAAAATATCGATGGTAACTAATAAAAAAGCATCTGAAGTCAGAACATTTGTATGGGCCCAAAAAAGGTCGGGCATGTTTCCCAAAATGCCTCAATTTTTGTTAATTTTGAAAAAAAAATAGTATACACTAAGTTTTGCACCATCCTATGCCTAAATTCTCACATAAACAGTTAAAAAATAGTCCAAAATAACAAATTTGTTGAATTTGTATCAAGTTGCCTTAGTAATATTTAATACCCCTAACGCACAATTAAACTTTGGAAACATATTTTCCCGTACCTCTTGTACATAAATAATACACTAAGTAATGGCCCATCTAGTCTGTATTCTCACAAAACATAAAAATACCCCAAAAATAACAAAACAAATAATACTCCCACCATGCCGATTCTCACATGAAACAAGGATCTAGCGTAGCAAACAGTGCGAAGAAATGGAGGGCTATACACAGGTGCCAAGCACATTCAGGTAAGATCCCAATCTAGGCCTGCTTTTTTAATATAGCTCCCAATGGATTTGCTAATTGATTCAAGCCCACAGAGTATTTGACTCTGCACTCGCATGCAACATCTTATATTAGCAGCTGGATGGAGAAATTACTTTATTGAATACCTGAACATTGAATACTTATAATCCTATATATAGTGCAAAGTCGCCTAGGGAGGGTATTGGATTTACATAATTGCATAATAATGACTTACTCTGCAAGCATGGAACAGCATATATACATCTGTATGGGGCATTACTTTTATTGATTACCTGCTTCATTGAGATACTATAATCCAATATAAGTGCATAAATTCGCCATTGGGAGGGTATTGTGAGTTAATAATTCAAAATGGACATGAGCTCTGCACATCATGGTAACAGCAATATTAGCATCTGTGAGGGGCATAACTTATTGGATAACCGCTTCATTGAATACTTATAATCCTAATATATGCAATATGCTCCTTTTGGGGGGATATTGTGATTACATAATTGCATATATTGGACAAATAATGGAGGTTATATTGTTTAGTCCCGGTTTTAGCTATTTGCTATAACATATAAGATATGGAGAGTGCACTATTAATATTATTTGAATTAAGTTCATGCCTCTGCATTTGCTATTTTTTAAACCCCATCAACTTTAAAAAACCCTCACTACACTTTGGAGCATTCACAGCGTTGTTCCTGTCTAAGAAATCCCATGACCTGTATGCCTTTGTATCCATTTTGGTGGCACAATTAATTCAATGCTTAAATGTCTTTGAATGATTTATTTATTACAATAAAATCAGATTATTCTGGCAAAAACTTTTTAAAATAATGATCTTTACCTATTCATTTCCACACAGCTTCCCCACAGAGTGGTATGTGGGAAACCCTTCAAAACCCAAATGTTTTAAAATCAATAGTGCGGTAATTTTGCTAAAACCTTCACTGATTTAAGTATTCTACCTTCTGCATTTGGCTATTTTTCGCATGCGTAAATCCCACTCTTTTGGATTTTTATCCATGATAAGTTTTTGACCTTAATAAAATTTGTATTTTAAACTGCAAAAGCTTCCTTTTTTGTTTTTTCAATTACAGTCTACATTCCACAATTAATCAGTGATTGAAATTCCTTTGACGTAACTTCAAAAAACAACATAAATGGTTGGTTTTAAAAATCCCATTGTGACCTCGCCTGACTTTCCCCACACAATGAGTGGTCATAGGTTACATTTACTGGTTTGACTTAAAAGAGCTCATATCAACACACAGAAAAAACAACTTCCACATTTACGGTAAATAAGACAAATAATTACCGAACTGTAACAAAATCTGTATTTCACAAAACTCAGAAACTATCGAAATTTTCCTAACTCCTGTCATTACATTCTTCCCAGCCAAATGTGTAGATCACGCCAAGCAAAAAAATATATACGAATAAAACTATAATTTTAGCGTCATATCAGTGTATTTTTAAAAACTTACATCCTGGATAATACTAAAAAAAACACTTTTTGCCTTGAACATTTTTTCCACCACCTAAAACTCAAAATAGTCTGAAACCTAACCCATGCATACATTCTTCCCAGTCCTGATATAATGTAATACACTGCCATGCTAAAAGAATTCCCTGTGTCAGTCCTGCTAAGAGATACATCTCCCAACAAGCAAAAAATAAAACGAATAAAATAAAAGAGACTCAAATTCCAAATTCCACCACAATAGTTTTTACATGCTTTACGGGGTCCTTAAAAGGTTTCCTCCAAAAAAAGATAAGATTCACCTTTAATTCACTAAAAATCCGTTTTACATGCATTACTGGCCTTAAAAGTTTTCTCCCACAAAAAAGATAAAAAGAAACCTTTTTCACAAAAAATCCTTATATACAGTTTATACGAAGGGTTTAACTAGAACCCTTATACAATCACGGTCCTTAAAAGTTTCTCTCCTCTTTAATACACTAATACTCCACAACTAATCTAACCAGTGGATAAAATATCAAGAGACGAATAAATCACTTTGATTGAAATCCAAATCCAGCAGACCAATTTCCCACCTACAAGTCCAGACAGATCAAAGCCCCATTCAAACCCCACCTGGCAAAGTTCAGACAGATCAAATCCCAGGGAGACGGAAAAATAAAGGGGGGGCACCTGTCAATTTATTTGACGAATGGGCCCCCTTCTACTCAATAACCCGATATTTTAAAAAAATAGATCAGCTAAGTGCACACTTTCAGGAATGTTTGCAGAATTTTCCTGACACAAACGGACTTTTTCCGCGTAAAAACCGTTTTTTTTCCACATTTTTTTTCCCTTTTTTTTGTTTTTTGGTGCGTTTTTTTTGCGGGATTTTAGCGTTTTTACCGCAATTTTTTTCCTGAACTTTAGTCAATAAATAGCGGGAAAAACGCTAGAATTCCGCGAAATAATGAACATGTTTTCTTTTCCGGATGCTTTTTTTCGCGGAAAAAAAAAAACCACATTCACAAAAATTGCGGATTCATTCAAATGATAGGAATGCTTAAACATGCCTATTGATGCGTTTTTTCCCGCGAAATAAACAAAATAACCGAACGTTGCACTTACCTTACAGTGTCAAGCGAGGGGACGGACAACCACTCAATCAATTAGGGCCTCTAGAACCCCCAATGAATAACCCTGATAAGAGTGAACCACACTTTGAACTCTTTTAAGATAAAATAGGATAGGACAATATGGTAATACTTCCTCTTGAAATCCGAAATTGGGGACTCATTTTTCCAAACAAGCCCAAAACCCATTATCAGCCGTTATGAGTCACCAAGTGGAGGGTAACTGGTGTTAATAAAAGGCAAGCCCAATTTTGAACTATTTTCAGTTATTTAGGAAAAACTTAGCTTGCTGAAAGTTTTCCTTTTTCCAAAAATTCTTCCATCCGTAAGCCTGACGACTTTTTGCCAGTGTTTAGTGAGTTTCTTTTGTTTAATCCTTTTTTTTTATGTAATTGTGGTATGCTGCATTGTTTTTGCTCCTCTTTGAAAATTTTGAAATTTTTCCTAAACACGCCTTTTTTCTTGATTAAATATTGTAATACTTTTTCCGTCCAATTATACAAAGTATCCTTAGAGGATCTTTTTTGGCTAACCAAAAATTATATTTTGCAAGTTCAGAGCACAGGCTCCTTCTTCAGGCAATATTCTTTTTTTTGGCAATCCCCATTTGCGGCCTAAACCTCGAGACCAGCCACGGGGACTCAAACAATTTTTCAATTCGTTAGCACTCAGCATCCCGGGGTAAGACCTATGTAAGCGTTCGCTCACCAATTTTTACTAGAAAATATTGCACTTTCACATTTTTGTATACAAAGGCTTAATTTCTTTTGGTGTATTTGGAACAACAACAAAAAAACAGAGGAAAAAAGGAAATTGGACATAATTTCAGCAATCTCCAAAAATGGGCTGGACAAACTCGCTGGCACCCCAATTTAATATTTGGTTCAACCCTTTTGGAATAAATTGTAACCTGGTATGTCTGACTTTGTTTTCCGCGTTACCTGCATGTCTTTTGCATTAACCCTTTTGCTCCTTTCCCCCTAACCAGCTGGGATTTTGTTCGTTACCTTTAGGATCTCCTTCCCACTCTCTCGTGGCCGTACTTCGTGAGTGTCCCCGCTGCTTGCAGACCCCCGCATGTGCGGTCCCTGACCTCGCAGAAGCCACCGTAGGTTCCAAATCCTCTCAATGGTGCATGATTACTAGGGTTTGTGGCAGCAGCTTCGTCAGGCGCCTGGCCCTTGAAGACCACCGAGGTTTGCAAAGTCCTCTGCAATGGTGCATTTTACACTGTGTGGCAGCAGCCACGTCATTTTGTTCCCTGTAATGAGTTTCTGGCTCGCATAGGGGCGCGCCCCACCTGTCCTCTTTTAGAGGATTGGGTGTTACAAATTCTGCTCCAGCCTATCCTGTGAGCAGCTCATAAAAAAGTTCCCCAGCCCTAGGGGCCAGAGCTTCACATTATTCTGCATTATGTTCCTGAATACCCGTGTGGTTGGTTTCAGCCCTGCTCTGATGAATCAGCTCTGGAGAGCTATTCCCTTGTCCCGCCTTGTTTTTTCTGCCTGGGGCTTAGTACCCAAATCCCGTTCCCTGAGGCTGCATATCCAGGCCTTTTCCTGTTGTATCCCCCGTTTCCTGAACCCATCCATCAACCCGGACCTGAAGCTAACTGTGTCTTGTTTTCCCCCATGCTGGGGCTGATTAACCAACGCCGTTCCTGGGAGGGGTGTATATCCAGGCCTTTCCTGCTGTGTCTAATTACCCAACCCCCCCTGATCCTGGTCGCATCCTGTACCTGAATTCTGAACTGTGTCCTCTGGTTATGTTCCTAAACCTGCGTGTCCAGAACCCTGTCCAGACGGAATCCTTGCTATATAACCTGAGTTCATCTTGGAAGGGAGTCCGGTGTGCGATTTCTTTACTCTGGCTCAGCTTCGTGCAACCCCGGCCACTCCCGAAGCCGGCGGGGCTTCACCAACCGCTGGGGTTCCTTTTCAGGTCCGCCGATTCCGGTCCTATCCTGATGACCAGGCCTATTCCGATTCCGACGACCACTTCCAGATGTCCGACCACCCCCTTCCTAGTCCGGACCTGCCGACGTTGCCAATTCCGACCCTGATCGGTGCCAGTTGTCCGGAGGCCGGGCCGTGTTCCATCCTGTTCCGTGATCCAAACCATGTTCCTGTCCGTGTTCCTGACTCCCTAGACCCAATCCGGTTCCGAGTTCCAGCCTTTTTCCTGATCCCAGATCCAATCCATTTCCTGCCCGTTTTCCTGACTCCCTGAACCCAACCGTGTTCCCTGATGTTCCATCCGTGTTTCCCATTCCTTCCGTGTCCATGTCCCTGGACCAGTCCGTGTTTCCGATGTTCCATGTCCGCCCGGATCCTCCTGTCACCCGGATATGTCGTCCTGGCCGGTTCTGTTTTCTCTTGCTGACCTGTGCTACGCCCAGGCCCTGAGAGTGGCCATACTAGTAGCCCTGCCAGAATCCGGACGCATCTACCCGTATGACCCCCCACGTCTGAATCGCTAGGTCGGTGTCTGATGTTCTCCGCTGAGCCTGTGCTAACCCTAAGGGCCTGAGGAGAGGCCGCTAAGTATGCCCTGCCAGATAACCCTGACTTTGCACTACCCTAGTCCTCCTGCACTCGCTGGATCCTGAGTCGGTACCCTTCTCTGGGCGGGAACGGGGGCCCGGTCTATGTTCTGTTTTATTGATGTGTTTCTTTAAGTAAACTTTATGTTTCTTCTTACCTGAATTTGGCGGGGTTGTCTAGTCCCTGCCAGGTGCCACTTGCCCACCTGCCAGTCCACGGCCCCGGTCGCTGCCCTTCCCTATCCGGGCAGGGCCCGGGTCTCCCTCCGGTCATGGGTCCACATTCTCTTACCATCTGGACCCATGCCTCACGTCGTCGTGACGGCGGCGTGGGACATTGGCTACTAGGCAAGCTATCCATGTCCCGACCCCCCACCGTGGGAACGTTACATAAATAACGCAATTAATCACTTCTTAAACCATCAGCAAGCTTCTTTCACCTTTCAACTGGAATTTTTGACCACTTTTCTTTTGCAAATGGCTCCAGTCTCCATTTTGAAGAGTCCTTCTCCCAACAGCAATTTTAAATTTCCCACA
>JARQOD010000002.1:470218515-470277143 GCA_033576555.1 Oophaga sylvatica
GTAATTGTTCCTCTGCTGAATGTGAGTAGATTTTGGAGCGGTGTTTTGGATATTGTCTTGCTGAAAGACCATCCCCTGATAACTTCAACTTGTCACTGATTCTTGAAATTATTGTCAAGAATTGCTGATACTGAGGGAATCCAGCGTCCTAACTTTTCAGATTCCCGGCGTCGGCATTGGCCAACAGCCCCAAAGCATGATGGAACCTTTCACCAATTTTTTTTTTGGGGTAGCAAGGTTTTTTTGGAATGCTGTTTTTTTTAGCCATGCCTAACGCTTTTTGTATGCCAAATCAATCTTGGTTTCATCAATCCACAGGCCTTTTTCCCAAAAAAGAAATTGGTTCTCCAAATGTGTTTTGCATACCTCGCCGACCTGTTTGTGGCGTGCTTGCAGAAAACGTTTCTTTTATACTCTCCCATACAGTTCTCCTTGTGAAAGTGCGTTGTATGTTGACCGATGAACAGTAAAACCCCATCTGCCAAGTTGAGTGAGCTCTTGGAGGTGGTCTGGGATTGTCTTGGGGACTGATCTCACTTCTTCCTTCTGCCTTTTGATGTTTTTTTTTGGCCTGCCATTTGGCCTTAAACAAGAACTGTCCCTGTGTTCTTCCATTTCCTTATATGTTCCTCAACAGGGGAAATGAAGGTTTAAAATTTGAGAAGCTTTTTGTACCTTCCCCTGAAACAACTATGTTGAAAAAATCTTTGTTTAAGTTCATTTGACAGTTGTTTTGGGAGCATGATCCACTTTCAAGGAAAATTCAAACAGGAGAAAATTGCAAGTGGCACTTTAAGTAGCTTTTCTCATGATTGCATACCCGGTATGAAGTTCAAAGCTTCAATGAGGTTACAAAACAAAAAAATGATTTGTAGTCAGTAAAAAGTAGGTAGGAGTATTTAAACAAGAAAATGATAAGGGTGGCCATACTTATGCATGTCAAATTTGTTTGAATGCAGATTGCACATGTTTTTGCTAGTACAAAAATCATTTCAAGGCAGAAAATACTGTGTCCAATATTTATTGATATATAAAAAACTGAAATAGCTGTTGCAAAAAAACCAATTTTTTTTCAAACATTAAGTAAGATTAATAGGGGTGCCCAAACTTTTTTATAACTGTATATATGAAGTTATAAAGTACACATAAGACTGCGCTGGTACTACGCCACGGGAGCTATTCTGGGAGCTGTACTGGAAACCTCTAATTTACCAGTAAGATGGGTCAGATTTGGGTTTAACCAAACCGACAACATTGGGGGGCAAATAGGGCAGCAAAGCAGGAAACCATGTTACTTTGTTACTTAAAACACAAAAAACAAAAGTTGCTCCTTTAGGGTCTCTAAACAGCCTGGTATATTTTTTGTCGGTGTCCAAATGCTAAAACACACTGTTCGAGGGATGTTTATTTTATTCTAAATGTACTGATCTCCTTTCCTTTTTAAAAATGAATTGTTTTAAGTAGTGTGTTCCAGCGGACTCTCAAAAACCTCTTTACCTAAAGCATAGGGTTACACAGAGCAATGCCACCTTGAGTATTTCCTGTGTTTCTTGTAGGAGTGTAGTTAATTGTACAGAAACAAAACAGTAATTTTTTCGCCATGGAGTAACTCCCAATCTAAATTCCTTTGGGAAAAACCCGTGGACAATGTTGAAAAAGGGGGGAATCAAAAACTTGAAACGGTGATAAACTGATTAGCAAAAAATAGGAGTATCAGTTGGATTTGGGCCAGTGTTGATAACTGGCATGCCAGGGTGAATTGCAATGTTTGGGAAAAAGAGTCAACTCCGTATATTTGAGTTTTTGCATAAACTTATGTATTATCATAAAAGATCAAAAATGTATGAAAAGCTTATAAGGCAGGGTTCACATCACATCTGCCCCTATGTTCGGGCGCCCTGGGCTTAACTCCAAACCACCAAAAAAAGGGGAGAAGAAAAATTAAAATAAAAGACTTCCAGGGAGGGGGCTTCACCCCTCTCCCTCTCACACAGAATCCTAGAAGGACAAGAGCTTATACTTCTTGAAGTAGACCCACTTAAAAAGTATGTGATGCTGGGAGAGAACCTCATTGAAAAACTCCTCGAAGCAGAGGACCCTGGTGCCCAAAGTGTATAAACGGGTATTATTGTGGAAACAGCCACAGATTGGATTTCAGATTCAATAGGAAAAAGAATTGGGAATCAACATGTACATGTAATTTGTTCTCTTAGAGGGAAACTGGAATCTGTACTAGTGGTTCAGCGCCAGTGGTCAGATAGGAATATTGGGGTTATATAAGTGTTAGGGGCCCCACTCGTCAAATCAAATTGCAGGTCGACCGCCCCCTTCATTAATCCGTTCCTGGGATTTGATTTCTGAACTTTGCTAGGTGGGAGATCTGAATAGGGGCTTTGATCGTTGGACTTTGTCAGGCTGGGAAATCGGTTGGGATTTGTGAATTTCAATCAAAGTGATTTATTGTCTCTTTTGATTTTTATCATGGATTGATTTGTTGTGGAGTTTAGGTTTAAAGAGGAGGAAATTTTTAAGGACCAGTGATTGTATAAGGAGTTTTAGTTAAATAAAGCCTTCTGTTATAACTAGATATAAGGATTTTTAGTGAAATAAGGTGAATTTGTTTTTACTTTTTTGTGGGGAAAAAACTTTTAAGGACCCAGTAAATGCATGTAAAACACATTGGGGGAAATTTTGGGGATTTGACGTCTCTTTTGTTTTTTCGTATATATATTTTTGCTTGATTTGGAGATGTTCTTTAGGGACTGACACAGGAATTATTTTAGCATGGCATGTATCTACACTTATATCAGGCTGGGAAAGAATGTAATGACATGGAGTTAGGAATTTCCAGATGTTTCTGGTTTAGGTGGTGGAAAGCTGTTTAAGCTGCTAAAAAGGTGTTTATTTTTTATTTATCCAGGATATAGTTTTAAACTACAATGCAATGACGCTCAATTTAGTTTTATTCAGTTATATTTTTTTGCTTGGCGTGTTTTCCTTATATCAGGATGGGAGAATGAATGAATGGAGTTAGAATTTCAGATAGTTTGAGTTTTAGTGAAATACGATTTTGTTCAGTTCGGTAATTATTATTTGCCCTTTTATTTCCGTAAATGTGTGTAAAGTTGTTTTATCTGGTGTTGATTGAGTTTTTAAATCACCATAAATGTTTCCTATGACCACTCTATTGTGTGGGGAAAGTCAAGGCGGGTCCAAGGGTCTTTTAAAACCAAAATTAGTGTGTTCTTCTTGAAGTTCAGCTCAAAGAATTTCAATCACTGAATTAATTGTGACATGCTAGACTTAATTGAAATAATTCAAAAAGGAAGCTTTTGAGTATAAAATAAAATTTTATTAAGGTTAAAATTCATTATATGGATAAAAATCCAAAAGAGTGGGATATCAGGCATGCAGAAAAATAGCCAAATGCAGCAGGTTGAACTACATTCAAATCAGTGAAGGTTTCTAGCAAATTCCTGCACAATGGATTTTAAACAATGGGTTTTGAGGGGGCTTCCCACATACCACTCTGTGGGAAGCTGGTGGAAGGACATAGGCATAAGAGATATTTCATCTTAAAAAAAGTTTATTGCCCAAAATAATCATGATTTTTTGTAATAAATAAATACATCTCAAAGACATTTCAAGCATTGAATTAATTGTGACACCAAAGTCGTACAAATGGAATACGGTTGGGGTTCTCTTAGACAGGAAACGTGTTGAATGCTCCAAACGTGTGTGGGGTTTTTTTTTAAAATTATGGGGTTTAAAAATACCAAATGCGACAGGCATGATACATTCAAATCAATAATAATAGTGCACATTCCTTATCTTATATGTTATAGCAATAAAGACTAATCCGGGACTAAACAATAATAACCTCCATATATTTGTATATATATTGAATTTTGTAATCCAATTCCCAATAGGCAGATTATATGGCACTAATATAGGATTTAATTCTCAATGAAGCGGTATATCAATAAAAATAATGCCCATCAAGAGTAATATATGCTGTTACCTGCATGTGCGGCTTGCCATTATATGCAAAATTTTGTAACTCACAATACCCCTCCCATTAGCAGAATATTGATTATTAGGATTATAAGTATCTCATGATTGGTTTATCATAAAGAAAACTTCTCCTCACAGTGCTAATTTTTGATGTTAGTTGCGAGTCGAGTCACAATAATACTGTGCGTGCATAGAGTCAATTAGCAAATCCATTGAGGGCTATATTAAAAAAGCACCCTAGTGGGAGTCATCCTGAATGCTGCTTGGCACCCCATGGTTAGCCTCATTTCTAGCGTGTTTGCTACGCTAGTTCACTTGTTTCATGTGAGAATACGGATGGTGGGAGTATTACTTAGATTTTGTTATTTTGGGCTATTTTTAACTGTTTCATGTGAGAATAAGAATAAGATGGGACCATTATTGTGATAATTTATGTAAAAGTGATACGGAAAAATATATGTTTCCAAAGTTTAATTGTAGGAATCAGGGTTTTTAATGATTTCTAAGGCACTTGATAACAAATTCAAACAAATTCGTTATTTTGTGTTTTTTTACTGTTTATGTGAGGTATGGTGGTGGTGCCAAAACTTGTGTTACTATTTATTTTGATCAACATTCAACAAAAATTGAGGATTTGGAACATGTCCCGACCATTTTGGACCAGACAAATTTTCTGACGCCAGTGTATTTTTTAGTTACCTCGAATATTTATACCGAGTCAAGGTGTATTAAATGATTACTACCCGATTCGGAAACTTGTAAAAAAATTCAAAAAATTCGTTATTTTGTGCTTTTTTTTACTGTTTTCATGTGAGAATACAGGTGGATGGGGGCAAATAATTAGGTATAATATTTATTTTGATCAATATTCAACAAAAATTGAGGCATGTTGGACGTCCGACCTTTTTGGCCAGAAAAATTTCGACTCTAGTTATTTTATTAGTTACCATCAAATATTATACCGGTCAAGGTGTATTAAACTGTTATAACCCATTACGGCAATTGATAACAAATTCCAACAAATTCGTTTTTTTGACTTTTTTTAAAATGGTTCATGTGTCAAGTCCCGTCTGGGTTCGAGCCGATGTTCTGAAAAACCCCTAGGGGAAGCAGAGGCGGTAGGTGTCGATGGCAGCCGGAGGTGGTAACAGGAAAGCAGTGTTGGGAGCAAGGATCAGGCGGATAAGTAGTCAGGGGCGCGGAGGTGGTACCGGAAAGGCAGTTCGGTAACAGAGGGCAGGGATACTGTCAGGTGGCAGCCGGAGGTCGGTACACGGGAAGTGTTTGTAGCAATGGATGGCGGAAGGTAGTCAGAAGGCGGCCGAGGCGGTTCCAGGAGGCAGTGTTTGTCCCCAAAGGTCGGCGGAGGGTGTCAGAAGGCAGGCCGAGGTCGGTTACTGGAGGCAGTGTTTGTAGCAATGGATCGGGGAAAACGTTGTTAAAGGCTTGGAGTAATAATTGCAATGACACACCCCGGGCAGGTTTATATAGGGTGTTTTAATTGGCAATCAGGGCCCAATAAGAGGATAGGTGTAGCCTTCGGAAGAACAGTCAATGGTATGGGTTCAGCAAGGACTTGCGCCGCAGAATAGCTCAGATGGTAGAGTGCTGGCCAGTAGACAGGGTACTGGGTTGTCATGCAGTACCCCTCCTTCCGGTGGCCTCTGGACACTCAGGGCTGGTTATCGGGTATTTGTGAAGGCTCTTTGTTTATTAGAGATGGGCGTTGTCCCTTGGTTCCATGAATTTTCCTTGGTCCGTAACCCTTCCAGACCAGTATGCAGTTACCTCTGAATTTTCGGGAGTCCAGAATTTATCCACAATGTATTCTTCTTCACAGGACCTTTCGGGTGGAGGAGGTGGCTAAATTTTCTTCCTGGAAGGGTTTTCACAGAAGGGTTTGAGCAAGGATATGTGAACATGGTGAATCTTTTGATTGTTGGGAAGTATTAAACGAAAGCAACTGGTTAAATTTTGCAGAAATTTGAAAAGGTCAAATGAATTTCTGACCCATTTGGGGGATGGCCAGTGTTTAAGGTTTTTAGTGGCAGCCAAAACTTTGTCTCCAACCTGAAGAGCGGGGGCATCCCGATGTTTATTGTGCTTCCTTATATCTTCCTGGGTCTTGAGTTTAATCTCTGTATTCCTTTTGGGATTCCGTATTTTGCGCTGTCATTCAAGGAAGGGAGTGTTCACGGCAGATTAGGGATAAATACTGGATGTACTCCATAATTAGCAAAAATGGGGTTTGGATGTAGCGCTTGTATGGAGTTTTGTAGGCAAACTCTGTGTTGGAAATGCCACCCGTCATCCTAAGATAGGGGAAAAGAAGAAGGAGGTATTGCTCCAAAGTCTGGTTCGTTCTCTCCGTCTGGCTTGGATGAGGATGGAAAGCGGTAGAAGATTCACCGTGCTCCAAAGGCTTGTACAGAAACTTTCCCAAAATTTGACGTAAACTGAACGCCTCTGTCAACACCCCTGTAGGAATTCCATGTAACCTGAATATCTTTGTTATCGTTCTGCGTTTTTTCGCGTGGAATTCCTTCAGTTGGAATAAAGTGGGCCATTTTTGGAGTCGGTCCACTTGAAAGGTGCGGTATTGTTTGGAAGGGGGTAGTTCCCAATAAAATCCATGGAAATAGATCCCCAAGCCTGGATGGAACTGGAAGTGGTTGCAAGAGTCCTAGAGGGACGTTGTGGGGTTTGTTTCGTGGCTGTTTAAAAGGTTGAAAACATATTTCCTCACGTCCTTCCTCAATTAGGCCACAAAAGAAACAAGTAGTAAGTCTTGGTTTTTGCAACTCCAGGATGTCTGCCGTTTGAATCATGGCACTTTTGAGGATTCAAGGCGAAAGTTTAGGTAATTTTTTGTGTTTCTGCATCCAAAAACCCTCTTTGAATGAAAGATCCGTCTCCGAAGGTGGTTAAGGAAGAGTCCTCTTGTATCCATCTTAATTCTTTAACATAGTCCTCTAGAGTGCAATTTCCCAAAAATTTTTTAGGGTAGAATTGTTCGTCATTACTAGACCTTCCGAGGTTCGAACACTCCTGGCAGGGCGTCGCCTTGCCATTTCTTGAACCAGGCCGGTAAGAAATTTATAAAAAATTTAATCTTGGAAAAATAAGGCCCAGTGTTGTCTTGCAGACAATCTTTTTGCTGTAGAGGAAATTAGATTCTTGTGGCCGTGGGACAGTCACAGGGTGATTGGCCCTTCCAAAAGGTTCCATTGGAGAAGGCAACTTTATGGTAACAGTTTTTATTACCGAGTCGTAGTTCTTTTTGAGATGAATGGTGTGGGAAAGAAACGCCTTGGGTGAAGTTGCTTTTGTCCCAACTCGCTGAGACAGAATGGTCCTACTGCGAGTCCGAGGCGTCCACTTCGACAGTAAATGGCAATTCAGGATTTGGGGTATAACAAGGACAGACGTAAAAAAAGTTTCAATTTGTCAAAAGCTCTGTGCCTCCGGAGACCAGAAAAATGTTTGGTCTTTTTGTTAGTGTGTAATTGGTGTATGTTCCGTGAAAGTTCTTTTAAATTTCGGTAAAAATTTGCAAATCCTTGAAACGTGGACGTCTTTTTTTTTGGAAAGGCCAGTCCATACAGCATTGATTTTGGGGATCCATGCTCAGACCTTTGGGGAGATGTATATCCAGAATTGGTATGGTTGTTCAAACTCACATTTTTCAAGTTTAATGTAAGAGGTTCTCCTGTGTGTTCCAAGATAACTGGACGTGCCTGCGGCTTTCCAAGGGTCTGAAATTAAGAATGTCATCGAGATAAAGCCAACGAATTTGTCCAAGAAATCTGAAATCTTCATTAATAAATGTTGAAAGGTGGCTGGGGCATTGCTAAGACCAAAGGTTCATAACCAGAGATTCAAAATGTCCATATCTCGTTTGAAGGCGGTCTTCCACTCATCTCCTGGGCGAATCCGTATGAGGTTGTAAGCCCCTCTAAGATCCAGCTTCGTAAAGATTTTCGCAGAACGGAGTCTCTCAAATAGTTCAGGAATCAAGGGTAGGGGTAGCGATTCTTGACAGTGATATTATTCATCTCTCTGTAGTCAATACATGGCCGCAGAGTGGAGTCTTCTTTTCAACAAAGAACAGGGGTGCCCCAGCTGGAGATGTGGAAGGTCGAATAAAGCCTTTCTCTAAATTTTCATCCAGGAACTTTTTAATACCTTCAATTCAGGTTCGGAAAGATTGTAAATCGTCCAAATGGAATGGTTGCTCCTGGCAGCATTCAATGGGACAGTCGTAAGGACGGTGAGGAGGTAATTGATCTGCTTTCTTCTTACTGCAGACATCAGAGAACTGCTGATATTGAGGTGGTGTTTCTCTTCCTTTCTCATGCGAAATCTCAGAGATTTGGACTTGTTGGAGAACAGGGGGTTCCTTATGACAATTATTCTTACAGTAGTCAGATGGAAAGGTGATGGTCCTTGATGCCCAGTTGATGAAGGGTTATGGACTGAAAACCAGGGGATCCCTAGAATAACCGGAATTTCGGAGATGAGATAAGGTGGAAACTGACAGCTTCATGATGATCCGGTTCGATACAAATCTCCAGTTCGATTGTCTCATGCGTGACAGGTCCAGAAGACAAGGGTGATCCATCCACCGTTTCCATTTCAATTGGTGTGGATTTGGTCCTACTGGAAATATTATTATCACGTGTAATTTTAAGTCCATAAAATTCCTCCTGCTCCCGAATCCAACAGGGCAGAGCATTGTATTTTTTGGGTGCCATTACAACCTGAATGGGGATTACAAAATGAGATGATGTAGTTATGTATTTTGTCTATTTCTGGCGTTACTGATGAGATAGTCTGCAAGATGGAAATCCGACTGCTGAGAAAGGTCCATATTGCTGGCAGACTGTTGTTGGTAAAGGCTATAGTCCTTTTGTTAGGACAGTTGTGGATAGTGTCCAGGGTCCCCACAATAGAGGCAGAGATGTTCTGCACGTCACCTCTCTTTCCTGTGCAGAGAGTGGTCTTCGGATGACGTCGATCTGCATCGGTTCAGACACGCCTTGCGTCTTTTCTTGTGGTCCGATGCTGAAAATGAGAAGCCAGGGCTATCCCAAGTGCTCGCAGTCTCTCCTTTCTCCTTTCAGTAAGTCTCTGGTCAATCCGGATACATAGTTGAATAAAGTCTTCCAATGGTCAGGGGTCTCAACCCTGGCAAGCTCGTCTTTCACTGGTTCTGATAACCCTCGTCGAAATTGACTTCTCTGGGCCGCTGGATTCCAGGTGGTGTCGGCCACCCCAGCGACGGAACTCCGATGTGTATTCCGCAACAGAGCGACGTCCTTGGCGCAAATTATGTAATTTGGTTTCTGCTGTGGCACAGCGGTTTGGGTCATCAAAAACTTGATTCATAGCTGCGGTGAAGGCTTTCCAGGTCATTAAGGAGGTCATAGTCCTTTCTACATAAGGTGAAGCCCAAGCAAGAGCTTCATCGTCAGGAGATTTATCATGAAAAAAACTTTCTTCCTCTCACTGGTAAAGGGAGCAGGTTGCATCTGGAAGTATATGCGGCATTGATTGAGGAATCCTCGGTACTGCTTGCGATCCCCACTGAACTTTGCAGGCAGCGGCAGCCGCGGTTTGATTCGGACCCTGAATTGCGCACGTCCAGAAGTTGTTTTGTAGTCAATTACTTCTGTTGTATCGCCGTGAAATCAGTTTGTAACTTGGCATATTTTCCTGAGAGTCAGTACAAAACTTTGAAGCTCCGTAACTTGCGTCTCAGGGTGTTCACAGCGGACTCCATTTTGGCGCGAGATTATTCTGTCAAGATCCCGTCTGGGTTGGAGCCGATGTTACTGCAAAACTAGGGGAAGCAGAGGCAGGTAGGTAGTCAGATGGCAGCGGAGGTCGGTACACAGGAAAGCAGTGTTGGTAGCAATGGATAGGCGGATAACGTAGTCAGGTGGCAGCGGAGGTCGGTAACACAGGAAAGGCAGTTCGGTAACAGAGGAGCAGGCAGATAACGTAGTCAGGTGGCAGCCGGAGGTCGGTACACAGGAGAGCAGTGTTTGTAGCAATGGATCAGGCGGAGAGCGTAGTCAGAAGGCAGGCGAGGTCGGTTCACAGGAGAGCAGTGTTTGTAGCAATGGATCAGGCGGAGAGCGTAGTCAGAAGGCAGGCCGAGGTCGGTTCACAGGAGAGCAGTGTTTGTAGCAATGGATCAGCAGGAAACGCTTGACTAAAGGCTTGGAGCTCAATAATCTCGCAATGACACACCCACAGGGCCAGGTTTATATAGGGTGTGTAATTGGCAATCAGAGGCCCAATCAAGAGAGCACTAGGTGTAGCCAATCAGGAAGAACAGTCAATGGTATCTGGGTTCAGCAAGGAACTTTGCAGCCAGCAGAATAGCTCAGATGGTAGAGCTGCTGGCCAGTAGACAAGAGGTACTGGGTTCGACTCCTGACATCATGTGAGAATACAGGTATAGGATGGGGCCGATACTTAGTGTATACTATTTATGTACAAAGATGATACGGAAAATATATGTTTCCAAAGTTTACTGACAGGGAGTACATAGTAGGGAAGAGCCCTCTTGCATTGGTGACCACGGCAACTTGATAACAAACTCACAACAGATTCGTTATTTTGGGACTATTTTTTAACGATGCTAAGCCCCTCAGATAGGCGTTTTTATGGTTTAATACTGATAGACACATTGTGAACTGGCATATAGGGTCCTGTGAGACACCATATTTTCAACATTTTTGCGCCTTCACAGATTTATTTTGCATTATATTTTTTTATTTTGCTTAAGGATCATGTACAGAGGAGTTTTTATGGTTTAATACTGATAGACATATTGGCCCAGGCATGTCGTGGCATGCCTGAACAAGTCCTGGTCACGTGACAACCGTGGAAAAAACAAGCCTGAAATTCAAAAACTGTGTCCATCTCAAGGCATGCTGAATGTCAACGTTCCCGCTATGAGCTACACACATGATCAACTGTATAGCCTGGATGCGTAGGTTCTTGTTGCACAGGTCTATTTTTTAAGATGCTATGACCCTCAGATATAAAAGACAGGCATGTTGGAAGGTGTCCCGGCCTATTTTGGCAAATGCCCACTCCTATGCATCGATATTGACCACTACTCAACAAAAATTGGTTACAAACTTTTTAGCATAGCTGTGTTTCTGGCTCTCAGCTGCTATTTTAATAGTTACCATACGAATACTGTAGCGAACCAAGATGTGTTAATTTGATTACTAACACGATTTCAGCAACTTGATGACAAATTCAGAGCAAATTCGTTATTTCGGAATTGGCATGCCCGGGCATGCCCGGACAAGTCCCGCATGTCCGGGCATGCCCGGACAAGTCCCGGGCCTCTACACCTCGCCCCTATAGTGTAGTTTAATGTAGGTGGCAAACAGATCATCGCTGGTGTTTGGAAAATACCATATCTCATAGATGGTGGTGATCCTCTGAATCATTTTTAAACATTTCACGCCACTCATGCACCCACAGCACTCTTATGGTGTACCAGCACCGCTGCAGCTAGCGCTTTTTTGTGACCTTATCTGCATCATTTTCATTATAGCACGAGGGACAGCCATGGAAAAAACAACCCTGAAATTCATAAACTATGTGCTGGCCGTTAACACGCGCACAGTCATCTAGAAAATATTGAGCGAGTTGCTTCACAAACCACACAAGGCATGTTGAATATTAACGTTCTCGGTATGCGCTACATACATGAACCTCTGTATAGCCTGGGATGAGCAGCGTTCTTGCAGCGCAGACCTATTTTTAAAGACGCTAAGCCCCATCAGATATAAAAGACAGGCATGTTGAGACGTGTCCCAACCTATTTGGCACAGAACCACACCTATGCAACGATTTTGATCAGCATTCAACAAAAATATTGCGTGCAAACTTTTTAGCATACTGTACAAACTTTTTAACATACCTGTGTTTCGGACTCACATGGCGTACCAGAAGCACCCAGTGCCATGTACTCTAGCTCATAATATTTCACATCGGGTATGGGACCTACATAGCTTTGTTTTCTCAGGTATTAAAAAGCGTGGAAAACTGAAAATCCCGAGGCCTGAGGTAATTTACTGAGCTTCATGGGGATAAAATTTATCGAGTCTATGAACCTTATAGACAAAACGGATAGCGTCACACACAAGACGACAACACCTCGGGCTATCACATTTACCGGTAGTTTTCAAAAACCACTGACTTAACAATAAAGTAAGAATCGTGGCGATCTGCATTGTGGGCTATAAATGTATACCCTGAAAATTTACCGCTGGTAAAGAACAGTAAAAAAGTCGTGCGTACAACTATCATCCTCAAACTCCCAGAGCTATCACAAACACTATTGCCTACAGAGGCGGCCCCGCGAGAATTTCTGGATGTGTGTATCAAGAGGCTCTTTGCTTTGACGATTGTTTGCTCGTGAATGCTGACATTTCCAGGATCATCATAGTTGTGTAAATGCGCTGGGAGCTCGTGTATCGGCCCCTAGGGTGTGATGCGTGATCATTTTAATTATTTTTCAATTCATAACCATACGTTCTCAGGCAGACAGGTTTATTCACAGAAGTTGACTGTACAGTTGCATAATTTTTGTTTAAAATCATACATTTGCATAATTTTGTTTAAAAAACACACAGTTCTGCGATAATGTCGGGTGTTGGACACGCACTTATCAGTCTTTCATACGTGTCGCAGAAAGATTTTAGTCTGTTCTGCAAGAGTTTATTATGCACGTACTGTGCAGACATGTCAAGAAACATTTTGGTGTGTTCACCAGTCCATACGGGTGTTGGTGTGTAAGGCGATCGACCATCATCCTTCTGCTTCTTACTTACACGACGGCGCGATACCGCGCGTTTCTTTGACGGTAATGCATCGGCTGAATTGGCAGCTGCTGCTTCCGCGTTGCTATTTGCAGATTCTGTAGCTTGACACAGACGTATATTCTTAAGCCGACTACTCTCAGTATTCCCGGGGTGCTCGGTTGGCGCGTCGTTTTCTTCACGATCTGCGACACACCCGTGTGAAAGAGGCTCCGTTCTCACCTCCGTTCTGTTCTCAAATCCATAATTGCGCTGCTGCAAAACTCGCGAATGACGATCCTCCGTAACTAAAGAAAAGATACGTGGTGTAGTTAACCGCTAAGTGGGGGAGATATAGGAAGAGCTACATGAGCCACTTTACTCTGATTCAACGCGATATTTGTAAAGCTACTAGCACCGATTATCTGTGAAACCGATGCATGATTGTTTGTATAAGTACACTATAGAGCGGCCTAGACATATATACTTACAAGTATGCCCCGGGTGCTGATCTACAGAGAATGCTGAATTAACAGACATCTCGCTGCCCGGGCGCCGCCGTATGGGGCTGTTTTCTCCCTCAAACTGCAACCTCACGGGCGATACTTTAGCAGCTGTAAATAAAATATAGCATACATGAATGCGCACAAACACATTCACAAAGCTAACTTGACACACGTAAATAAAATATATCGACTAGTTACCGCAGAAATTTTTATCTGCGTGTATAAGTACACTATAGAACTGCGTAGACATATATGCTTACAAGTATGAGACGTGTAGTGTAGTTCAGAGATTGGTGAATTAAACGGTGTGGAGGTGCTCAGGCGTTTTCGTATGGGTGTGTTTTCTTTTTCAAGCTGCAGCCTCCTGCTCGTTAGTTTAACATCTGTAAATAAAATATAACTATTACTCGCCACAGAAATGATATCTACGCGGGCCACACGCACAAAGCTAAATTCGCAAAGCTATCGTAACGCGCGTAAATAAAATATATCCACTAGTTATCGGTGGCGTCACAGGGTACAGAGGGTACAAACACATATCACCCTGGTTTCAAGGACCCGCTACCTTTTCTATTCCAGAGCCGTGTGCTTAGCGAATCACCCCATCTTTTAGGAGCGTTGGGAGGATTATAGTCCGGTTCTACGAACTCGACATCTGAATCCTGGGGATCCTCCACGATCTCAACATCGGAATCGCGATGCTCGAGCGGCTCAGTCGCCACAGGGTTTCCAACCGCCCAGTCCGCTACAGCTGTATCTGTATGAGAAAATGTTTATATTATTAAAACATGTCTAGCTAACGACCCAGTCAGCTAAAATAAAATTAACTGTATGGATTTTAGCGGCAGTCTATATTAATTATTAATATTAATAGTATGCGTTATAAATTTACAGCTACCACGTTTACCCGTCTAGATACATAGGTTTAAAACATATGATATAGCTATAGGTTTCTTGCCTGTGACAGACTGGTGAGAGCTTGAGGCTCGTCGCCCGCTAGCAGAGTTGCCTTCCTCTAACAGGTTCTGCGTGATGAACCGGTTCTCGTAGGAGTAGTCTGAATGGACTCCCGCTTCTTAAATAAGAAAGAATGAAATATATCACTTATATATACAAAGCGCAGACTCAGACATCCCGAGACATTGCGGAGTACCCTATATACTGTGTAAAACTTACCCGATTGTTCTGGTGAAAGCATAGCAGAATATTGACCGCGAGAATATCTGGCCTCCATCTTGAATAAAAAAGGGTCCGCTATTGAATTAAAGCAAATAAAGATCAAGTATGAAAACACGGCTAACCTGTTCATACAAATACTACACAAACTTAAATATAATTGAAACGAAATCCGTAAAAATACTCACTCTAGTCCTGTTCAGATCGGAGTTGTGGTCTGTGAGTTGTGAACAAGTGCGAACTGTATTGCTTGTGAGCTACCCGTATTTATTAGGGCTAGCAGAGAGAACACGCCCTCTGTCACTGCCCCCACGCTAGGGACAGAAAAAACATCCCATTCATGTTTTACAGAGGGATCATGGCGGCTAACCGCGTTGATGCAATATTGTAGAAGTAATATTTCACGACAGAACCCCCAACCATCATTACCCTGTATTAGCTTTGTGCGTGTGGCCCGCGTAGATATCATTTCTGTGGCGAGTAATAGTTATATTTTATTTACAGATGTTAAACTAATGAGCAGGAGGCTGCAGCTTGAAAAAGAAAACACACCCATACGAAAACGCCCGAGCACCTCCACACCGTTTAATTCACCAATCTCTGAACTACACTACACGTCTCATACTTGTAAGCATATATGTCTACGCAGTTCTATAGTGTACTTATACACGCAGATAAAAATTTCTGCGGTAACTAGTAGATATATTTTATTTACGTGTGTCAAGTTAGCTTTGTGAATGTGTTGTGCGCATTCATGTATACTATATTTTATTTACAGCTGCTAAAGTATCGCCCGTGAGGTTGCAGTTTGAGGGAGAAAACAGCCTCATACGGCGGCGCCCGGGCAGCGAGATGTCTGTTAATTCAGCATTCTCTGTAGATCAGCACCCGGGGCATACTTGTAAGTATATATGTCTAGGCCGCTCTATAGTGTACTTATACAAACAATCATGCATCGGTTTCACAGATAATCGGTGCTAGTAGCTTTACAAATATCGCGTTGAATCAGAGTAAAGTGGCTCATGTAGCTCTTCCTATATCTCCCCCACTTAGCGGTTAACTACACCACGTATCTTTTCTTTAGTTACGGAGGATCGTCATTCGCGAGTTTTGCAGCAGCGCAATTATGGATTTGAGAACAGAACGGAGGTGAGAACGGAGCCTCTTTCACACGGGTGTGTCGCAGATCGTGAAGAAAACGACGCGCCAACCGAGCACCCCGGGAATACTGAGAGTAGTCGGCTTAAGAATATACGTCTGTGTCAAGCTACAGAATCTGCAAATAGCAACGCGGAAGCAGCAGCTGCCAATTCAGCCGATGCATTACCGTCAAAGAAACGCGCGGTATCGCGCCGTCGTGTAAGTAAGAAGCAGAAGGATGATGGTCGATCGCCTTACACACCAACACCCGTATGGACTGGTGAACACACCAAAATGTTTCTTGACATGTCTGCACAGTACGTGCATAATAAACTCTCGCAGAACAGACTAAAATCTTTCTGCGACACGTATGAAAGACTGATAAGTGCGTGTCCAACACCCGACATTATCGCAGAACTGTGTGATTTTAAACAAAATTATGCAAATGTATGATTTTAAACAAAAATTATGCAACTGTACAGTCAACTTCTGTGAAATAAACCTGTCTGCCTGAGAACGTATGGTTATGAATTGAAAAATAATTAAAATGATCACGCATCACACCCTAGGGGCCGATACACGAGCTCCCAGCGCATTTACACAACTATGATGATCCTGGAAATGTCAGCATTCACGAGCAAACAATCGGTCAAAGCAAAGAGCCTCTTGATACACACATCCAGAAATTCTCGCGGGGCCGCCTCTGTAGGCAATAGTGTTTGTGATAGCGCTGGGAGTTTGAGGATGATAGTTGTACGCACGACTTTTTACTGTTCTTTACCAGCGGTAAATTTTCAGGGTATACATTTATAGCCCACAATGCAGATCGCCACGATTCTTACTTTATTGTTAAGTCAGTGGTTTTTGAAAACTACCGGTAAATGTGATAGCCCGAGGTGTCGTCGTCTTGTGTGTGACGCTACCCGTTTTGTCTATAAGGTTCATAGACTCGATAAATTTTATCCCCATGAAGCTCAGTAAATTACCTCAGGCCTCGGGATTTTCAGTTTTCCACGCTTTTTAATACCTGAGAAAACAAAGCTATGTAGGTCCCATACCTGATGTGAAATATTATGAGCTAGAGTACATGGCACTGGGTGCTTCTGGTACGCCATGTGAGTCCGAAACACAGGTATGTTAAAAAGTTTGTACAGGTATGCTAAAAAGTTTGCACGCAATTTTTTGTTGAATGCTGATCAAAATCGTTGCATAGGTGTGGTTCTGTGCCAAAATAGGCCGGGACACGTCTCAACATGCCTGTCTTTTATATCTGATGGGGCTTAGCATCTTTAAAAATAGGTCTGCGCTGCAAGAACGCTACGCATCCCAGGCTATACAGAGGTTCATGTATGTAGCGCATACCGAGAACGTTAACATTCAACATGCCTTGTGTGGTTTGTGAAGCAACTCGCTCAATATTTTCTAGATGACTGTGCGCGTGTTAACGGACAGCACATAGTTTATGAATTTCAGGGTTGTTTTTTCCATGGCTGTCCCTCGTGCTATAATGAAAATGATGCAGATAAGGTCACAAAAAAGCGCTAGCTGCAGCGGTGCTGGTACACCATAAGAGTGCTGTGGGTGCATGAGTGGCGTGAAATGTTTAAAAATGATTCAGAGGATCACCACCATCTATGAGATATGGTATTTTCCAAACACCAGCGATGATCTGTTTGCCACCTACATTAAACTACACTATAGGGGCGAGGTGTAGAGGCCCGGGACTTGTCCGGGCATGCCCGGACATGCGGGACTTGTCCGGGCATGCCCGGACATGCCAGTTCCGGAATAACGAATTTGCTCTGAATTTGTCATCAAGTTGCTGAAATCGTGTTAGTAATCAAATTAACACATCTTGGTTCGCTACAGTATTCGTATGGTAACTATTAAAATAGCAGCTGAGAGCCAGAAACACAGCTATGCTAAAAAGTTTGTAACCAATTTTTGTTGAGTAGTGGTCAATATCGATGCATAGGAGTGGGCATTTGCCAAAATAGGCCGGGACACCTTCCAACATGCCTGTCTTTTATATCTGAGGGTCATAGCAGCTTTAAAAATAGACCTGTGCAACAAGAACGCTACGCATCTCAGGCTATACAGTTGATCATGTGTGTAGCTCATAGCGGGAACATTGACATTCAGCATGCCTTGAGATGGACACAGTTTTTGAATTTCAGGCTTGTTTTTTCCACGGTTGTCACGTGACCAGGACTTGTTCAGGCATGCCACGACATGCCTGGGCCAATATGTCTATCAGTATTAAACCATAAAAACTCCTCTGTACATGATCCTTAAGCAAAATAAAAAAATATAATGCAAAATAAATCTGTGAAGGCGCAAAAATGTTGAAAATATGGTGTCTCACATGGACCCTATATGCCAGTTCACAATGTGTCTATCAGTATTAAACCATAAAAACGCCTATCTGAGGGGCTTAGCATCGTTAAAAAATAGTCCCAAAATAACGAATCTGTTGTGAGTTTGTTATCAAGTTGCCGTGGTCACCAATGCAAGGGGGCTCTCCCCTACTTGTACTCCCTGTCAGTAAACTTTGGAAACATATATTTTCCGTATCATCTTTGTACATAAATAGTATACACTAAGTATCGGCCCCATCCTAACCTGTATTCTCACATGAACCAGTTAAAAATAGTCACAAAATAACGAATTTGTTGTGAATTTGTTATCAAGTTCCGTAATCGGGTTAGTAATCAGTTTAATACACCTTGACTCGGTATAATATTCGATGGTAACTAATAAAATAGCATCTGAGAGTCAGAAATTTGTCATGGCCAAAATAGGTCGGGACATGTTCCAACATGCCTCAATTTTTGTTGAATGTTGATCAAAATAAATAGTATACACTAGTTTTGGCACCATCCTATGCCTATATTCTCACATGAAACAGTTAAAAATAGTCACAAAATAACGAATTTGTTGTGAATTTGTTATCAAGTTCCGTAATGGTAATATAGTTTAATACACCTGACTCGTACAATAACTTTGGATAACTAATAAATTCCGCATCTATTGTCATAAATTGTATACACAAAATGGTCCGACATGTCTATGCCTCAATGATATGTTAAATGAGACAAAATAAAAAACTAAGTATTGGCACCATCCTATGCCTATATTCTCACATGAAACAGAAAGATAGCTGTCACACAATAAAATGGGTTTACAATGTGCCATAGCATTAGTTTATCACATCTATCGCTCTATTAATTATGCCATATATTTGTAATTGACTATATAGCAACCAGTATGTCATTTAGTCTGATCTCACATGAACGTTAAAATCCATCATAATCTAAATATGCTCATCTATGCTGAATTTACATATAGAGTGATCTACTGTAAATCAGTGAGAATAGCTTTTAAACACTATGGTAAGTGCATATATGATCTCACTCTATTGGCGGGTTATTTATAGCTTCATAGATTGCTAATTATATATGGATATATTGTGAGCTCTGCACTGCATGGTAACACATTATATTAGCATCTGTGATGGGGAAGTTACTTTATTGATATACCTGATCATTGAGATACTTATAATCCTATATATAGTGCATATATGTCTGCCTATTGGGAGGGGTATTGTGAGTTACATAGATTGCATATATATGGACATGAGCTCTGCACATGCATGGTAACAGCATTATATTAGCATCTGTGATGGGGCAGTTACTTTATTGATATACCTGCTTCATTGAGATACTTATAATCCTATATATAGTGCATATATGTCTGCCTATTGGGGGATATTGTGAGTTACATAGATTGCATATATATGGACAAATATATGGAGGTTATTATTGTTTAGTCCCGGATTAGTCTATTATTGCTATAACATATAAGATATGGAGATGTGCACTATTATATATTGATTTGAATGTAGTTCATGCCTGTCTGCATTTGGCTATTTTTAAACCCCATCAACTTTAAAAAACCCTCACTACACGTGTTGGAGCATTCAACAGCGTTGTTCCTGTCTAGAGAGAATCCCATGACCTGTATTGCCATTTGTATCGACATTTTGGTGTCACAATTAATTCAATGCTTGAAATGTCTTTGAGATGTATTTATTTATTACAATAAAATCATGATTAGTTCTGGCAATAAACGTTTTTAAGATGAATGATCTCTTATGCCTATGTCATTTCCACACAGCTTCCCACAGAGTGGTAGTGTGGGAAGACCCTTCAGAAACCCATTGTTTTAAAATCACATTAGTGCAGGTAATGTTTGCTAGAAACCTTCACTGATTTGAATGTAGTTCATACCTGTCTGCATTTGGCTATTTTTCTGCATGCTGTATATCCCACTCTTTTGGATTTTTATCCATGATAATGTATTTTAGACCTTAATAAAATTTGTATTTTATACTGCAAAAGCTTCCTTTTTGAATTTATTTCAATTACAGTCTAGCATGTCACAATTAATTCAGTGATTGAAATGTCTTTGAGCTGTACCTTCAAGAAGAACACACATAAATGTGTTGGTTTTAAAAGATCCCATTGTGACCTCGCCTTGACTTTCCCCACACAATAAAGTGGTCATAGGTTACATTTACTGGTTGACTTAAAAGAGCTCAGTATCAGACACACAGATAAAACAACTTTACACACATTTACAGGTAAATAGAGACAAATAATAAGTTACCGAACTGTAACAAAAGTCTGTATTTCACTAAAACTCAGAAACTAGTCTGGAAATTCCTAACTCCATGTCATTACATTCTTCCCAGTCCTGATATAAGTGTAGATACACGGCCAAGCTAAAAATATATATACTGAATAAAACTATAAGTTGAGCGTCATATGCAGTTGTAGTTTAAAACTTACATCCTGGATAATACTAAAAAATAAACACCTTTTAGCAGCTTGATACAGCTTTCCACCACCTAAAACTCAGAAACTAGTCTGGAAATTCCTAACTCCATGTCATTACATTCTTCCCAGTCCTGATATAAGTGTAGATACACTGCCATGCTAATAAGTAATTCCCTGTGTCAGTCCTGCTAAGAGATACATCTCCAAATCAAGCTAAAAATATATATACTGAATAAAACTATAAGATGAGCGTCATAATTCCAAATTCCACCACAATAGTGTTTTACATGCATTTACTGGGTCCTTAAAAGTTTCTCTCCACAAAAAAGATGAAGATTCACTCTTTAATTCACTAAAAATCCTGCTTTACATGCATTTACTGGGTCCTTAAAAGTTTCTCTCCACAAAAAAGTATAAAATCAAGATTCACTCTTTTTTCACTAAAAATCCTTATATACTAGTTATATACAGAAGGCTGTATTTAACTAGAACTCCTTATACAATCACTGGGTCCTTAAAAGTTTCTCTCCTCTTTAATACACTAATACTCCACAGACTAATCTAATCCAGTGGATAAAATATCAATAGAGACGAATAAATCACTTTGATTGAAATTCACAAATCCAGCAGACCAGATTTCCCAGCCTGAGCAAAGTCCAGACAGATCAAAGCCCCTATTCAGATCTCCCAGCCTGAGCAAAGTTCAGACAGATCAAATCCCAGGGAGACGGATTAAATGATAGGGGCGTGTCGACCTGTCAGATTTGAGTTTGACGAGAGTGGGGCGCCCTATACTACTCATATAGACCCGATATTTATGAGAAATAGATTCAGGCTAAGTGCACACTTTCAGGAATGTTTGCAGAATTTTCCTGAGCAAAAACGGACTTTTTCCGCGGTAAAAACGCGTTTTTTTTTTCACAGTTTTTTCCCGTTTTTTGTGTTTTGGTGCGTTTTTTTGCGCGGATTTTGCGCGTTTTTACCGCAATTTTTTCCTGAACTTTCTAGGTCAATAATATAGCGGGAAAAACGCTAGAATTCCGCGAAATTAATGAACATGTTGGTTCTTTTCCGAGATGCGTTTTTTTCGCGGAAAAAAACGCACCATGTGCACAAAAATTGCGGAATTCATTCTAAATGATAGGATGCTTAAATCATGCGCTATTGATGCGTTTTTTTCCCGCGAAATAAACGCAAATAATCCTGAACGTGTGCACTTAGCCTTACAGTGTCATAGCGAGGGGACGGACATGACGCACTCACATCAATGTAGGGCCTCTAGAATCCCCCAATTGAATAACGGCCTGATAGATGATGTGAACCGAGTCATCTTTGAACTCTATGTTAAGATAAAATAGTGATAGGACAGATGATGGTAATATCTTCCTCTTGAGATATCCTGAAAGTTGGGGATCTCATATTTTTCCTAAACTGAAGCCACATCCCATTATCAGCCCTGTTATGAGTCACCAGAGTGGAGGTAACTTGTGTTAATAAAAGGCCAATGCCCAATTTTGAACTATTTTCAGTATTTAGGAAGACTTAGCTTGCTGTGAAAGTTCTGTCCATTTTCCAATCAGATTGCTTCCATCCGATAAGCTCTGAGCGATCTCTGTGACCAGTGTTTAGTGAGTTTCTTTTGTTAATCCTTTTTGTTTTATGTAATTGTGTATGCTGCATTGTTTTGCTCCTCTTTGAAAAATCTTTTGAATATTTTTCCTAAACACTGCCTTTCTTTCTTGATTAAATATATGTGAATACTTTTCCGTCCAATTATGACAAGAGTATTCTTAGAGTGATACCTTTATTGGCTAACCAGAAAATTATATGTTTGCAAGCTTTCAGAGCACAGGGGCTCCTTCTTCAGGCAATATAATCTTTTTGTTAGGCAATCCCTGCATGTGTTGCGGCTGTCTAACAGCTGCGAGACATGCAGCCACGGGGACTCAAACATATTTTTCAATTCAGTTAGCACTCGAGCATGCCCGGATAAGACCTTATGTAAGCATGTTCGCTCATCACTAATTTTTACTAGAAAATTATTGCACTTTCACATGTTTTGTTATACAAAGGCTTAATTTCTTTGTGTGTATTTGGAACAACACAAAAAAACAGAGGAAAAAAGGCAAATTGGACATAATTTCAGGCAATACTCCAAAAATGGGCTGGACAAACTCGTTGGCACCCTCAACTTAATATTTGGTTGCACACCTTTTGGAATAAATTGTAACGCTGGTATTGTCTGTACTTTGTTTTCCAGCGTTACTCTGCATGTCTTTTGCATTAACCCTTTTGCTCCTTTCCCCCTAACCAGCTGGGATACTGTTGTCTGTTACCTGTATGGATGCTGCTCAGTTCCCAGCTCTGCTGCGTGGCCGTACTTGCGTGAGTGTCTCCGCTGCGTTGCATGACCACCCGCATGTGCGGTCCCTGACCTGCTGCAGAAGCCATCCGTAGGTTCCAAAGTCCTCTGCAATGGTGCATGACTTACTACGTGTGTGGCAGCAGCTTCTGTCAGGCGCCTGGCCTGCTGTGAAGACCATCCGTAGGTTGCAAAGTCCTCTGCAATGGTGCATGATTTACTACGTGTGTGGCAGCAGCCACTGTCAGTTGTTCCTCTGTAATGAGTTGTCTGGCTCTGCATAGGGGGCGCGGCCCACACCTGTCCTGCTTTTATGAGGATTGGGTGTGTACTAGAATTACTGCTCCAGCCTATCGCTGTGAGGCAGCTCATATATAAAGTTCCCCAGCCCTGATGGGCATTGCCAGAGCTTCACATTATGTCTGCATTATGTTCCTGAACCTAGCCGTGTGTGTTGGTTTGCAGCTCCTGCTCTGAGTGAGATCAGCTCTGGAGAGCTGATTCCCTTTGTCCTGTCTTGTGTTTCTGCCTGGGGCTTAGTACCCAGATCGCCGTTCCTGGAGGCTGCATATCCAGGCCTGTTCCTGTTGTATCCTGTTTCCTGAATCCCTGATCCTGGATCTAACCCGGTACCTGAATGTCTGAACTGTGTCTTGTGTTTCCGCCTATGCTGGGGGCTGATTACCCAGATCGCCGTTCCTGGAGGCTGTATATCCAGGCCTGTTCCTGCTGTGTCTAATTACCCGAACCCCTGATCCTGGATCGCATCCTGTACCTGACTGTCTGAACTGTGTCCTCTGTGTTATGTTCCTGAAATCCTGCTGTGTCCAGAACCCTGTGCCAGTGACTGTGAATCCTTGCTATATAACCTGAGTTCATCTTGGAAGGAGGAGTCCGGTGTGTGCTGAGTTTCTGTTACTCTGTGCTCAGCTTCTGTGCAATCCCCGGCCAGCTCCCGTAGAGCCTGGCGGGGCTTGCACCAGACCGCTGGGGTTCCTTTTCAGGTCGCTGCCAGATGTCCGGATCCTATGCCTGATGACCATGGCCTGATGTCCGATGTCCGACGACCACTTCCAGATGTCCGGATCCTATCCTCCCTTCCTGATGTCCGGATCCTGCCGATCGTTGCCAGATGTCCGGAGCCTGCTGATCGGTGCCAGATGTCCGGAGTCCGATGCCTGTGTTCCAGTCCGTGTTCCTGTGATCCAAACCATGTTCCTGTCCGTGTTCCTGACTCCCTGAGACCCAATCCGTGTTCCTGATGTTCCAGTCCGTGTTCCTGACTCCCTGAGATCCAATCCATGTTCCTGTCCGTGTTCCTGACTCCCTGAGACCCAATCCGTGTTCCTGATGTTCCAATCCGTGTTCCCGATGTCCTGTCCGTGTTCCAGTGTCCCTGAGATCCAGTCCGTGTTCCTGATGTTCCGATGTCCTGCCGGATCCTCCTTGGTCTACCCTGTGATGATGTCTGTCCTGGGCCGGTGTCTGATGTTCTCTTGCTGAGCCTGTGCTACGCCCGAGGCCTGAGAGTGAGGCCATACTAGTATGCCCGTGCCAGATGATCCTGGACTGCATCTACCCGTGATGACCCCGCCATCGTCTGAAGTCTGTCTGAGGTCGGTGTCTGATGTTCTCCTGCTGAGCCTGTGCTACGCCTAAGGCCTGAGAGAGAGGCCGTCTAAGTATGCCCGTGCCAGATAACCCTGGACTGCATCTACCCGTGATGTCCTCCTGCACTCGTCTGTGATCCTGAGTCGTGTACCCTTCTCTGATGTGCGGAATCGGGAGCCCGGTCTTATGTTCTGTTTATGTACTGTGTTTCTTTAAGTAAACTTTATGTTTCTTCTTACCTGAAGTTGTGCGGTGTTGTCTAGTCCTGCAGGTCGCCATCTTGCCCACATGCTCAGCTGCCACGGATCCCGGTCGCTGCCCTTCCCTAGTCCGGGCAGGCCCGGGTCTCCCTCCGTGGTCCAGTGGGTCCACATTCTCTTACCATCTGGGACCCATGCCTCACGTCGTCGTGGACTGGCGGCGTGGGAGCATTGGCTAGCTAGGCAAGCTATGCCATGTCCCGACGCCCCGCAGCCGTGGGAAGCGTTACATAAATAACTGCAATTAATCACTTCTTATAACCATCAGCAAGCTTCTTTCACCTTTCAACTGGAATTTTGGACCACTTTTCTTTTGCAAATGGCTCCAAGTCTCTCATATTTGAAGAGTGCCTTCTCCCAACAGCAATTTTATCATTTCTCCACAGATGTTCAATAGGATCTAAATCTGGACTCATTGCAGGCCACTTCATAAATTTTAAGCACTTTGTTTCCATCCATTTCTGGGTGCTTCTTGAAGTATGTTTGGGGTCATTGTCCTGCTGGAAGACCCATGACGAAAACCCAGCTTTCTAACACTGGGCACTACATTACGACTCAAAATACTTTGGTAATCTTCAGATTTCATGATGCCTTGCAGAGAGTTAAGGCACCCAGTGCCAGAGGAAGCAAAACAACCCCAAAACATCTTTGAACCTCCACCATATTTGACTGTAGGTACTTTGTTCTTTTTTTTGTAGGCCTCATTTCGTTTTTGGTAAACATTACAATGATGTGCTTTACCAACAAGCTCTATCTTGGCCTCTTTTGTCCACAATACACTTTCCTCAAAGGGTTTTGGCTTACGTACATTTTGGCAAACTGCAGTTTAGCTTTTTATGTCTCTGTGTCATCAGTGGGGTCCTCCTGTGTCTCATGCTATAGTATTTGATTGAAATGTCGAAGAATAGTTCGTGCTGACACTGAGTCACCCTGAGCCTGCAGGGAATTTTTTTAGAACTCGATTGGGTTGTTTATCCACCATCCGGACTATCCTGTGTTGCAACCTTTCATCAATTTATCTCTGCTGTCCACATTTCGGGAGATTAGCTAAAGTGCCAAGGGTTGTAAGCTTCTTGATTTTGTTAGGCACCATGGAGACAGGAACATCAAGATCTCTGGAGATGAATTTGTAACCTTGAGATTGTTGATTTTGTTCAACAATTTTGGTTCTCAAGTCATCAGACAGTTCTCTTCTCCTCTTTCTGTTCTCCATGCATATTGTGGCACACACACACACAATGCAAAAATGAAGTCAACTTCTCCCCTTTTTATCCGGTTTCAGATGTTATTTTCATATTGCCGACACCTGTTAATTGCCACTGGTGAGTTTGATTGAGCATAACATGCTTGAAACAAAGTTGATTACCCACAATTTTATAAAGGTGCCAACAATTTTTTTAGGTACATTTTGGGGGTTTTGTTGAAATTATGTCCAATTTGCCTTTTTTTCTGTGTTTTTTGTGTTGTTCCAATACACAAAATAAACAAGTATATAACAAAATGTGTAATTGCAATAATTTTCTGGGAGAACACTTTTGGCTATGACTGTAAATATATTTCTCACAAGGGTGTCACATCCCCCTGGAAGACCTGGAGTTAGATGGTCATGACGGGTAATGAATCACAGGTTTTCTTTAGAGATGGTGTGATTCATGTCCTATTTTAAATGGATTTGGTTTCTGTGACGCTAGTCATTTCTCATGGCCAAGCTGTGAGTCAGAATTGTCAAGGAGTCCAAGGTCAGAAGCCAGGAAGGTACGTCATAAACAGAAGGAAGAGACAAAAGCGTGGTCAGGTAACGTTCCGGGGTCAGAATACCAGGAGGATTATGGATCAGAGCAGAAGGGGTTAAAAAGATGGATGGTCAGAATGAAATCCAAGGTCAGGCAACAAAAGATCAAGCATACAGAACTCAAAGCACAGGGAGCACAAACCTCACTAGCTGAATGTACGTCTGGCAGAGGTCTTTGAGAAATAGCTCAGTTAAGTAGCATGGCACTCACCTGGGATAATGAACACTTGGAGACAGCCGACACCTCCCAGGCTCAGATTGGATAGTCAAGCTGTCAATCAACACAATGACCATTCAGCATGCCCCTGTACCAGATAGGATGGCTGAGCTGTAAAAGTACTGACAGCTTCAGCACACCCCTATACCAGATTGGACATCTGAGCTGTCAGTAACTGCATCACAGACACACTGAGGGGTGGAACCATGACAGTTTCCTTCAGTGCTGAGAGGGTTCAGGACTCTTTCCATGCTGGCTGAGACCATACAACCTGGTTGTCCTCAGCTGCAACTACTTATCATTCACTCCCTCTATATGTACTGGCTCTGGACGGTTAGTCCCTGCCGGTGAAAGATTCATATTTCTGTGCTGAGTGCTTCACCCTGGTGATTGGAGTGGAGTTGTTGCATTAGTGATCTGTAGTTTGTTATAGTAAGTGTGCTTATTTCCTGGTCCCTATTCCAATTTGCTTATTCCTCCCTGTCCCTATCATCCTCCCTATTGTTGGTTTGTGCTTTTGTATGATAGAGGTTTTCTGTTATCCCTGTTTTGTCTTTGTGTCTTGTTTACCTCACTTTTCTGTACCATGCCTCATGGGGTGGGGAAGGAGAAAGATTAGGGTTTAACAAGAGCATAGAATGGTCGGAGACCCGGGGCCTCTCTACATTCAAGAGTACACCTGGCACAGGGATAATTAGGGTCCCAGTTCCAGGGGCAGTTTGAGGTCCCTCTCCCTTACCAAAAACTGTTACAGCGTATCAATTTTCCATACTTTGGAACTTGTATATATACAATAGGTTCACTGTGAGATCCCTAATAATTGGCATAATAGTAGAACCAGCAGTGGCCTCCTCTGTTAATCATCGGTCAATTGAGTAATTGTCCTCACAATAGGAGGCAGCAGAGAGATGTTCGTAACAAAAAATTTAACAGTGAGGTGGTTCAGCATGACCTCTCTTGAATGTGATCGTTAAAAGCCACTTTTAATTTTGCCCTGGCCACAATGTGTATAAAACTTTCACTGGTACTGTCTATTTTAGAACATATACAAGTTGGCATAGAAAATTCTTGATGATCAACTTATGGGTCCTAATTCTTTGTTATATGTTGTTAACATTTAATTCATCTGATCTTTCATCTTCTCCTTTCAATGGAACAACAATCAAAAAACCAAGGTGCAAGACGACATAAAGGGATCACTCTACCATGGAAGATGACACCTGTGAGTCACACAAGTTGTGCACTCCTGCAAGACATTTATGACATATAAGTGCTGCAATATTAATTAAAAGAAACATGCCTTTTACAGCAAAAAAAACTCACAATAATTTGTGCAACTTGTAAATGTGCAAACATTTAATGACTTTTCTTGTTTTAAAGCCAGGCCTGCTCTTTTCTAAAAGTAAGTATGGCAGAACTGGTGGTCAACTACAGTCTGCCAGGCACACTAGAATGTAAACCAGAGAGTGCAAGAACTTAAGCAGAAGTTTACTCCAGCTCATGAATGGCATACACTTCTGATTCTGTCGCACAGATGGCATGCATGTATTAATAAATTTAGCACATCTTACTCGATTAAATTTTTCATCAGCACAGGCATATGAAATGCCTGTCTTGATCGCTTTAATTTATGTTGTTACTTACCTGTTCTGGCTACAGTGCTGGGCTCTGCTTCCCCAGGGGACGTCTCTTTGTACTATTCCCCTTTTGAATACCACAGTAACTGTGCATGCACCTAATACCATTCTCTGAAGCCTTTTAAGGCAGACTGAGGTGGTGGTTTGCTGCCTGAGGATTCAAGTAGTATGTACATTCTGATAATATGTGCTACACTCTCCCTACCCACAAGAGAAACTCAGGTCTGCTATCATTGGTCAGTGCTACAGTTTACTCCAACTGTGCAACCAGTTTAACTTTTCTTGTTATCTGCTTGCTCGACTATGCACACGCTACTATATCAAAGTACCTGATTGCCATACTGTCTTTGCTTTTCCAAGGTGCTATATGCACACTCGATTCTACTGCATCAAGGTGATATCTACACACTCAGCCTGTTATATCATTGTACTTGACTACCTATTCCCAGTCCTTTTCAAAAACCTGGGTCTGCTATTCCTAGATAAATGTCAGTGTACACAATATTGCTGCTTCAAGTTACTAATACGCATATTCGACTCTGCTGCTAAGGTGCAAATCCACACATGTGGCTCTCTAGAACCTCGCTGTTCCATGTGCCGTCCAGCATATTCAGTTCCACCATTCCATAGTATTCTCAGCTTTGACTATCTAATCCATTTCTGCTATTCGATTGACCTGTCCTGCTTTATCTTACTGCACCAACTCCTCCGATTAGAGCTGTTCTTCCTAACTTACAGCTTATTGAAACCACTTCACCAGGTGAGCCACAACATATTCTATGAATCCCTTTTCCACGCACTACCTCCTCAAGCTATGTATAGCTCAGTAAGTTAAAGTGATAACAGTTAGGTCTGTTCAGAAAACATAATATGCGAGCACTCCCAGATGCCCGGATAACACCCAAGCATGCTTGAATAAGACGTTATCCAAGCACGTTCGCTTATCACTACGACTGACCTAAACTTATAGCCTCATATATGCCTACGAGGCTGTAAGTTCATGTTAGGAGAGCCACAGTCTATCCAGGCATGGAGGGTTGTATACCGACTGTGCAATACAGTTTTCTGAACCAGACCTTACTGTTATCACTTTAACTTACTTACTGAGCTATACATGGCTTGAGGAGGTAGTGCATGGAAAAGGGATTCATAGAATATGTTGTGGCTCACCTGGTGAAGTGGTTTCAATAAGCTGTAAGTTAGGAAGAACAGCTCTGATCGGAGGAGTTGGTGCAGTAAGATAAAGCAGGACAGGTCAATCGAATAGCAGAAATGGATTAGATAGTCAAAGCTGAGAATACTATGGAATGGTGGAACTGAATATGCTGGACGGCACATGAAACAGCGAGGTTCTAGAGAGCCACATGTGTTGTGAATGTGCTAGAAATGAATTCTGAGCAGAAGCTCCCTCTGGTGGTTACAAACAGTACTGAACTATCCAATAAAGATTGTGAAGATTGGCGATCAGGTGTTACTGACTGGTCTTATATAAGGGAGGTTCCCTCCCATCAGGGTTGCCGGTGATCAATTGTTCTGGTCTCATCTTTGATTCCTGTTCACTTTGTAGCCTGCTGTTTCATGCCTGCATCTTCTGCTAACAGATAAGACATTTTCTTCTTTTTGTTTTTTGTGCTTGCTTTTTGAATTTTGTCCTGCACTTCTGTGGGGGTCTGCCGGGTCCCCTCTGGGGGCTTGTGCTCCTCTCAGTTTAGTTCAGCCACTGTTGTTTGTTCATTTGCCTTTTCCAGTTTTTTCAGTGGCTGCTGTTTAGTTTTTGTTACACCAGAGAACTAATTTAGGTGGTAGAGGTCGTGTGATCTCAGGTGTTTTTGTAATTAGTAGAGTTGGTACTTTTCAGGGTTTTTTGGGGTTGCAGTAAGTGTCCTTCCTATCCTTTTCTATTTAGGAAGTTTGGGCCCCAGCGTTTGCTCATACTATTTTCTATCTGTGTCTGTATTTCTTCTTGTCTAACCGCCATTACATGTTTGGGGGCTTTCTATGTTCTTTGGGGATCTGCTCCAGGGCAGATAGTTTTCCTCTTTCTGTCTTTAGGTGTAGTTAGCTTCTTAGACTGTGACGAGGCGTCTAGGACCAACGTAGGTACGCTCCACGGCTGCCTTTGTGGTGGTTAGTCAGGTTACTGCAATCCCATAGATTCCAACCTCTCTGGTGTATTTCCTTTTTTGCTTGCTCTCCTCAGCTACCAAATCATAACACACATGTGTGGATTTGTACCTTAGCAGCAGAGTCGAGTATGCGTATTAGTAACTTGAAGCAGCAATAATGTGTACACTGACATTTATCTAGGAATAGCAGACCCAGGTTTTCTGAGCATGCTCTGATACGACGTTATCCAAGAACGTTCGCTCATCACTAGTCAGGAGACCTGTGTTAAAATACAACGATCTGATCCTGGCCTAAAATAACAGCCATACCTATATGTCTTTAAATTTACTTTTTTTTGCAGTGCTATAATCTTCAACTGCACCAATACTGTATTGTGTGAATGTATGCAGAACACCTGACACAAATGGCTTCGTACGGAACTTCTATGATTGCACAAATGGGAGATTGCACACTACTGGAAACACTTTAACCACATGGTTTCCTATTACAACAGTTTCACACTAAAGGAACAAGAAAAAAAGTATATATAATTTTAGCTAACATATAATGATACCTATAGGGTCAATTATACAAGGTAAACCAAATGCAGTAAAGAGCCAGCTTATGATTCCATTTTAAACGGTTGTAAACATTTTATTAATAAGCTCATATTTTTTTATTTGTTGTTTTTAATAATTTATAAAAAAACTCAGACAGGAAAACGTAGTACTGAAACATTTGTTATAACATGGATCTTCTCATTAAATCAACTCTGTAAGGCCTTGTACACATTTGTATTATGGTTTCATTTTGTACAGAGCCATAATGAGGTATCCTTGAGGTATATTTGGCCTTACTGCTCTTGTTGTGAGACCTATTTCATACACAGATTTTTCTGTTAGATTTAAAGGGAGTCTGTCACCTCGAAAACTTAAATTAAACCCCTTATACATTCGTATAGGGTACTTAGACTCTATACAAATCATACCTGTTTGTCATGACACGGAATGCGAATGCCCGGTCCAAAAGAGGGGAAAAAAACCCGGGAAAAGGGTAAAGGAAGCCCTGACGATAGGGAGGGAAGGAGGGAGACCCCTAAACACTCACCTGAGACTGGACCCTGCACTCCCTATTGTCCCTAGACAGGTCCTTACCAGTCTGCAAATTGGACTTGCAATCTGCCAATCGCTGTGACCTTCTGATCTCAGATACACCAAAGATCTCAGAAGGGCATGGTACATTTGTGACACTGTTGTAAAAATTTCATATTTTGCAGATGTCCATAAACTAAGAATAATGAGAAATGACATAGGAAAAAAATATTGAGCACTGAAATTTAATTAATATTTCATGCAAAAGCCTTTGTTGGTGATAACAGCTTCAAGACTCCTCCTGTATTGAGAAACTATCTGCTTGCATTGCTCAGGCGTGATTTTAACCCCAGGGCTGCCACCGGGAATTTCAGGGCCGCATACTGCAAAAATTTCCTAAGCTCCACCTCCAACCTTCCACACTCCCACCGCCCAGTTTTGGAAAAAATCCACTTCTGCAACATGTCCTCACCAATCACACATTAACAGTTCCCATTGAACACCATATCACATGTATAGACATCAACTTTGTTTGGGCAAAAAGATTTTTCAAGCCTGCCACTGCAGCAAGGTAGATTATTTTGGCAAAGCTTAGGAAGAGAGGGTGGGTGTTATGATTTGTTAGCCGAGGAGGACAGGAGCAAAAAACAGCAAAGGCACCCAAACACCCAGAGAGGTTGGGAACTAATGGGTTGCAGATCCCTAAGCTAACCGCACAACTAGAAGCAGCCGTGGGACATACCTACGGTAACCTAGACGCCTTGGCACAGCCGGAGAGATTAGCTACACCTGAAGATAGAAACAGGAAAGCTAACTGCCCCGGGGTAGAGCCTCAAAGGAATAGGTAGCCCCCAAACATATAATGGCGGTTAGACAAGAAGAAACACAAACACAGGCAGAAAATAGAGTGAGCAAACACTGGGGCCAAATACTGCCTAGATAGGACAGAACAGGACAGAATACTATCTGCAACCCAGCAAAATACTAGAAAATTCCAACACTTCTGATTTCAAAAAAATGCTGAGACCACACGATCTCGCCACCAGCTAAATCAGATCTCTGGTGTGACCAAGCGGCTAACATGCAGCCGCTCAAATAGCAGGGATAGAGCAATGGAACAAATAAACAGAAGCTACTGAAAAACAGAGAGTAGCACAGGCCCCTGGAGGGGAACACGCGCTAACCTCCCACAAAAGTGCAGACAAAAAATGGAAATTGCAAACATGATAGAAACAAGCAGAAAAATATCTTATCTGAAAGTAGCAGACAAAGGCAAGTCACCAGCTGACTTCCAAATGAACCAGGAAACAAGAATTGATCACCGGCGAGGATCATGGGAAGGCAGTTCACTTATATCAGCTCAGTCAGTCTCTCCTGATTGCCAGTCATCGCTCGCAGGTGATGGACTTCTATTCAACACTGGTTCAATACCCTCAGCAACCACCAAGGGAGCTCCAACTCAGAAGTCATTTCCAACATGCTCACAACAGTACCCCCCCTTGAGGAGGGGTCACCGAAACATCACCTGCGCCACCAGGACGATCAGGATGAGCTCGGTGATAGGCACAAACCAGTCTCTCCGCATGAATGTCAGAAGCAAACAACCAAGAATTGTCCTCCTGACCATAACCTTTCCACTTAACCAAGTACTGGAGTCTCCGTCTAGCCAAACGAGAATCCAATATTTTCTCCACTTCATACTCCAGATTGCCCTCAACCAAAACAGGCTCAGGAGGCGCAGCCATAGGAACCACTGGCTCGACAAACCTTTTCAAAAAAGATTTGTGGAAGACGTTATGAATCTTAAACGTCCCAGGAAGAGCCAAACGAAAAGAAACTGGATTAAGGACTTCCAAGATCCTATAAGGTCCAATGAACCTTGGCTTAAACTTTGGAGACGCAACCTTCATAGGGATATTCTTTGAGGACAACCAAACCAAGTCATCCACTTTAAACCAAGGACCATCAGTCCTATGCCGATTGGCAAACCGCTGGGCCCTCTCCTGAGAGAGAGACAATTTATCCACTACTTGATCCCAAATCTGCTGCATTCTCTCCACCATAGAGTCAACACCCGGACAAACAGAAGCCTCCACCTGCCCCGAAGAACACCGAGGATGAAACCCGAAATTGCAGAAAAAAGGAGACATCAAGGTGGCAGAACTAACCCTATTATTCAGAGCAAATTCAGCCAAAGGCAAAAAAGAGACCCAGTCATCCTGATCAACAGACACAAAACATCTCAAATAAGTCTCCAAGGTCTGGTTTATTTTCTCCGTTTGCACATTGGTCTGAGGGTGAAACGCAGAGGAGAAAGACCGCTGAACTCCCAGTTTAGAACAAAATGTCCTCCAAAATCAGGAAAAACAAATTGGACTCCTCCGTCAGACACAATGTTCTCTGGAATGCCGTGCAACCAAACCACCTGCTGAAAAAACAAGGGCACCAATTCGGAAGAGGATGGCAACTTCGGCAGTAGCACAAGAAGGATCATCTTGGAAAACCTATCACAGATCACCCAGATAACGGTCATTCTCTGAGAGACAGGGAGGTCGGAAATAAAATCCATAGAGATATGGATCCATGGCCTCTTGGGCACAGGCAATGGCATTAACAATCCACTAGAGCGAGAGCAAGGTTTGGACCGAGAACAAGTCCCAAAGGACTGCACAAAGTTCCTGACGTCACGAGCTAAAGTAGGCAACCAAAAGGACCGACTCACCAAATCTCTAGTACCAAAAATACCGGGATGACCAGCCAACGCAGAGCAATGGACTTCAGACATAATTTTTTCTCTCCATTGGTCTGGGACATACAATTTCCCCGCAGGGCAACGTTCAGGTTTATCCCCCTGAAATTGTTCCAGGGCCAGTCTCAAATCGGGTGAGATAGCGGAAAGAACGACACCCTCCTTCAGAATGGCCGTAGGCTCAGTCACATCAATAGAATCCGCAAGGAAACTCCTAGAGAGGGCATCCGCCTTAACATTCTTAGTACCCGGAAGGAAGGAGACCACAAAGTTAAAACGCGTGAAAAACAAGGCCCACCTGGCCTGTCTGGGATTCAATCGCTTGGCTGATTCGAGATAGATCAAGTTTTTGTGGTCAGTGAGGACCACAACTTGATGTTTGGCTCCCTCCAACCAATGTCTCCACTCTTCGAACGCCCACTTTATAGCCAATAATTCCCGATTCCCCACATCATAATTACGTTCAGCTGGGTAAAACTTTCGGAAGGCACAAGGGTTAATCTTAGAGGTTACAGGATCCCTTTGGGACAAAACGGCTCCTGCACCAATCTCAGAAGCATCTATCTCCACCTGAAATGGTAGAGAAACATCAGGTTGCCGTAGAACAGGAGCAGAAGTGAATCTCTGCTTGAGCTCCTGAAATGCTGAAACTGCCTCAGGAGACCAATTCACCACATCAGAACCCTTTTTGGTGAAATCAGTCAGTGGTTTCACAATACCAGAGAAATTACTTATAAATTTACCGTAGAAATTAGCAAAACCCAAAAATCTCTGAAGAGCCTTCAATGAAGTGGGCTGAACCCAATCACAAATGGCCTGAACCTTGACCGGGTCCATTTCAATAGCAGACGGAGACAAAATGAATCCCAAAAATGAAACCTTCTGTACGCAAAAGAGACATTTCGATCCCTTAACATACAAAGCATTCTCTCTCAAAATCCGGAATACCATCCGAACATGTTCCACATGAGAATCCCAGTATATTGGAAAATATCAAAATATCATCCAAATAAATGATCAGAAACTTATCCACCAAATCACGGAAAATATCGTTCATGAAAGACTGGAAGACGGAAGGGGCATTAGTGAGCCCAAAAGGCATCACTAGGTACTCAAAATGCCCCTCAGGGGTATTAAATGCCGTCTTCCATTCATCTCCGTGCTTGATGCGAATAAAATTATACGCCCCCCTAAGTCAAGCTTGGTAAACCAACTGGCACCTTTCACTCTGGAAAATAAATAAGAAATCAGGGGTAACGGATACTGATATTTAACAGTGATCTTATTAAGGAGACGATAGTCAATACATGGCCTCAATGAACCATCCTTTTTGGCCACAAAGAAAAAGCCGGCACCCAAGGGTGAAGAGGATGGTCTGATATGACCCTTCTCCAAAGATTCTTTGATATAAGATCGCATAGCATCATGCTCGGTACCGATAAATTGAAGAGCCGACCCTTGGGAAATTTACAACCGGGTACCAACTCAATCGCGCAATCATAACTCCTATGAGGAGGTAAGGACGCAGACTTACTCTCACTAAACACATCAGAAAAATCAACCAAATAGTCAGGGACATTTTGAGACTGGGGAGAGGTAGAAAAAACAGGAGTGTCACTACGAACACATTGACAACCCCAACTGACCACAGACACAGACTTCCAATCCAAAACAGGATTATGAGTCTGTAACCAGGGAAAACCCAGTCCAATAATGTCATGTAAATTATGTAACACCAAAAATTTGCAATTCTCTTGGTGATCCGGGTCAACCCGCATTACCACCTGGGTCGATAACTGGGGTTTATTCTCTGCCAAAGGGGTAGAATCAATACCCAGCAAAGGAATAGACCTCCGCAGGGTACCATGGGAAAGCCACAATGTTTGGCAAAATCAAACTCCATCAGGTTTAGAGCTGCTCCTGAATCAACAAATGCTTGAGCCGAAAATGTGGACACGGAGAAAATCAAGGTAACAGTCAAAAGAAATTTAGTCTGAACATTACCCAAAACAACTGAGCGCGCAAAACGTCTTGCCCGCTTAGGGCAGACGGAAACAGTATGAGAAGCATTGTAATTAGAGTTGAGCGATACTTTCCGATATCCAAAAGTATCGGAATCGGAATGGTATCGCCGATACACAAAAAATATCGGCGATACCCGATACCGATACCGGAAATACAATGTAAGTCTATGGGAACAAAATATCGGAATTAAAAAAAAACCCATTCTAGCCTTGTAGGTTAATTGTACATGAAGGAAAACAACAAAGAGTAATGTACAATGTATTGGGGGAGGTTGAGGAGACATTAAAGGCATAGATGTTTAACCCAATCCAATGGAATAGCATTAATTTTTTTTTTTTAGGAAATACGTTCGGATTGACGAAGAAATTGACAATGTTGTTAACCTTTTTTCTATTTTGGCAAATATGTATGTTTCACAACTTCCATGCTCTTCACCTTTTTAACTTTTGACACACTTTCTCCTTCATAATCTTCAGCAGCATCATCTTTGTCATCAAATTATTCTTCATTTTCACCTTCTTTATCTTCTTCTAAAACTTCTTGCTTTTCATGTTTTTGTTAACATTACTCATATTGTTCTTTTTAAACTATTATTCTTCTTCATATTATAGTCCTTCATCTTCTTCATCATATTCTTATTTGTGACATAGATTCCTGTACTTGTAATCTGTAAAAGTATGATTTTTTCATCGTTCCGTTCTTGCTGCCACAAAAGATTTAAATTACAACAGTATTTGTCCGTGTTCAGTTTAGCCTGCAGCATCAGGCATTTACCAGGGGCACCACGAGGAGGAACGGACTCACCCCCATACACTGCTTAGTCTTCTTCTGCTTATAATTTAGAGCATATATTTTGCTCTTCATTTTGGTCTTATACTTCATGTTCTTCTGCCTTTAGATCTTCTGCTTATTGTTCTTGTGTCTCTTGTTCTGTATCTTGTATTTGTAGCACAACCTTGTACCAGCTGATGTTACTGGGACACGGTTACTAAGCAGGAGGTACCTGTGCTCCAAAGCACTACCAAGGACCAGCAGACGTTGCTGGAACTCGGATACCGAGATGGAGGCACCTAGGCCAAAGGCACTGCGGAGAACCAGTTGACGGTACTGGAACCCGGACGGGTAGCAGAAGGTACAAGAGCCAATGCAAGTAACGAGGACCAGCTGACTGTGCTGGAACCCGGAGGGGCAGCAGAAGGAAAAGAGCCAATGGCACAACCGAGGACCAGCTGACGTTACTGGGACACGGTTACTAAGCAGGAGGTACCTGTGCTCCAAAGCACTACCAAGGACCAGCAGACGTTGCTGGAACTCGGATACCGAGATGGAGGCACCTAGGCCAAAGGCACTGCGGAGAACCAGTTGACGGTACTGGAACCCGGACGGGTAGCAGAAGGTACAAGAGCCAATGCAAGTAACGAGGACCAGCTGACTGTGCTGGAACCCGGAGGGGCAGCAGAAGGAAAAGAGCCAATGGCACAACCGAGGACCAGCTGACGTTACTGGGACACGGTTACTAAGCAGGAGGTACCTGTGCTCCAAAGCACTACCAAGGACCAGCAGACGTTGCTGGAACTCGGATACCGAGATGGAGGCACCTAGGCCAAAGGCACTGCGGAGAACCAGTTGACGGTACTGGAACCCGGACGGGTAGCAGAAGGTACAAGAGCCAATGCAAGTAACGAGGACCAGCTGACTGTGCTGGAACCCGGAGGGGCAGCAGAAGGAAAAGAGCCAATGGCACAACCGAGGACCAGCTGACGTTACTGGGACACGGTTACTAAGCAGGAGGTACCTGTGCTCCAAAGCACTACCAAGGACAAGCAGACATTGCAGGAACTCGGATACCGAGATGGAGGCACCTAGGCCAAAGGCACTGTGGAGAACCAGCTGACGGTACTGGAACTCGGACGGGTACCATAAGGCACCCATGAAAATGTAAGTTGACAGGCCGCAAGCCGTCTGCAGTTACCAAATCACACAGTCCTACAGTGGGTGCTTGTCCTATTTTCACAACGGAAAGAGCCTTTATTTACATATCCCACAGCACACATAGGAATCACCTAAACTGCAGGCACCATAGAGTCGGATAACCGGAATGCAACATGACAGGACAACTTATTTGAGGCTAATTTACGTTGACACTGCCAGGAAACAGCTGTGGTGCTGTAACCAGGGTGGGCATGAGTCAGTACCCGTGCCAATTACTTCCGAGCAACAACTGGCGGTGTTGGAGCCCAGGGATGAGAGGAGGACAGGGTGGAGGCAGCATGACTTTTTGTCGTACACACAGCAGGGGAACAGCTGCCATTACTCAACCCCAGTAACACAGGAGCAAGTGTTGACTGTGCTAACAGCACTTACAGGCAACAACTGGCGGTGTTGGAGCCCAGGGTCCAATGCATCGACTTCAATTGTTTCCACCTCCTCTCAGGAACACAGCACTGTTGATCAACCATCTGTCTCTTCACCGCCTGCCAAATTGCCCAGTCAGTCAGAGAGTTCTGTACAGGAGCCAGCTGAGTCTCTGCTTCTGTTCTCAGAATCTGTTGGTTTGCAAACAGGGGCACAGCCAAGCAGCATTCTGGAATGTGAAGAAGAGGGAGTATGCAGTGATGCGCAACAGCTGTGTCTCTCTGAATCTGAAGAGGCGGGTGAGACAGTGCCGATGGTCAGCACACCGCAGAACGCATCTGATGATGATGAGACTCAGGTGCCAGTTTCTGTTGAGCATGGTGGTGGCCAGACCACCCAACAGCAGCAGGTGTTGGAAGAGGTTAGTGGAGATGATGAGGTCCAAGACCCAACATGGCGTGAGGAACAGGAAGGTGGTGGTAGCAGCTCTGAGGAAGCGATTGCCCCAACGGTACAAACAGGAGGGAGAGTTAGGCTGCATACTCTGTTGCCTGTAGCCTCCATTTTGGCACCTGTTCGGATTTCTCTTCCAAAAGTCTAAACGGACGCTCCCAGGACTTGCACTGCGTGGTCCTTTTTTCACACACTTGCAGATGATATTTGCTATGTCAAATGCAAGCTGTGTAATCAAAAAGTAAAAAGAGGTAAAGTGTCAGTAACCTCAATACCACAAATATGTGTAAACATGTGCGGAGAAAACACGTACTTGAGTTACAAAGACACACTGAAGATGTACAGTCTATAGAGAATCACTGCACAAGTTTAACTGCATATGTCATGGTTAAATTTGAAATTTTTATTGCACACTTGATGTGAAAAAAGAAAATAGCTATGAGACTACTGACTGACGTTTTGGGCAACGCAGTGGCCTTTATCAAATAGTCGCTGGAAGAGATAGAAAAATTTACAGTCAATGACAATGTATAATATATACAATATATACAATAAATACATAGGGTGAAGAATATATATACATAGGAATTAGGCAACATGTTAAACATTTGGGTGATACTGTAGAACACGGAGAATTATCCCTCTAGGGTATGCGGGTGGATAATGTAGTTTTTTGTTGATTTTTGGGAGTGTGTAGAAAACAGGGGTGATGGGGTATTGAATATTAAGGAATGTCATAGTCTTACAGTCTATGGTGATCAATTAAAGATGTTTTGTCAGGATACGATAAATTTTTTGACAGATGTAAAATGTAGGGTCACAATTGAGTTGTCTGTAGGTTAGGTTAACTGACAGTTGTCTATGAATTTCGGCAATAGATTGGGTCTTATTCATAATAACGATAGCACCCCCCTTATCTGCTGGTTTAATAATAATGTTGGGGTTATCTTTCAGAGATTTTATTGGCTTGTTTATCTGTGGGTGTCAGGTTGTGGCGTATCGGGTGTAGGCCCAATCTCGGCAAACCATCCACGAGCACAGGCTCTGAATGCTGGCATTGCAAAACTCCTGTCCCTTGAAATGCTGTCATTCAGGCTGGTGGAGACTGACAGTTTACGGAACTTAATGGCATTGGCAGTCCCACAATACAATGTGCCAAGCTGATTTTATTTCAGCAGGCAAGCCATCCCTGGTCTGTAAAAGCATGTTGTTGAGGTTAAAATTAAACATGCGCTACTAAACTCCGTCAGTAGCAATGTCCACCTGACCACCGCTGCGTGGACCAGTATCCATGGCCAGGGACGATACCTTTCCCTTACTGCCCATTGGGTCAATGTTGTGGAGCCGGGTACAGATCTTGCGAGTGGCGCTGTACGTGTTCAGGCAACTACAAGGATTGCGGGAATCAAGTCTGTACACATTGACTCCTCCTTCTCCATTTCCTCAGAAACATCGTTGCAGGAGCCGTCACGGTCTACCTCCACATGGACCCGTGAACGCTTAATAAGAATCTTTAGTTATATAGCGCCAACAGATTACGCAGCGCTTTACAGTTTAACAGTTTCAGAACACAAGTCATAACTAACAACGTTACCAATACAATAATGAAAGCAATATAATCCGCACATGCTCGTGAGAGCTTACAATTTACAAATATGTGGGGGAGATACAAAGTACAGGTGTTTATATACAATGGTGTATTTAGAATGATGGCCCAGCCATTTTGAGGGAGTGAGGGATGGATGGAGATAGTGAATGGGCTACACACACACACTTACACATAGAATGACTTTGATTAGTGAATGTGATAGGCCGCTATGAAGAAATGTGTTTAGAGTGAGCGCCCCAAAACATGCAAATTGTGGATAGTTCTAATTTCTTGGGGTACAGCATTCCACAGTATTGGCGCAGCGCGGGAGAAGTCTTGGATTCGGGAGAGATGTTCTTTAGGTGTAGGTGGCAATAGCGGGCAACAGATTGTATATGGGAGGTGAAGGAGAGATTGGTGTCAAACATAACACCCAGACAGCGAGCCTGTTGACCGATATGAGCACAGACGTGGCCAAACGTCAACAGGCCGTCCTGAAATTAATTTCCATGGGGAATCAAAGACACACAGCGCTGGAGCTCTGGAATGCCATAAAGCAAGAGAGCGACATGTGTATTTTGCCAGCGAATCTCCAGCCAGGCTTGGTAGTGTGTGACAATGGCCGAAATCTGGTGGCAGGTCTGGGCCTAGGCAACGTCACTCACATACCATGTCTGGCACATGTGCTAAACTTGGTCGTCCAGAGTTTTTTGAGGGACTATCCGGATCTTGATGCACTGCTGCACAAGGTCCGCCTACAGTGCGCTAACTTGCGACGTTCCACCATGGCCAGATCGCGCATTGCAGCTCTGCAACGCAGATTTTGCCTTCCTGAACATCGCATCATATGTGACGTACCCACCAGGTGGAATTCCACGTTACATATGTTGGAGCGGTTGTGTGAGCAGCAGCCAGCAGTAATGGAGTATCAGCTGCATCAGTTGCAATCAACTCGCAATTTGCGCCGTTCACTTCACCACTACTGAGTGGGCCTCTATAATAATAATCTTTATTTATATAGTGCCAACAGATTCCGCAGCGCTGTACAGTTTAACAGTTTCATAACACAAGTCATAAGTGACAACGTTAACAATACAATAATTAAAGCAATATAAGCCGCCCCTGCTCGTGAGACCTTACAATCTACAATGAGGAGGGGGAGCTACAAAGTACAGTTGTTTATATACAATGGTTTATTTACAATGATGGTCCAGCCATTTTCAGGGAGTGAGGGATGGATGGAGATAGTGAATGGGCTACACACACACACAGTTACACGTAGAATGACTTTGATTAGTGAATGTGATAGGCCGCTCTGAACAAATGTGTTTTGAGTGTGGAAGTAGGGCTGTTAATGGGATGTTGAAGTCTCCAAGGATAAGGGTTGGTACTTCTGAGGACATGAAAGTGCGGCAGCCAGGCAGAGAAGTGGTCAAGGAACTGTGTGGGCGAGCCTGGGGTCCGATATATTACCGCTACTCTAAGGGAGAGGGGACGAAAGAGCCTGATGGTGTGTACCTAATAATTTTCAAAATCTTAATATAAAATTTACATGTTACATATTTACATCTAGTATAAAACATTTAACCATTAAGCCTACTTACAGAACAAGGAAGTGTAAAAAAACTTGTGCTTAAAAAAAAAGTGCAAATTAAATGTGAGAAGGGCAGTGTAACAAATAATTTAGGAAAAAGATAAACTAACATCAAGTGCTGTGTGCTGTGTAAGAGCCAGACACATTAACATGAAATCAGTCTGGAATAGCGGTGATTTTCTCCCCATAACCCGAGTAACATTCTGGGGAGAGGGGTGTAGAGTCAACGATCAGCAACTAGCTACGGTAGATCAAATACCTGAAAAAAAAAAAAAAAAATGGTTATTTAACATTCATAAGATACATTTTATTTTATCAAAAAAAAATTAAATATTTAACATTCATAAGATACATTGTATTTAAAAAAAAAAAAAAAATTATTTAACATTCCTAAGATAAAAATTTTTTTAAACATAAAAACTATAATACACAGCAGGATCTTTAGTAAAAACCAGACTTACCACTGTAACCTCTTAATCCTTGCAAGCTTCAACACAACGTTGACAAGGTACACAGCAGGGGTGGTCGGTCTCCTAGACAACGAGCAAACTCCTTCATGTTGAGAGAGGCCACCATCTCCTTAGCTTTCTGGTACTTTTCTGTGGGAATGAGCTTGTCTCCAACCAGCCAGGAATATTCATTGAATGGCACACCATGGTTTGGTATTAGCACCCAGTACCAAAAGTGAAGCCAACCACAGTTCCCATTTCTCATGAACTTTATTTGATATACTGGCTGGCCAAACATTTGTTTCTCACAAAGGAGCTGAAGACCCTGAGTGGCAGTAGGTGCAAGTCTCTCCAGCATGACCTGTTTGTTAGATATTTGCCGTCTACACCTAAAGAACATCTCTAGAATCCGCCCTTTTCTCACCATGGAAACAACAAAAACCCTCACTGTAGCATTGATCCACTCCCGCCTGGACTACTGCAATGCTCTATTACTTGGCCTCCCCATTACTCGACTATCCCCTCTCCAGTCCATCCTTAATGCAGCAGCCAGGGTCATCCATCTGGCTAATCGGTACTCGGACGCGTCCGCTGTTCGCCAGTCCTTACACTGGCTGCCCATTCATTATAGGATCCAATTCAAAGTACTGGTTCTCACCCACAAAGCTCTCCACAGTGCAGCACCCCCCTACATCTCCTCCCTCATTTCTATCTATCGGCCTAACCGACTGCTGCGCTCTGCAAATGACTTTCGACTAACCTCTGCAGTAATCCGTACCTCCCACTCCCGACTCCAAGACTTCTCCCGTGCTGCGCAAATCCTCTGGAATGCTCTACCACAAGAAATTATGACTATCCACAATTTGCCTGGTTTCAGGCGCTCCCTCAAAACACATTTGTTCAGAGTGGCCTATCACATTCAATAAGCAAAGTCGTTCTATGTTTAAGTGTGTATGTGGAGCCCATTCACTACCTCCATCCATGCCTCACTCCCTCAAGATGGCTGGACCATCATTGGAAATGCACCATTATATATACACACCTGTACTTTGTATCTCCCCCACCTCATTGTAGATTGTAAGCTCTCACGAGCAGGGTCGGCTTATTTTGCTTTAATTATTGTATTGTTAACGTTGTTACCTATGACTTGTGTTTTGAAACTGTTAAAGTGTAAAGCGCTGCGGAATATGTTGGCGCTATATAAATAAAGATTATTATTATTATTATATCAGAGGGAGAAGAGGATTGGGCCTTGACAAGGTGCCCGATTGCATCTTAAGTCTTATTGAATGTTGGAGCCAGTCCACCGTACAAAAGCAGCCATAGAGTGTCCGGGTACCTGCTTGGATTTCGATCAAAATGAAGACTACTTTGATGTACATGTACACCAATTCGAGAAAAATGACAAGGATGAGGCAGTAAGACACGCTCAGCAGAGTACAAGCAGCATTGCTTGAAGAAGTAACTTGAGCGTGATCAAAATTGAATAAATTAAAATCTCAGACTACAGTGAACACAACTCTTAGCTGTGAAAGGGCTTTTTGTGTCCTTCTACAGTGTTTTCAACCAATGTATTGGATACGGATGGAAGCACGTCACACTATAATTTCAATTGAATGGAGCAGCAAGAATTACACTAAAGAAAAAAAAAAAAAAAGAGTGAGAGTGACATGTGCAGATGCCTACATACAGCGTTGTATGCCGAGCAAACTGCAGCGCGTCACCTGCACTCACACACACACCTTGCAGAGCTGTGAAAAAAACACTGCAAGGCAAAAGGAAGATGTACACAGCGGTTGGTAAAGTAGCCTGCCTAAAGCACAGTACACAAAATCGCAATCTCTAACTGTCCCTCAGAGTCAGCAGAGCAGCGTTCTGTCCCAAACTGAATTAACAGCACAGTGACGCTAAAATGGCTGCTTTATCCCACAACAATACCTTCCTTGTGTCACGGTTAGGGTAGCGTGTGTCTATTATATGAGTGTCTGTAAAATGTAACGTTACGCAGACTTATTCTGCCCTTGGGACGCAAAAATAAGACAGCAGTAATCATTTACTGTATAAAACTCCACCTATGCGCAACAAAACAAGCACGTTCCCTCTTACGGTTCCTGCGCTGACATGTGAGTAGGGAGTTTGGAGACGTTCCTGAATTTATCCCAGGTATCCAAGCATATCAGGCCGATAGGAGAGCATTAAAACCACCCACGGTGGTGACTTAAATATGGTGAATCGAACCAGTGAAGAACTGTAGGTCGATGCGAATGAATGTGCGATCACATGACACACGTTTATAATAACCCTTTCTAGACACGAGTAACTTTGTAGACATTTGGACACACCTGAACCCAGATGGCAGTGAATATTCATTCTATTCGGCGCCACATGACTCTTGGTCCAGAATAGATTATATATTGCTAGCACAGGAGCTATTAAGGGGAGTGGAAGAGGCAGATGTGCACAGCGTAGCTATATATGACCACGCGCCCGTATCAGTGACCCTGCCAGATATGGTGCAGATGGGGCCAAACCAAACTTGGCGCTTCCCGACCTATTTGTTAATGGATGAGAAGTTTCGACATCATGTGAAGCAATGGTGTTTTTAATATGTAAGGGATAATGGAGATACTAGGGATAGGCCGGAACTTTTATGGGCAGCAGGGAAGGGAGTAATGCGCGGGAAACTAATAGGTTATCAGACAACGCTAAAAAAGAAGATGGCGACAAACTACTCGCAGGCTAGCAGGATATTACGCGATAGGTACACGGCAAACAAGACAAGTTCATCAACACAGGTTAAAAATAGATGTAAGCAGGCTAAGGTTGACTTACACGTATGGGTATATCGACGAGAGAGAAGCAGTAATAACAATTATAGAGCCGATGTATATCGTTATGGTAGCAAATGAGGGAGACTATTAGCACGACTAGCGAAAGGAAATCACATTCGTCATCAACATATTACAGCGTTAACGAATAAACATGGGATCATGAACACAGACCCTCGAACCATAAACACCATTCTACAAGAATACTACTCAGACTTATATAAGGTGGAACATACGGATAGTGAGGAGGGTAACACCTTTGTAGATGGAATACGGTTACCATCCATCACAAACTATCAGCTTCTCCTTTTAAAAAAAACAAATTGAGGTGACGGAAGTGACAGCGGCGATAAGTTACTTTAAATACGGGAAAGCTCCAGGATCTGACGGGTTTACAGCCAAATTATTAAAATTATTGAGTGAGGATATCCCGTCCACATTGGTACGCACCTTCAATCATATATTGGAGACAGGAGGGTTGCCCAGCCATTCAAACATGTCACACATGAAGTTGCTACTAAAACCAAACAAACCTTCACATCTGCCTGGATCCTATCGTACATTCTCACTCATTGACCATTATATCAAGATTTTGTCCAGGATCATGGAAGATCTTTTGAGTAGCATTGTTCCTACGCTGATAGGGCGATCACAAGTGGCCTTTGTTAGCTACTTTGTTGGCTACTATCAGTCTCACTATGCATAACACATGTGTGCAGTGGGCAGTATTACCTTTGCCTTCGGTGGAGTAGGAAAACCCCTCTCCTATCGAAGTGTTAGTTGGGGAGATGGAAGATTTGACACCGGGACCTGAATTGTAATACTTAAATGTGACAGGTGACAAATTTGTTAAGGCGCAACTACGCGGCCCCTACGTTGAGTCTAGCCCGTGAAAATTTACTGGTTGTCAATGGGGAACCCCAACACCCCGGGGCAGCTACAGTATTTAAACAATTAGAGCTGAACCAAGATTTGCTGTATCAGGTTTATAAAATACATGTTGAAATTTTTTAGCAATTGCTGCTACCGCAGTCATATCGGAGGTTGGTAATGGACTTAGCGCATGCGCATGTACTAGGGTGACATTTGTGCCAAAAGAAAACCCTACACAGAATTATACAACGGTTTTACTGGCTGGGGGTCTATCAAGAAGTTAAACGGTATTGTAACTCTTGTCGCATGCGCCAGATACACAGTCCTCAGCCTCATTTTGTAAGTCCCTTGGTGCCATTAAAAATTTTAGAGGTCCAGTTTGAGAGAATACCCATGGATCTGGTGGAGCCGGTTAATAAATCAGCAAGGGGTCATCAACAGGGGCAATAAAAGGGGCACTGTGTGGGTCACCAGTTTTGAGCACACCCGAGTTCAAAAGAGAATTCATTGTCCAGACTGATGCGTCAGAGGTAGGTCTGGGTGCCGTGTTGTCTCAGGACTGGAGCTTAACGGGGAGGAGCATCCCATTAGTTTCCTGAGTCGAAAACTTACTCCATCAAAAAACAGAGACAGCATTGTAGAGAGAGAGTGCCTGGCGATAAAGTGGGCACTGGAGTCGTTGCGCTACTATTTGTTGGGGATAACATTTTGTTTTGTAAATGATCATTCCCCTGTGACTGGCAGTGTTGTAGCCCAGGGAGTAGAGTTCAGGTGGTAGAAAGATGAACATAACAGGAGACTTGGAAAACGTTGGCAAACAGTGATTTAATCTGAAAACGGACAGGCAAATTCAGGTGAGATCCATGCCTTGTTCATTTTCAGAAAAATAAGCCGGTCTACATTGTCTGAGGATAGTCGCATGCGACGGTCTGTTAGTACACCACCTGCAGCACTAAAGACGCGCTCAGATAATACACTGGCAGCAGGGCAAGCCAGCACCTCCAAAGCATACCACACATCAAATACAAATATAACAGTAATAATAATATTATCAATAAAAAATGAAATTGCACACACAGTACACAGACACAGCTCATATGTGTGTATGAGAGAGTGTTTCTGTGTGTAGTTCATGCCTCTAGCCTAGAAGATCAGTCTTGCTAAAATCTTTAACACTGACCCCTGTTCTGTTCTTAAAATGGTGGATGCTGAACTGCTTCTCAGCCCCTCATACACAATCATTATGTGGCACTGCTGGGCTCAGTCAGAGGCATCAGATTGAACTAGGCTGTCCTGAGTCATTCTCAATAGAACATTTTGTTCAGCAGTTCATCTAGTTCATTTAGTTCAGAGGTCACATGATGCATTTCCTATCAGCTCCTCACAGGATAGGGTGGAGAAAAACTGAACTAAATGAACTAATCTTTTGAACTAATCTTTTCAGTGAACTAGTTCATGGTGAACTAATCACCAAAATTAACTAGATTTCCCATCACTATGGTGTACACCTTGGTGGCGCTGTCACAAAACTTCGCCACATTTGTAACATACAGCTCTTGCCCTGTGCAGAGGCGCTGCTTGTGCTCTCTCTTGTTGCAGAGGTGTCTACAATGCCTCGACGCACAGAGCTGCTTTGTAAAGCAGTAGCAGCAGCAGCGCTCTCGGCTGGAATGGAGAACATTATGGATTTCAACAGTGTGTCTTGGTCCTCCAACATTTTACGGTCCCGGTTCAACGGTGTGATGAGGCTTTGTAAGTTGTCCCAGTAGCGAGGGTCTAGGAGGGTGTACACCCAATAATCTGACGTGGTGAGAATGTGGCCGATGCAGCGGTCGTTTCTCAGGCAGTGCAGCATGAAGTGAATCAACCATGGTGCTGCAGGACTCACAAATGGCAACAACGTGTCCTCTGGAAGAGCGTCACACTAATATATTTTTGTAAATTTAAAATAGAATAAAGCAGCAGCAATTTTGAAAAATTACAAGGATGAGCCAGTGACAGACACTCAGCAGAGTACACGCTGCGGTGGTTGAAGTGGAGCGGGATCTACACTCCTACAAAAAAATGAAACCTCAGACTACAGTGAACACTGAAACACAACTGTTCACTTGCTGTGAAAGGCCTTTTTGTGGACTTCTATTAAGTTTGCAAGCAATGTATTGTATTTTGATGGAAGAGCGTCACACTAATATATTTTTGTAAATTTAAAATAGAATAAAGCAGCAGCAATTTTTGAAAAATTACAAGGATGAGCCAGTGACAGACACTCAGCAGAGTACACGCTGCGGTGGTTGAAGTGGAGCGGGATCTACACTCCTACAAAAAAATGAAACCTCAGACTACAGTGAACACTGAAACACAACTGTTCACTTGCTGTGAAAGGCCTTTTTGTGGACTTCTATTAAGTTTGCAATCAATGTATTGTATTTTGATGGAAGAGCGTCACACTAATATATTTTTGTAAATTTAAAATAAATAAAGCAGCAGCAATTTTTGAAAAATTACAAGGATGAGCCAGTGACAGACACTCAGCAGAGTACACGCTGCGGTGGTTGAAGTGGAGCGGGATCTACACTCCTACAAAAAAATGAAACCTCAGACTACAGTGAACACTGAAACACAACTGTTCACTTCGCTGTGAAAGGCCTTTTTGTGGACTTCTATTAAGTTTGCAAGCAATGTATTGTATTTTGATGGAAGAGCGTCACACTAATATATTTTTGTAAATTTAAAATAGAATAAAGCAGCAGCAATTTTTGAAAAATTACAAGGATGAGCCAGTGACAGACACTCAGCAGAGTACACGCAGCATTAGTTGAAGTAACTGGAGCGTGATCTGCACTCAAAAAAAAAAAAAATCACAGACTGCAGTGAACACTGAAACACAACTGTTCACTTGCTGTGAAAGGCTCCATTGTGGACTTCTATAGTGTTTGCAACCAAGGTATTGTATACGGATGGAAGCGCGTCACACTATTATTTCAATTACATGGAGCAGCAAGAATTACACTGAAGAAAAAAAAAAGAGTCTGTGAGTGACACGTGCAGATGCCTACAGACAGCGTTGCATACAGAGCAAACTGCAGCGTCACCTGCACTCACACACACCTTGCTGAGCTGTTAAAACAACACTGCAGGCAAAAGGAAGCTTTACACAGCGGTTGGTGCTAGCCTGCCTACAGCACAGTACACTAAATCGCAATCTCTAACTGTCCCTCAGAGTCAGCACAGCAGCGTTCTGTCCCTTACTGAATTCACAGCACAGTGACGCTAAAATGGCGGCGGCGCCTTTTATACACTGAAGAAAAAAAAAAAAGAGTCTGTGAGTGACACGTGCAGATGCCTACAGACAGCGTTGCATGCAGAGCAAACTGCAGCGTCACCTGCACTCACACACACCTTGCAGAGCTGTTAAAACAACACTGCAGGCAAAAGGAAGCTTTACACAGCCGGTGGTAAACTAGCCTGCCTAAAGCACAGTACACTAAATCGCAATCTCTAACTGTCCCTCAGAGTCAGCAGAGCAGCGTTCTTTCCCTAACTGAGTTCACAGCACAGTGACGCTAAAATGGCTGCGGCGCCTTTTATAGTGCATTCTGACATCATTTCAGCAGCCAATCACAGCCATGCCATTAGTTAAGATGACCGCAGCATTACAGGATGTGCCCACACTTCATAAGATTCATCATTGGCTGACTAACATCACATTGCCTCTCAAAGAATTATGGGAACTTCCGATTCCGGTATACGATATTGAAAAAGTATCGGAATTAAGTATCGGAATTCCGATAACGCGAATATCGGCCGATACCCGATACTTGCGGTATCGGAATGCTCAACACTAGTTGTAATGTATGTAGTACAGTTCATATAGCGTCTTGTGCTTGGGTGCGATGAACATACATGAGACACAGGTTTGATATAGAAAGTCCTGTATTACTTCATACAAGTTGGCAAAATATAGTTACACAGTTTGCGGACACAGAAGCAGGAGACACAGCAGGCCAGAGTAATCTAAGCTCAGCAATCACTCTCACAATAGATTCAGGATCTTCTTCTCTGTTACCGTGAGTCCATGCAAACGTGGGTCTTTTAAAGAGCAGGGTTCAGAGTCCACAAGTGCTTCAGAGTTCCTCAGTAGGAATAGCTGGAGTACAAGGTCCAAGGCTTACAGGAGTCAAGTCAAGTCACAGGTTCACTGCAGGCTAGATTCTGAAGCACTGATTGCTCAGCTGTGGCTGCTTAAGAAGCAAAAGGAGAGAATCAGGGCGGGAACATGCAAGCTGAAAACTCCATTTTGACTGAGGGCAAGATAGCTGCAGCAAGACAGAAAGTAAAATGGCTGACGAACAAACTGAGTTTCAGAAACATATACACAGAACCTTACATTACTCCCCCCTTAGGGACAACCTCCGGATGACCTCAGACCAGGCTTGTGTGGGTACCTCTGATGAAACTGATGGAGCAAGCGAGGAGCATTAACGTTATTGACTGGTTCCCATGAGTTGTCCTCCACTGGGTAGCCCTGCCATTTAATCAGATATTGTAACTGATTTCTATACAACCTGGAATCTAAAATCCTTTCCACCACAAATTCTTCCTGACCATCGACTAGCACTGGGTCAGGGCAAGGAGAAGAACGTCCAGGAAACGTATTGGGTGTCGCAGCCTTTAGTAGGGATACATGAAAGACAGGGTGGATTCTCATAGTTCTGGGCAGTTGAAGACGACAAGCAACGGCACTTATAATTTTACTGATTTTATAGGGTCCAATGTACTTATGTCCCAACTTAGACGATGGAATCCTTAACTTAAAATTTCTGGTTGACAGCCAGACCAAGTCTCCTACCTTGAAAGCTGGTGCAGGTTTACGAAATTTATCTGCTGCTTTCTTATACCTTTCCTGAGCCGATTCCAGATTTTCCTTTAGAAGATCCATATTCTTCTGTAAAGACGTGATTCTTTCAGCCACTGCTGGTAAAGGCGTTTCTATGGGAAATCGTGGTAGAATGTTAGGATGATAAACTAGATTAGAGTAAAAAGGAGACTGTTTAGTGGAGGCACTCTGAGAGTTGTTATACGAGAACTCAGCTAATGGAAGTAGATCCACCCAATCATCCTGTAGGTGGCAGATAAAGCAGCGGAGATACTGCTCCAGGGTTTGATTGGTTCGTTCGGTCTGTCCATTAGTCTGGGGATGAAAAGCAGAAGAAAGGTTTACTTTAATGTCCAATGCTGCACAGAAATTTTGCCAAAACCTAGAAGTGAATTGCACCCCTCGATCCGAAATAACCTCATCCGGTACTCCATGTAAGCGAAACACATCTTTAATCATCAAATCTGATGTCTGTTTTGCAGTGGGTAAGCCGACACAAGGGATAAAATGAGCTGCCTTTGTTAGACGGTCAACCACCACTAGAATGGTGTTCTTCCCCTGAGAGGTTGGTAACTCCACAATGAAGTCCATAGAAATGGATCCCCACGGGCGGGACGGGGTGGGAAGAGGCTGTAACAGACCAGTTGGTGAGGAGCGAGGTGTTTTGCATCTTGCACAGACTTCACATGAAGTGACATAGTTTAAAACATCCTTCCTGCAAGTGGGCCACCAAAAGAAACGAGAAAGAAATTCCTGTGTCTTAAGAATTCCTCTATGCCCAGCTATCTTGGAATCGTGAATGAGTTGCAATACTCTCAATCTGACTGTTTCAGGAATATACAGGCGTTGTCCCTGAATCCACACACCATTCTTAAAGACAAGACTTACGTCCCTTGGGGGTTGTGCCAAAAAGGAATCCGCATGGTATGCTTCCTTGATGTCCTTAAGTAGGTCTTGATTATGAATTACTCCTAGGAATCTAGAGTCAGGAAGAATAGTCTTAGGAGGAGTAATTGGACGTGTCTCTGCTGAGTAAATCCTAGAGAGTGCATCAGCCTTTCCATTGCGCGATCCTGGTCTATAAGAAATTATAAAATTAAATTGGTTTAAGAAAAGATTCCAGCGAGCCTGGCGAGGAGTCAGGCACTTAGCCGACCTGATAAACTCAAGGTTACGATGGTCTGTCAGGACGACTATTTGCTGTGCAGCTCCCTGAAGAAGGTGTCTCCATTCTTTGAAGGCGGCAATAATGGCCAACAACTCTCTATTGCCCACATCGTAGTTCCTCTCAGCCGAAGACAACTGTTGGGAAAAGAAGGCACAGGGATGCAAGACATTCTTCTCACCTGTTCTCTGAGAGAGTATAGCTCCAACGGCACAGTCTGAAGCATCCACCTCTATTATGAAGGCAAGCTCGGGGTTGGGATGTACTAGGATAGGTGCAGTGGTAAATTTATCTTTTAGACGGGAGAATGCTTCCTGGGCTTGGGGAGTCCAGGAGAACTTAGACTCTTTCCGGGTAAGTTGGGTGATAGGTGACACTACCTCAGAGAAATTTCTAATGAAACGTCTATAGAATTGGCAAACCCGATGAAGCGCTGTACCTCCTTCACATTTCTAGGACTTGGCCAATCCTTGATGGCTTGGGTTTTGCTTCCATCCATACTAATTCCTTGTGTAGACAGTACATACCCCAGAAATTGAATTTCGGTCCTATGGAATTCACACTTTTCAAGTTTGATGTAAAGATGATTTTGTCTTAGACGTTCCAAGACCATTCTCACATGTCCATGATGTTCCTCTGTGGAGTTAGAAAAAATTAGAATATCATCCAAATAAATTACCACGAATGTATCTAGGAGATCCTGAAGATGTCATTCACCAAGTGTTGGAAAGTGGCTGGGGCGGTACTCAGACCAAAAGGCATAACTAGATATTCAAAGTGTCCATAGCGTGACCTGAATGCAGTCTTCCATTCATCCCCAGGTCTAATACGGACTAAGTTATAGGCCCCACGAAGATCTAGTTTAGAAAAAATTTTGGCATGTCGCACTCTCTCCAATAACTCAGGGATTAAAGGCAATGGATAACGGTTTCTAATAGTAACCTTATTGAGTTCCCTATAGTCTACGCATGGTCTCAGAGATCCATCTTTCTTCTTTACAAAGAAGATGGGTGCACCTGCAGGAGATGAAGAGGGGCGTATGAAGCCCTTGGCTAGATTTTCGTCTATGTAATCCTTTAAAGCCTTTAACTCGGGCCCCGCCAGGGGGTAGATCTTACCAAAAGGTATCTCTGCTCCAGGCAATAATTCAATTGGACAATCATATGGACGGTGAGGAGGAAGCTGGTCAGCGTTCTTCTTGTCACATAAATCCACATAGTCCTGGTATACAGCTGGTAGTTCAGGACTGACATGGTTCCTTTAGGAACAGAGCAAGCTGAAACTTTTGGACTCATCTGTTTCTCTGGAAAGTGTAATTCCTTGGTCTCCCAGTTAATGGTAGGATTCTGAGCCTGCAGCCATGGTAGCCCTAGAATAATGGGAAAGTGGGGAGAAGAGATAAGCATAAAGGACAGTTTCTCTTGATGATCTTTACCCATAAGAACCTTCAAAGGCTCTGTTTCCTGATCCACTGGTCCAGAGGTCAGCAGGGAGCCATCCACAGTTTCCATCTGTACTGGAGTAGCCTTCTTCACTGAACGTATCCCCTGTTTCAGAGCAAAGGAGACATCCATAAAATTTCCACTTGCCCCTGAGTCGATCATAGCAGAGCTAGACACCCAAGCTGAGTCAACCCAGAGATTGATGGAAAGAAAGCAATGAGAATTGTTTTTCTTACAACTCAGCTGGGACACCGCTGAGGAAACTTGAAAAATGGCAGCGTTTACACAGTCAACGTCCTCAGAGGTAACGGAGTTTAAGTCCGAGAAATCAAGATCTGTTGCTGCAGATCTCTCTGGAGCCTGAGGCTCGGACCTGACAGATCCCCTCTCGCAACACTCACAATGAATGAGTGCTGCAGTAGTCTTACGAGAACGGCTGGGGCAGTTTATAATGAAGTGCCCTGACTTACCACAATAGAAACATAGATTCTCCTTAAAACGATGTTCCTTGCGTGCATCACTAACCCGTCGTTGTAAAGAGTCTACCTGCATGGGTTCAGGTTCAGGTTCCCGTGTAATCCTACTCAAAGGTTCCTTAGCTGGAGAGGAAGGTAGGAAAAGGTTAGTGCGATTGCTTTCGAACCATCTCTCTTGCCTGCGTTCAGTCAGACGAGTATCAATACGGATGCAGTAGTTAATAAAGTCACCTAACGCAGTGGGAGGGTCGGCACGAGCAAGTTCATCCTTAATCAGTGGAGATAACCCCTTTCGAAAAATAGATTTTTTGGCGGAACTGTCCCAGGTGGTATCAAGGGCCCATCTCCTGAAATCCAAGGCATATTCAGCTACCGAGTGCTTACCTTGGCGCAAAGCTAACATGGCTGCTTCAGCTGTTGCACCTCGATTGGGGTCATCAAACACCTGCCCCATGGCTGAAATAAAATCATCAAGGTGATTCAAACAATCATCCTCAGTCTCAATCAGAGGGTTTGCCCACATCAAAGCCTTGTTGGTAAGCAACATAATTATAGTAAGCACCTTAGATCGTTCAGTGGGAAATTGTGAAGCATGTGCAGAAAAAAAAAAGATTGCATTGATTAATAAATCCCCTGAATTTCTCACGTTCACCGCCAAAACGAAAAGGGGGCAACTTGGGAATCCCAGAACTCGGGGCTACGGCAGGAGCCTGGACTCGCCCCTCTAGAACCTCAATCCTGGCTCGCAAATCCTGGGTAGTCTGTCCAACCACTTGCAAATTGTGATTATTGAGGTCCTGTAGATTTGTAAAACGGGTCTTTATATTCTGCAAATCTGCAAGGATATTATCAGTCACTCCGCAAAGTTCCTTTATGCGGGCCTCCATTTTCCAGATCTTTTAAGACAGGATTACTGGAAAAAGAGGAGAAAAAAAAAAACAATAGTGTTTACCTGTGGTAACACTTGCAGAGAAAAAAAAAAAATTAAGGGAACTGCTCACCTGGAATAGTTGTGAGAAGTCACAACCACTATCATCACAGAAAGTTCAACCAGACATCTGATATCCAGAGTTACAGCAGACAAAAAAGAGAAAAGAAAGAAAAAAAAAAACAATAGTGTTTACCTGTGGTAACACTTGCAGAAAGAAAAAACTTAAGGGAATTGCTCACCTGGAATGGTTGTGAGAAGTCACAACCACTGTCATCACAGAGAGTACAACCGGACGTCTGATATCCATAGTTACAGCAGACACAGCCTTTCCAGACCCAGCAGACACTAACGTTTGGCTTCAGAATCTTGTAATGTATGTAGTACAGTTCATATAGCGTCTTGTGCTTGGGTGCGATGAACATACATGAGACACAGGTTTGATATAGAAAGTCCTGTATTACTTCATACAAGTTGGCAAAATATAGTCACACAGTTTGCGGACACAGAAGCAGGAGACACAGCAGGCCAGAGTAATCTAAGCTCAGCAATCACTCTCACAATAGATTCAGGATCTTCTTCTCTGTTACCGTGAGTCCATGCAAACGTGGGTCTTTCAAAGAGCAGGGTTCAGAGTCCACAAGTGCTTCAGAGTTCCTCAGTAGGAATAGCTGGAGTACAAGGTCCAAGGCTTACAGGAGTCAAGTCAAGTCACAGGTTCACTGCAGGCTAGATTCTGAAGCACTGATTGCTCAGCTGTGGCTGCTTAAGAAGCAAAAGGAGAGAATCAGGGCGGGAACATGCAAGCTGAAAACTCCATTTTGACTGAGGGCAAGATAGCTGCAGCAAGACAGAAAGTAAAATGGCTGACGAACAAACTGAGTTTCAGAAACATATACACAGAACCTTACAAGCGTCTCCACAATAGAAGTACAACTTATAACACTTTCGAAACTCTCGACGTTGAGCCCCAGAAACCACTCCATCACACTGCATGGGCTCAGGGGCTGGCTCGCAAGGCATCATCACCTCTCGCATATTTCTACGCTCACGTAAACGTCAGTCAATTTGAATAGCTAATGACATAGAGTCATTGAGACCAGAGGGAACAGGAAATCCCACCATAACGTCCTTTACAGTCTCTGCCAGACCCTTCCGAAAAAGAGCTGCCAGGGCATCGTCATTCCATTTAGTAAGGACTGCCCACTTTTGGAATTTCTGAAAATATAGCTCTGCAGCTTCCTAACCCTGATTCAATGCCAACAAGGTTTTCTCAGCTTGATCAGTAACATTAGGTTCATCATACAACAACCCCAGAGCCTGAAAAAACACATCAACATCAGTCAAAACAGGATCCCCAGGTGTCAGGGAAAAGGCCCAATCCTGAGGGTCACCGTGCAACAGGGAGATGACAATTTGAACCTGCTGTGCCGCGTTCCCCGAGGACTTAGGCTTCAGGGCCAAAAACAACTTACAGTTATTTTTAAAATTCAAAAATTTAGACCGATCCCCAAAAAATAAATCCTGAGTAGGGATCTTAGTTTCTACAGCAGACGACTGAGATAGACAGAAATACTCCGAACTTCAGCAGCAAGCTGCTCCACACGATCAGACAAATGCTTGACTTCCATTGCAGAAAAACTCCTCCTACAGCCCCCAGAGATAAAGAGGAAAAAATACACAAAAAAATTCTGACTTTTTCCTTTTTTTTTATTTTTTCCTTCTATTGAGTATCATAGGATTCTGTGATTCTGTTATGATTTGGTAGCCGAGGAGGACAGGAGCAAAAAACAGCAATGGCAGCCAAACACCCAGAGAGGTTGGGAACTAATGGGTTGCAGATCCCTAAGCTAACCGCACAACTAGAAGCAGCCGTGGGACATACCTACGGTGACCTAGATGCCTTGGCACAGCCGGAGAGATTAGCTACACCTGAAGATAGAAACAGGAAAGCTAACTGCCCTGGAGTAGAGCTCCAAAGGAATAGGTAGCCCCCAAAACATATAATGGCGGTTAGACAAGAAGAAACAAAAACGCAGGTAGAGAATAGAGTGAGCAAATGCTGGGGCCAAATACTGCCTAGATAGGACAGGACAGGACAGAATACTATCTGCAACCCAGCAAAACCCTAGAAAATTCCAACACTTTTGATTTAAAAAAAATGCTGAGACCACACGATCTCGCCACCCGCTAAATCAGATCTCTGGTGTGACCAAGCGGCTAACATGCTGCCACTCAAATAGCAAGGACAGAGCAATGGAACAAATAAACAGTGGCTACTGAAAAATAGAGAGTAGCACAGGCCCGTGGAGGGGAACCAGGCTAACCTCCCACAAAAGTGCAGACGAAAAATGGAAATTGCTAACACGATAGAAACAAGCAGAAAAATATCTTATCTGAAAGTAGTAGATGAAGGCAAGACACCAGCTGACTTCCAAATGAACCAGGAAACAACAATTGATCACCGGCGAGGATCATGGGACGGCAGCTCACTTTTATCAGCCCAGTCAGTCTCTCCTGATTGCCAGTCATCGCTCGCAGGTGATGGACTTCTACTATTCAACACTGGTTCAATACCCTCAGCAACCATCAGAGGGAGCCCCAACTCAGAAGTAATTTCCAACATGCTCACAACAGGTGGGCCAGCAGCATCTGATGTCACTGATGTCAGACGCTTCTAGCCCCCTCTGCTCTGGCCATACAATGTAATTAGCTGAGGCTGCAATTGGACCTCGAGCTTAATAAAGCAAAGTAATTAGCCCAGGCTACACAGTTTGCCAGGCGGTTTATACAGTGGCTTAGCAGTGCTGCCTCAGTGCAAGCTGCTCACCGGGCGCCATAAACCAGTAATGGCAGTAATGCCCTGATGGTGGCCCTGTTTGACCCATTCTTCCACACAAACACACTTCAAATCCTGAAAGTTACATGGTCTCCTATGAACTCTGAGCTTTAGTTCCTTCCATAAATTTTTCTAATCGATTCAGTTCAAATGATTGGCTGGGCCATCCTAGCAGCTGCATTTTCTTCCTCTGAAACCTACTGAGAGTTTCCTTAGCTGTGTGTTTGGGATAATTGTATTGTTGAAATGTCTACTCTTGTTTCATTTTAATCATCCTGGTAGATAGCATCAGATTTGTTTTCAAGAATGTCTCGGTACATTACTGTGTCTCTGACCTTCTAGGGGCATCAAAACACAACACCAGACCCCAATCAGAGGGTAATAAAACTCTCTCCTTATCTATGATC
>JARQOD010000002.1:470277243-470345411 GCA_033576555.1 Oophaga sylvatica
AACTTGTGGTCAATCATCAAGAGACGGGTGGACAAACAAAAAACTAAAAATTCACACAAAATGAAAGCATTGATTGTGCAAGAATGGACTGCTATCAGTCAGGATTTGGTCCAGAAGTTGATTGAGAGCATGCCAGGGAGAATTGCAGAGGTCCTGAAGAAGAAGGGTCAACACTGCAAATATTGACTTTGCTGCATTAACTCATTCTAACTGTCAATATAAGCTTTTGTTACTCATATGTTTGCAATTATTATATTTCTGTCTGTGATAAAAACATCTGTCAAACACACATAAAAACCAGAGGGCTGCAGATCATGTGAAAATATAATATTTGTGTCATTCTCAAAACTTTTTGCCATGACTGTACTCCTCAACACTATGCCTGTTGGCCAACACCTAAGTTCCTATCTGTAGTAATGTCAGAGCAGGTTGTATACCAATATACGCTGCCTTGATGTTGCCAGTGGCAAGTTCTGATGTGTCCACCAGTCAGTTTTCTTGACTTGTGTTGTACAGTTTGCTGTGATACCAATTTAATAACTGCATCCTATTGCATACGTTAATTTATACTTTTTTTTTTCTTCATGTTCGTTTAATCTGGTGCCATGCACGTGGGGATGTTGTGGGTTTGGAAACAAGTCAAGGAGGTTGTCTAATCTTCTTTCTTGAGGAGCGCACTGCTCTCATAGCTTCCTGCATAGTCGTGCCGCTGACCTGTACAGCGCACGCTCCCATACTGCTAGCAGAGGCCGTGTTTCCTCCGCACCATTGTATAAAAGTTGGCCGGGTCCAGAGCTTGCAGCGGGCGCTCGTGTCTAGGATCTGGCCACCTCTGATAGACTGAAGGGTGGGCAGAAACCTAGGCAACCTGCTGTAAATTATAGAATGGAAAATCCCTCCATTTTTTTAAGACAGAGAAGATTTTTAATAATCGGTAAATTGCAATGTTGGTTGTTTTTGCAGGCACTTTGCAAATTTTCCCATTTAAAAAGTGTAATCCCTTTAAGGAATTATCTGCACTGGTATCCAGCTTTTGAATCAGCAGTTTTTACTGTGACTTGTGCAACGTACCAGCTTTTCACATGCTTTCATATCCTGTTTTTGTGCTGATTTTCACTACTAAATAATGATGATAAAGTAGCGAGTGACATCTAATCTGTACGTGGATCTGTCATCCGATTATGCTGCCTTGTCTATGGTCAGCGTGCATGATTCGACTTATTTGTTTATTTTCAATGTGGGTGTATTACCCAAACTGGGGAACCTAAAGGAAGATGGCGGTAAAATATGAGAACAGACCGCGGGATGAGTGCAGCAAGTGAGCGCGGCCCTAATCATGGGATGAGATTTGTGGGTTTTTATCAAGGATCAGTCCAACCTAGGAACAGCAGTCAGCATGTGCTTTGTGTTTATCATTAATGTATCAGCAGTTTTTCCGCTAAACAAAAAAAATTAAATATAGAAATTTTCTCTCTCAAAATAATTTGCACACAGGTATCATCAGTATTCTGTGTTTTTAACAAATTAAAGGGAATCTGTCACCCCAATTTTGCCATATCAACTAAAGATATGGCTGAATAGTGCGTCCCATAACAAAGCTATCGGTATTTACCTTATTCATGATACCCCCGTTTTCATATCAAAATACCTTAGTAAAGTTCGTATTTGGTGCTGTCAATCAGGGCGGTCAGGTCAGGAGGGCCGCGTTTTCTATGTCCTCCCCTTATGTCATTACAGCGCATGCGCTACTCTTTCCTTGCCCGGAAATGACTGCTTGCCTTGGACGACTTCCGGGGCAAGGAAAGAGTTGCGCATGCGCTGTAATGATTTTATGCTTTGCCCACTGTTGGGTAAAGCGCACTGCGCAGGTGCGGGGCCGAATTTGAAATGCGCAATTGCGGGAAGCCGAACGCCGTCTACGCAAGTGATGCCGAGGAGCGGGGGGGGAGGACATAGAAAACGCCGCCCTCCTGACCTGACCGCCCTGATTAACAGCGCCAAATACGAACTTTACTAAGGTATTTTGATATGAAAACGGGGGTATCATGATATAAGGTAAATACCGATAGCTTTGTTATGGGACGCACTATTCAGCCATATCTTTAGCTGATATGGCAAAATTGGGGTGACAGATTCCCTTTAATGGTAAGAGAAGCTTTGGGAAATCTCCATAAATTTTGGGGGTTTTATAGGAGAATAACAAACGACATATGGATGGTGAAAAACATAAGCAAAATTGGGTTAAAATCAGACCGTGCAAAGTGATGAAAATGAATCCTGTTATTTTGTATGTGAGAAAAACATACTGATGTGTGAATTTGGTTTTATGGCTTACATTACATGATTATTGTTTTTTTTATTTTCCTTCTTTACTGAGATCTTTACAAAATTGGCATGCATAACCACAACAGCCCAATTTCTTAGAATCCGAAAAATCGAACATGGAAAAATGTACCATGAATCTATCCTCCTTGATTCCTGATATTTCTTCTCCAATGAATCCTCACAAAGAATGCATCACTAATACAAGCCTCTATTTAAAGGGCTGCACCAAGAAAACCACAGAAAGAAGAGCTCAGAGTAGGGTTTCCAGCCACCTGCCAAATTGATGTAAACCAGAACACTGCTAAAAAATGGATCTGTATGGTACCTCGTAGGGCTGCCCATTGCAATCTTTAGATCTAGGACCACTATAGTATAACAGTCATTTATGAACTGTTCATGGAAATTCATTATTATTTTTAGATGTAGTAGAAAATTGCAATGATTGATTTTTGATTCCCTTATTCACCAGATGACGCATATACAGATGTCTGTTGCTTTGCTCAGGGCTGATGTTACATAGTAATAAAAAAAAAAAAAAAAAAAAAGTAAATGTGGAAAAGTCTGCCCCCTAGTGTTAGGAAATGTAAGGCAATTGAGACTGGTTAATTTCAAAATCTATTTTTTTTTTTTCCAGAGAAAAACCATGGGATACTACTGGACCTTCTTACTCCTTCCAGCCTTCTTTGGAAGTAGTTATGGTAAGTTTTATTCATAGCAAGTAGAATAATTTTTTTAAATCTATTTCTATGTACAGGGTGGTCCAAAAAGTACTGTGTAAAAGTACGGCCTGTAGTTCCAGTAACATGAGTGGTGAATGACCAGTGGGTGAAAATTAAAGCAAAGATGGCTTAGTTTCCCATAGCAGTCAATCACAGCTTAGCTTCCAATATTCAAGAGCCAAATGTAAAATGTGCTTACGTTATGTGACATGAGCTGGTGACATCGAAGCAAGAAAAAGCAGAATGGTAAATGTGCGCCACATAGGAATTACACTTTGTGTTGGATGAAACAATTAGAAACCATTGGATGTCCTGGGAAAAGTCCAGGCAACCCAAAGACTTCAGAAGAGGCAGTGAACAGGATTTGATCCGTGCACAATCATATTCCTAGAAAGTCAACTTTGGTGACTAGTATGGAACTACAGGTGCCATAAAACACGTCATGGCATGTATTACCTCTGCATTGTAAGACATACATGATATGAATATGACCATTCTGCAGGTCACTGTGCAGCTGGTCGTCATGAGGACACTCGAGACAGTGCGAAACCAGTGCTGAGGCCTTTTCACTCTCAGCATTGTGGATGTCAGAAAGTGATGGCATATGAACACCATTTCAACTCTGCTTCAGGCTGATTAGGACTGAATTATTGCGCAGTGGTCACATAATGGGTGTCTTTATTGGATTTTCCTTTTCTCATCTTGCTGTTATTAGGTAACTGTGGAGTACCTCCGCGGCTGGAATATGGGGCGCTGGACACGCAATATTCTGACCTGGACAATTTCACTGTTGGTGCAACCGTGACCTATGATTGTCGGCCTGGGTATATTACTGTTCCACGAACAAGCAATGTGATTACTTGCTTAAGCGATTCGTCTTGGTCTACGCCTGACGAATTCTGTACACGTGAGTCTTTGTATGGTTTATTAGTTATATATCTATACTGCAGCCCAGTATTCAGGGTCCCTCTCTATCTCTCCACATTATCCTGCTCTCAGATTAGGTACCAAAACCCGGTGACAGATTCCCTTTAAGTAAATCCCCTTGTCGAAAATGACACTCATGTTCACATTTTTATCTTTTTATTTTTTAAGGACGATCATGTGGGAATCCGGGTGATATAGAAAATGGCAACACGTTCATAAGTGATACACTGTTTGGATCTAGAGTAAACTACACTTGTAACGTTGGGTGAGTTTGGTTCTGTTACTGTGTAAGTTCAGATGATTGTTAGAACTATATAAGATTACTTTTGAGGTCCAGTGTATGTTTCTCCATATTGTAAATGTAGTAGATTTTCTAGAAAATCGTATGTGTTTTAGGCTATGTGCACACGTTCAGGATTATTTGCGTTTTTTTGGGGGAAAAAAACGTGTCAAAAACGCATGATTTAAGCATCCTATCATTTAGAATGAATTCCGCAATTTTTGTGCACATGGTGCGTTTTTTTCCGCAAAGAAAACACATCTCGGAAAAAGAACCAATATGTTCATTAATTTTGCGGAATTCTAGCGTTTTTTCCCGCTATATTATTGACCTAGAAAGTTCAGGGAAAAATCGCGGTAAAAACGCGCAAAATCCATGCAGAAAACGCACCAAAAACGAGAAAAAAAAGCGAAAAAAAAAGCGCGTTTTTACCACGGAGAAAGTCCGTTTTTGCTCAGGAAAATTCTGCAACACATTCCTGAACGTGAATATCCCTTTATGGGATATTTAAGAAATTTACAACGTGCTCTTGCGTATTTCACCCTTTGTGATGCCACGGTCAAAATGTGCGTCTCACCCACACCATTTCTGTACCGATCTCCTCCATACTGATAAATACTGCTCTCATGTAATGGCTTGTTCCCCCCCTCTAGTTTCTATTACTAGAGACAGGCAGATGCCTGTTTACATGAGGGGATGTGCTGACAATGAACAATGGTTTTTATGTCAGCAATCAGCGACAAACAAGCAACTTATCATGCGCCATTTGTTCCCTAGACATACAGCGTTTACACTGGGCAATAGTTCTAACCAATCATTCATACAATCAATATTTCAGGTGATTAAAGGGTATTCTATATAAACTACACAAATTACATAACTCTCACAAAACAACTAGATACGTAATAATTGTTAGATTGGCGTAGGCTCCACATTGATTGCAACGAGGAATTGACTGGAGCAACTTAGACATACCTGCTCCATTCTTAGCCCCTTCACGACATATGACATACATTTAAGTCGTATTTGTGCACCAGACTTTGCCGGCTGATGATGGCTGATTTAGTCAGCCATCATCTGCCTCTAACACCACAGATGATATCATGTTAAATGCCAGTGTCAACTTTTGACAGCGGCATTTAACATGCACCGGCAGGTAGGTTCACACTCTCATCGGTGCTCCTGTGACGTCATCGAGGCGTGCCAATGGGATGTGTTGCGGTCCCTCACCGATCAAGTCATCACCTAATCTGTGGATAGATGTCAGCTTGTTTTCACCAGATAATCCCTCTAAGATAAGTTTGTCCTCGATTGGCTAAAATTGATTTAATCTACACAATAATAAAGTAATTAGTGCTATTAAAACTGAAAAACAGTCACAGAAAAAATAAATGTCGAACATCTCTAATCATCAGTAGGAAGAACAAAATGTCATTGGTGCTTGGATACTGCCATGCCACCCCTCTCATCATTTCTGCAGCTGCATACCCCTAATTGTATCCTTGTGGAATGTTCAAGAGAGATGCCCCAGTGTCTGTTCTGAGAGAATCCCAATATTATTATTATTAGTAGTAGTAGTAGTATTATAATCCCTTAATCTTTGTCCAAATGTGGCATGTATTAGCATAATGTGTAGATGACGGGATGCAGAAATGTTGGTAAAGATTATTTGTTGGAGATAGGGCTGTAACAATGAGCATGGGAAGCAAAATTGCCATGAAGAGAAAAAAAATTTTGTGTGGGAGTTTTTACCATGAATTTTACAGCGTTATTTCATGTATTTTAGATACGTCATGATATCTAAAAGGAACTATCGAGAATGTCAGGCAGATGGCACGTGGAGTAATGAGGTTCCTGTATGCGAAGGTAACGGGGTGGTGTAGTGGGACCTGTTAAAGTGCTGATATGGGTGATTTTGCTTTCAATTGTTTTTCCAGCTTATTAACGAGCACATTTGATCGCTGCAGCCAATCCCTGGGTTCAGCAGTCATGCCTTTCTAAGAGTAGATGGCAGAAGACCTCTGAGACCAGTGGCTTGGCGTCAGCGATAATGTGCACTTTGGTCACACTGACATTGCTGGACCTGTAGTTAGGCGGGTTCACACTTGCGTTTGGGTGCTCTGTGTAGGGCTGCGTACTTCTTCCCTTCAGATCCGCATAGATGCCCATGCGTCCTGCGTACCTATCTTTAACATTGGGTACGCAGGGACATGTGTTGTATGCGGATGCGTCCACATGCTTCGTTTAGACTTGCCACCGAACGCAACATGTTGCAATTTCTTGCGTTCTGGCATGTGAAAACGCCGCATGCGGACGTATCCACATACAACGCATGTGCCTGCGTACCCAGTGTTAAAGATAGAGTAAGCGGAGCTTTAAGGGAAGAAGTCTGCAGCACCACGCTGCGGACTCAGACGCTAATGTGAACCTAACCTTAATGCTTTAAAGCTGATTGGGGAAAGAAAAGGTTAAAATGGAAACCCCTTCAAGCCACGTGCACACATTCAGCATTTGATCAGTATTTTCCATCAGTATCTGTAAACCAAAACCAGGAGTGGGTGATAAATACAGAAGTGGTGATGTGTTTCTATTATACTTTTCCTCTGATTGTTCCACTCCTGGTTTTGGCTTACAAATACTGAGTTAAAAAACTGAACGTGTGAACATGGACTTAAAATATTTTTAATTCACTTACACACAAGCTACATGGGCTATTGCTATATGGCATTAGCTGTACCCACAGAGGAATGCACCTTTACTTCTAGAAGGAAGTCATGGTCTTTGGGCAGACTGCAGGTTATGCACCACTCCAGCGTGTTTTTTTTTTTTTTTTTTCAAGCAAGTTTCTTACTGCTAAGAGAGCAGGTTTTACCTGCGGGGAAAAATGCATAAAAAACATGTGTACATAGCCTTAGAAAAACAGTACTGCCTGAAAATGAAAATTCATGAAGTGCAGAGTTCATACATGCATGCTTCTTCTGCCAGTGTTAACAAGCACGGCATTTCATTAAAGCATCAAAATCGTACATGTTGGGTAAAAAAAGGACAAATCTGACTGTCAGAAATTTTCATCTTTCAAACGATTGCTGTTGTCTCGGTATTTACTGTATCTTAGACCCTTTGACCGCTAATCTTCTGAGCGATTACATACATCCTGGGCAGTGAAATGTGCAAAAATAGTCTGCTGTTACAAAACTGATGGTTTTAAGTATAAACTTCTTTTTTTTCATAGTTCAGTCCTGTCCGCCCCCACCGTCAATACCAGATGGACATTATGATCCAGATATGGAGGATTACGCCTACCTGCATTCTGTAACCTATAGTTGTAAAGATTCCACATTTTCACTTATTGGTGACAAGTCTATACATTGCACAGAGTATGGAAATTGGAGTGCGGAGCCGCCAAAGTGCATAGGTATGCGAGCTCGGTGTGACTGGTTTTTCTTTACCGCATGCAATGGTTTTGACTCCATTACTATTAAGGGGTTTTATTCTTTATAGTCCGTTATGGGCATGATGGAAATTTAGCAGAGACATGTTCTGTGACATGTAGGACGGAATATAGACTGTCTGATGCACTTTATCTGATTGGCACAACTTCCTGCCTGTCCTGTGGTTTTGTTGCGGACAGTACATCACCCATGTCTTCATCAAAAGGTCACGTGTACATTGTGGACAGGTTTGGCTGTAGATTCCGCAACTTTGACATTAGACGGTCTCTATGAAACCATGTGAAGTCTTTAAAGGAGCTCTCCTCTTTAACCATTCATATGCTAGTGGGATCGATTGGTAACCTATTTGAATCTGATGATCAACTGTAGTCTGTAGGGTAGCTTGGCAGTAAGCATTTAATTTCCTTGCCGCACCCCCTCAGGGTAATCAAGGCTTTACACACCACTTCCTGAAACCAATAGAACTATATAATACAGGACAAGTCCTCCGATAGATAGACGCTCTCCACCCTGGTCAACAGATGAGGATACTGAACAGAAGACTAACTCTCTATTAACCCTGTATACCATAATTGTGTTCATAAAACAATGGGTTTTACCTTTTGAAACACATTGATAAAGTACTCAAGGAAAAGATTTACGTCACTGTGCATGAGTAGGTGATCAGATGGGATACCACTCCATAAATCCCATGTAAATAAAAGGAATCCAGCTTTCTAAAATGTGAAAAATAGAATATTAATGCTTTATTTGTAGTGCAATCCAAAAACAATGTTTCCGTCTTGAGCATTAGACCTTCATCAGACGGATTGCCTAATTGTAGGGATAAAGTAGAGTGAAACGCTATATTAGTGATAGCTCATTGCCCCAAACGATCATCACCGATGGTTTGGGGCAAGTTACTTAGCACTAATATAGCGTTTCACTCTACTTTATCGATACAGTTAGGCAATCACAGTCCCGTATTCCCCTTCTTTACTTTGAAACATATTGATAACGTATCTGCTTACTGACAATTAATGTACGATTGCAGTGGGCTCCCACCATTGGTTTTTCAAGGATCATTAGAATGAGGGTCCTGAATTTGTGTATATGCTTAAAGGGAGTCTATCAGCACATAATAACGAAGTACATATGCTTGATGCACGCTTGGTTATCCAAACTTCTCAGTAACCTTCCCACTTGTTTTCCCTAGATCTCCACACTCCCCCCTTCTATTTGGAGTGACAGATCTTTCTTTATAAGGACAAAGGAGCATGGAGATAGATGGAAGGTGCACTTAACTGTTTGGCCACCCCAAGGATGCGTCGAGTACCTGTACTTGGAATAAACAGACTTAGTTTAACCACTTATTTTATCAAATTTAGCATAAATGTGGTTCTCTGGTAACCAGGAACAGGGAACTTGGTAATCACGTTCTAGTGATTGGTGGCAGTCCCAGCGATCATACATTTATCGCCTATTCTATGGACTTGACAATAGCAAATAACTTGACATTTCATACCGTTTATTGAACTTGCATGTATTCCTAAAACATATGCAGCTGTACACCGAACCGCACACCATAACGACACTTTATTGTTGATTCCTGATCCAGTCCTAAATTCTTACAGGTCGACATCTAGCACAAATTGGCTTAAAGGGGATCTTTTGCCAGGTTTTCCTCATATGAGATACGGCTACCACCTTTGAGCCCTAATATACAGCATTCTAATATGCTCTACATATGCCCCCAATCCTGCAAACAACTAAAGAAAAAGCGCTTTTAATATTGCCGCCTGCGGAGCCGTCAGGTTAGATGGGTGACACTAGTCCTGGTTCAGCGCCTCTCTTCTTCTTTCGACGCCGTCCTCCTTCTGTGCTTTGTGTGGATCCACACAGTGTTCTCCGGCATCGCTCTCTTGTGCAGGCAGACTTTTCTGGCCTGACCAGGGCAGAGCAAAGTACTGCAGTGGGCAGGCGCCGGGAAAGGTCAAAGAGCCCTGCTCACGCGAACTGCAGTACCTTACTCTGCCGTAGTTAGGGCAAAGAAGTACGCCTGCGCAGGAGCACGATGCTGGGGAACAACGAAGCACAGAATGATGATGTCATTGAAAAATGGGAGGCGGCGGACCAGCAACAGCCATCAGACCCGACGGTCCAGTAGGTGAGCATAATAAAAGCTGTTTTTCTTTTGTTGCAGGCCGGATTGTGGGCATATACATCATATTAGATTGCTTTGTATGAGTGCTGAAAGTTGGTGGCCATATCTCATATGGGGCAAACCTGGCGAAAGATTCTCTTTAAAGGCCAGATTGCCATGCATCGAATATCCTCCAACAATGTTGTATTCTTGGCAAAAGGTTTTTTATTTTTTTTCATTTAACGATCCCCCAAAAAAGCGTTTCTTGTGAATCTTATTTTCAGTTTTACGTATTTTTAAATTGTTCTTTATTTTGTCCCCATGCAGTTGTGAATTGTAAATCTCCAGATGTTGAAAATGCAAAAAAATTATCTGGATTTGTTGGTCCATACACGCTTAATTCTGCTGTTAGATTTGAATGTCAATCAGGCTACACCATGACTGGATCGCCTTCTGTAAAGTGCAATGCTAGTAGTGAATGGGATCCTCCTCTGCCAACCTGCAGCAGTAAGTATGGCTTCCATCACCTTCTAGTAGTCTCACACAGTACTCTTCATACGTGTCTTCTATGCACAACCAGTGTAGATGATTTGGAATAAGCGAATCATCTTACGCATCAACATAAGATAAGGTCTGACCTCTTCTACATTTTGATCCTCTTCCTGACCTGTGACCTACACGTACATCACATATCTGGTGAGAGTGCAGATATCATAAAAATAAAAGATGCAAAAAAAAAAAACAAGCCCTCATGCAACTATATTAGTGGAAAAAGTATGTCCTAATGTTCTTGGAAGAAGGGGAAGGAAAAAAACAAAAGCACAAAAATGAAAATTGGCTGCAACCAGAAGAAACTTCACATGAAAAAGAGTGCACTTTTTGATACTTTCCATGTGGCATCTGTTCTGGTAGGAAAGACGAGTGGATTCACAGTCTGTAGCAGGGCGCATTTACGATATTCGCAGGCAACAATAAGTTTATGTTGCCCAGTTCATAGTGACAGCAAAAAATGACCAGATATCAGTAACAGCCAACATGACTCCCAAATTGTATATAGAGAAAAGAGAGAACAAAATTTAACACACTTCTATTTCCGCTCTCATTTCTGTCTGCTAATATCCCAGAGTACAACTATCGTCCTCCACTATCATATCCTCTTTCTCTCATCTGCAGTAGTTCATTTCACAATCCATTAAGGCCCCTATACAAATTAGACCAGGGGTCTCAAACTCGACTGGGTATATGAGCCGCTCATAGGAAAAGTTTGAATTTGAGATGCCGCATGCTTTGCAGGTCAAAGTGACATTTTTAGTGATATAATTTTTTTTCTGTATGCCTTTTGGACAGGTTGGTGGTACTTACCAAATTTGGACGTATGGACACGTTATGACAATTTTGCGTTTACAGAGGCTGTGCACGTGCGATTGCCGCCGGTTGTCAGCTGAAACCTGGCACTCTGCAATTAAAATACTTGTACCAATATTAATGTCTATGCGTCCCGCAAAAAAGCAAGCCAACCCATGACTGTGCCGAAATATGGAAAATTATAGCTCTTAAAATTTGCATAAAAAGTGTCTTTTAGTGTGTGACAGCAGCCAAACATAAAAACCCGATATAAACCTGGTATCGCTGTAATCACACTGACCCAAAGAATAAAGTCCCCTAATTACTGTATACCGCACGAGGAGCGGCATAAAAAAATAAAATTATTCTTCACAAGCTGTTGATTTGTTCATTCTGCCTCCTACCGAGCGCTTACATCGGGGTTTCCGTGTAAATCTCTGAAATACATGATTCAGACGGAACCCCCGGCAGAAGATTCCCTATAATGAGGCAGATGGAGAAACTGTGGACGCTGTCTGGCCTATGATCCAGTGGTGTCGCGTCTTTTTAGGCATGCATAAAGGCACGGTCTACCACAGTATTGTGCACTTCTGCAAAAAAGGATATCGCTGAACATAGGTAACTTTGCTGCCTCATTATAGTGAATCGATCCTCCTGGGGTTTCACCTGAATCACGTCACTTGGAGATTTAGATGGAAACACCAAAGTAAGTTCTCCGTGTAAAGCGTAGGATAAATGTAATCCCAAACGTTATGTAAAATGTTCCCAATGAAAGCTTCAACTCAATCCACAAAACAAGTCCCCACTCGGGTCCATCATCTGTCAATGGAAATGTAGGGGGCTTCCATGTTACTGGTAGCACAAAGGATCTGGAAAAGCAAAATGGCTTCTTGCCCCCCAAAAGAAATTTGGCACATTCTGTGCTCCCAAATCCAAATGCCCCTTCCCGTCCTGAGCCTCACAGTATGCCTAAATCACACTTGGCGTCCACATATTTGTAGCGATGACAGCCCACCTAATTTATTGGTGCGTGTCTCCAGAAGCATGAGCTGGGCATAGCGTACTGGTCACTGCAAGGGTAGTTTGCAATTTTCACTCCACAACATCCACTAAGGCTTGTTTAAGGAAAACACCTATGGAGTCAAAATCGTCACTACATCTGTAGATAAATTACCAAAGGGGTATAATTTCCAAAGTGGTGTCACTTGAAGGGGGATTCTGCTCCTCTATCAAATAGGGGCTCTGTATATGGAGTCTGCAAACGCAAACTATTCTACGAAAATCTGCTCTCCTGGAGCAAATAGCTCTCCATCCCTCCCGAATCTCACCATATGGCTAAGTAGTACTGTACAGCCACATACCCCATATTTCTACATTCAGTAGAAATTGTGGGACAAATTTTGGTGCCATTTTACTGATTTACCAGTGTGAAAATGTAAAATCTGGGTTAAAACTAAATTTTGGGTCTAAAAAATGTAATTATTTTTTCTTCACTGTCCAATGGTATAAAATTCTGTGACCCACCTGTGATGTGAATATGATCACTGCACAACTAGATGTAGGTGTAGTTTGTAAAATAGTGTCTCTTATGGGAGGGTTGTTCTGTTTTGGCACCTCAAGGGCTCTGCCAATGTGACATGACACCCTCAAACCAGTCCAGCAAAATCTGAACTGCAATATGCCGCTTCTTCCCTTCTGAGCTTTGCGCTGTGCCTCAAAAGTTGTTTTCGACCACACATGGTGTATCGGGTATACTCAGGAGAAATTGCGCAACAAATTTTGGGGTCTATTTATTTCCTGTTACCCTTGTGACAATTAAAAAAATTTGGGTCTAACGTAAAATTTTTGTGGAAAAAAAAAATGTTCATTTTTTTTCCTTCCACATTCTGAAAATTCCTGTGAAACACCGAAAGGGTTAATAACGTTTTTGAATGCGGTTTTGAGCACCCTGAGGGGTGCAGTTTTTAGAATGGTGTCCTCATCTTGTGGTAATACCCCATACCAGTCCCTTTCTTGTAGTAATGCCCCATACTTTTCCCCATATTGTAGTAATGTCTCCTATTGTGCTGTTCTTCACATTCACATAAAAGTAAAAAAGATTCTTCTCACCTGTCCTCCGTTCCCTCAGCATCCTCTCTTCTGCACATACAACCCGCAGGCATGATGGACCCCTTGACAATCGTTGCCTGGTCAAGGGGTCCGCCAATGGCAGTGCCTAATTTAAGTTGGATGTGCGTCCTTGAATGCACATTCAGTTGAAATGTATTGCCACACAGAGAAAAGCTGTCTGCACCTCAATACAATTGCCAATCAGAGGTCAGCAGCTGACATTGGCGTGCTAGCACATGGCAGTGACGTCATATGCCGTGCGCTGATGTCTACTGGCTGGTGGCTGGCATTAGTATTGCTGTGCAGAGAGCTTGCATTTCAATTGAATGTGCACCCAACGACACACATTCAACTGAAATAAAGCACTGCTGTCAGCGGTCCCCTGAACCGGGCCACAATAGTCAAGGAATTTACAGTGCCTGTGGGCCGCATGAAGCAGCTTCAGGGGCCGACTGCTGGCCACATGTTTGAGACATCGGCATTAGACTAGGGTTAGGCTTGTGAAATCCAAGTGGCTTTTTTTAATGATATCGGACAATGAAGACTATTGCGCTCATAAATAACTTATAGAAAATCTGATCTCTAGATGGTTCTGTTTTGCAATTTATATCACATGATGCTTGTTCTGATAACTTTTTGGAGTGCAAACATTGGTTTGATATATTATTTTTGCTTTACAGCCTTTCATGGGTTAATAGATTTTTACATATATGGCAATACCGATTGTGTTTGGGTTTTTTTTTGTGAAATGGTGGATTTAAATTTTCGTGTGTGTCTATATAGTGTGGTGCAGTGTGACAAACAGGCAGTGATCCAGGAAAAGCTCAAAACAAAGTTTTTTAATGTCCAAAGAAAACTTACACTGGAAGTCAAAGGTATCCTCCGGATCGCAGTCGGGAAAATAAGATAGTCTGGGACCGGTTGCCGTAGGCGACTGCACCGCCGTGTACGCAGAGGGGTGCCAGACCTTTTGTTGCCTCACACTGGATGAGCCCTGCAGAACCTTCTGCTTTGCACGCTTGCTAAACCAAACTGACACACCTAACCCTCTGCTGCTGGGGTTTCTACAAGGAACCTGTGGCTGTAGGCCACATGGAAAACCCGGGCCGGAGAGGAAGTGGACCACCCCACTACCATCCTGTAGTCCGTTTCAAAAATAAAAGCCCATGGCAGGTTTTCCTAAATCTGCACTGGACAAATAGCTTGCCCAAGACCAACATTTACTTTTAGGCCGGCGTCACACTGGCGACAGAATCGGACGACTGCAATACGATGAAATATCGTATTGCAGTCTGCCCTATGTTAATCTATGGAGCAGCTCCCAGTATCCGATTTTTTTGTGGTCCGTTTTAAACGTCCGTGTGCAATCGCAGCATGCTGCGATTGTCACCGATTGTGGGTCGACTATCACCAATGCAAGTCTATGGGAGCGATGAAAAATCGGATTACAAACGGACCGCACGTGTGACTTGCGATTAAATCGCATCGGTGTCCTTTAGAAAAGCCGGCAATTCATCCCCGGCTATACTGTAAAATCACACTGACAGCTTTAATAAAGAATAGAAAGAATAGATATATACACATAGAACACATATATATATATATATATATATATATATATATATATATAATATACATGTCATTGTGACATTTATATATATATATATATTTATAGTTCCTAGCCTTCTACATACTGTAATAGCCGCTAATTCAATTGCCGGCTTTTGTGAAATCACAGAAGCCGACATGAAATGATACATTGTTTCCACACAGTTAACCATGTCATTTCCTGTATTTTGATATATGGTTTGAACTTACAATTACATATGTGTATTGGTGCAAAATTTCAGACATGTAGGGGTTAATTAAAGGTGTAAATTCGTTTAAAAAAAATGCGTGGGCTCCCGCTGTATTTTCTCCACCAGACAGACAAAGCAAGCGAGTGGGGGCAGATAATAATAGCCTAGGGAGGGTACATTTTTTTTGTGCCCCCCCCTGGCTACTAACATCTGCCCCCAGACACCCCAGAAAGGGCAAATCTATAATTAGATTCGCCCTTTCTGGCACTTTGCCCGTCTATTCCCATTGCCCTGTAGCGGTGGCGAATGGGTTAATAAGGGGTTAAACCCACCTTGCTATTGAAAGGTGAGTTTAAGCCAGGTTAATAATTGACACAACACAATGTACTCCTCCTGTCTGTGTGACTTTTATATTCTAACAGTAGCATATTAAAATGTTTGTGAAAACTAAAATTGACACCTATGCAATCTTCATGTAATTGTCCTAATACAGAAAATGCTGCTTGGTTGCTACTGGTCACACTGTCCGATTTTTGTGCATGTCTGTGTCTGAGTTATCGCAGCAGGTCGTTTTGTACTAATCCTCACTAACCTGTTAACGACTATTTTTTAACATCAGAAATTGTTCCTCCGACTACAATAACAACAACAACAAAGGGAAAGGAGACTGAAGCCGGAGGTAAAACTCTATATTGGTTAATTTGCAAAAGAATAACTAAACCCTCTTAATATGTTTACCTAAAAAAAAAGGACCGCAGCGCATTTGCCTCATTTTCAACATGATGACTTAAGTATTTTGCTTTAGTTATTCTTTGTTTTTACGTGAATGAATAAGATCTGCTATTTCATGCTAAGCGAAATCTGCTTCCAACATTATTATTGCCTCCTCCTAAGCAACTTTAGTATATTTGGTTTTAGCAATTTTTGCATATTTGTGTCCTGACCATAAGAATGATCATTAGCTTAAATACAGCATTTTAAAGTTTATGAAAGTGCAACCCTTATCTGGCCTATGTTGTGTAAATACTTAAAGGGGTTGTTGTCCCATCATCATAGTTATACGTATTTATGAAGCAAATTGTATTTTTCCACTTTTTTTTTAATTTAGCTATTCTAAGCCTAATGCATGACTTTAAAGATATTTCTATTTTATCACAAGGATGGCACCCAATAGCGTTAGTAATGCCCACCGTATGGTTCTGTATACATAACTGATCTTGGATGGCCGAGCATGCTCAGTCCATCTTCAGTCATTGTAGCTGCACTCAGCTTTCTCTCTAATATTGCAGTAAAAAGCCAGGAGTAGTAAGTACATAGCCTGCCGGTATGGTGCAACCTAATATTACATGTCATCTAAGTCCTGTCCCATTCCCGTAGGCGCCCACAATGGAGAAGATGGAGAAATTAAGTTCTCCTTCTTCTCCGCAGAATCTGATCTCACCAGGCTGTCACTCTGATCAAACTTGGATCAGAGTTTGATCTGAGTGTCATTACCATGATCAATCCAATGATAAACCCCACCTAAATAGCACCATCCGTATCGTAAAACATATCTTTATAACAATGCATTATTTTTAATAGTGATTTAAAAAAAAGGCAGAAAAAATATTTTCTTCATTAATAAATGTAAATATGATGATGGAACAACCCCTTTAAATAGATTATAGTGACGTAAAGCCTAGTATTTTTAGAAATGTCTTTGTCATTGGGTAGTATCCAAACCAAGCAGTTTACACAAAATGAATTCCAACATTACGAGTTATTCAACATTTCCAGTTCTTTACAGTCAGACAATATCTATTTGCTTATTTAATCCTTTATCGCAATGATCAAAAGCAGTGACCAAATACAGAAATTTAAAAAAAAATAAAAATTTTCTTATCAGTAAACTTCTATGTACCCTACTCATTTGTGGTCACTTACTATATACAAGTGTTATGCAGATAATTTGAGAGGGAAAGAGCACTATATGATGTTGGAAGCTCTCAATCTTTGGGCGCTGGACTTGGTAAATTTACGTGTTGCTTTCTGCTTTAAATGTACAATATGTGTAATTCCAAACGCAGAGCTGTGAAGCTCAGATTTTTATTTTCTGTCCGTATCCAATGTTTGCATGACTGGGAGCTATGTTTTGCTTGTCTTCTAAAAGTACAGAAGTAATAATGTGGAATAAATGGAACATTTTCAAAAATTCTCAACCTTCTCGAACAATTGGGTTACCAAATGAAGTCACAATGATTCTTCCGTACTATTTGTGAGCTTGGGCTTTGTCAACAGTGCACAAAATGATTTCAAAGTCTATGAATTTCAGTAGAAAAACCCACCTATCAGAGGCATATTTATTATTTTTAGGTACAACTGTCAGTCAAAAACCATCAACCACAAAGAAGAAAGATGAGAATAATGGAGGTAATGGTCAAGTAAAAATTCATGTAGCATAAGGAATAAATGCATTTGGATTAGGTTATGGTTGGGTTCACATGAATAACTTATAATGATAATAGAATAGCTATAGTAAATGATATAGAATACACATTAGGCCGGTGTCACACTTGCGCGAGTTTCTCGCATCACACTCGCAATGTGACACCGGCCTTGTATAGACAACGGTATAGGACACCCCTCTTCAATGAATTTAGGTTTCTCATCCAGTCCCATTGTGATGGAATAATAAAATCAAGCCTCTAGCCATGCAGTCTGCCTATACAAACATTTGTAAAGAATGGGTCATTCTAAAGAGCTGGAAGTTGACTGGAGTCCTGCAAATGGATGCCACCTTTGTAACAAATCGGTTTGTGAAATTTCTTCACTCCTAAATTTTCCACGATAAATTGTGAGTAGAAATATTGAAAAGGAGAGCCAGAGCAACCCCTCCACGAATTTGCAGACAACATAAAAATACAGGCCTGAATCTCCAAAGGCTGAGATGCTTAGCGCATAAATGTCACCTGTCATCTGCTCTCTTGCTAATAGCAGATCTCCAAACCTCCATTGGCATGAACATCAGCACAAAAAATGTGCATTGGGAACTTCATGACCTGGCTTTCCATGGCTGAACAGCTGCAAGCCTTACATCACCAAGCACAATGCTGAGCATTGGATAGAGTAGTGTAAAGTATGCACTCAAAGGAAAACTGTTTTGTTGAGTGACATATTTTGGTTCCCTATCTAGTAGTCTGATGGATGAGTCTGGGTTTGGCGATTTCCAGGACAACATTGCCTGCCTTACCGCATTGTGCCAACTGTAAAGTTTGGTCTAGTGAATGGAAATATTAATGCTTTAGTATGCCAAGACATTTTGGACACTTGTATGCTTCCAACTTTTTGATAAGTTTTAGGAAGGACCTTTTCTTTACCAGCATGACTGTTGCGCCAGTACACAAAGCAAGGTTCATAAAGGCACGATTGAGATATTTTGGTGTGACCCGAGTCCTAACCTCTTCCCTATCGAACACCTTCGGAAAGAAGTAGAATGGAAAGTGCAAGCCAAGTTGTCTTATTCAACATCATTGTCTATCTGACATAAAAAATGCTCTTCTCGATGAATGGGCAAAAATTTCAAGACACAGTTCAAAATCTTGTAGGAAGCCTTCCCAGAAGAGCGGAAGCTGTTTTAGCTGCAAGGTGGGGGACCAACTCTATATTAAGACCATGGATTTAGAATGTTGGGTCATAGAAGCTCCTTCTGGCCATTACTAGTGGGATCTTCCTATATACAGTATATGGATTGTGAAGCTCTCATTGACCTATGAAAAAAATATGCAGTGCACTTTATGGCATGCTTTACACATGTCAGACTTGCCACTAGCAAATGCACAACATCATATTAGAAGAAAATAAACATCTGAGACTGCGAATGACCCACAGATCCCCTGAAGGATTGCATAAATATCCAAATGACTCTTGGCAGAAAAAAGGTTCCCCACAACTGGTCTGTGGGATCAATAAACACTGATTGACTGACCAGAAACTACAGCATCTCTACATGGTTTGGCATGGGCAGATACACTGGGTGCATCAGGGGCACTCTGCACAAGCGTTATCTTAACGCATCCATTTGTGAAATTTCTTTTTTTTTTCCTATTGATTTTGGTCTTGGAAAAAGTCCTTTTAAGATGCCTCAAAATTAGACAAACCCATACTGATTGAAGGCGGCACACATACCGTAGATAGTTGTCATTTGGCGGCTATTCCTACCAGCCTCTTCCCAGGACATCTGCATAGACATAGCCATGAAAGTGAGCATATGTTTCCTATCAGGAGAAGGGACAGGGCTGCTGTCATACTCCACTTGCAGTAGCTTATATAAACATGAAAAACAAATTGGACATTTTGAAATCCTACAGATCTGAGCCTTTTCTCTAACGTCTGGCATAAGGGGATATTTGGAAATCTGTAATCTTAGGTTTATTAGAACCTTAAATTAAATCAAAAAGACGAAGTTGAGCTTCTTTGCAGATTATTAGCATGAATTTGCTTTTCATTCTGTTGTTAGTCAGTAACTTTCTGAATGGAGAATGAGCCTTCGACAAGCATTGATAGGTGGCTTTTTTTACTGAAATTCAAAGTCCTGTTTATTTAATCCCAGGTTCAACTGTCCATCAAGTAACAACTAAACTGCAAAGCACTGAGGAAAATGGAGGTAACGTAAATTATTAAGAATAAGGAACAAGGGTACGTCCTCATGGGACTAAAAAGTCTGCCAGAAACCTGCCTTTGAATTTCGATGCAAGTCTATTGCCAAAATCACCAGTTTGAAAGGACAAGGGTGCCTGAATGATCACTAAAAATGTGCAGCATTTTTGTCTCGTGTGTACATATCCTAAACTAGTTTATTTGCAGAATAAATATATCTATTATAAAAGAAATTCAGAAACTTTCTGTATAACCTAAGAAAAAATAAACTTCCTACAGTGGTCTGACTGGAAGCACTTACACTACAGGTCTGTGGAGTCAGTAAACCAAACCTCCGACTCCTCAATTTCCCTGTCTCAGACTCCCAACTCCATGACTGCAACTCCACAGCACTGGACACTACTGAACATGTACATAAAGTGCAGCACAGATTCATTTTAACTAGCGTATATACTCGTATATAAGCCCATCCCAAGTATAAGTCGAGGCACCTAGTTTTGCCTTGAAAAACTGGGAAAACATATTGACTCGAGTATAAGCCGGGTATGCATTGTCCCCTAATCCCTATTCTGGTGTGCATGGTTCCTTATGCCCAGCCTTTTTTGCATGGCTCCTTATTCCCATCCTTGTCTGCATGGCTCCTTATTCCCATCCTTGTCTGCATGGCTCCTTATTCCCATCCTTGTCTGCATGGCTCCTTATTCCCATCCTTGTCTGCATGGCTCCTTATTCCCATCCTTGTCTGCATGGCTCCTTATCCCCATCCTTGTCTGCATGGCTTCTCATCCCCATCCTTGCATTTATGGCCCTCATGAGAAAAGCATTAAAAAAAAAAAAAACAAAAAAAAAACATCCTACTTACCTTCTCTGTGCGCCCTCGCAACATCTCATTCCGGTGCCAGCAGCTCCTGCGGCCGAGCGATCACATGTCCCCACTCATTAAGGGAATGAATATTCACCTCTCTCCACACCTATGGGAGTGGAGAGAGGTGAATATTCATTCCCTTAATGAGCTGGCACCCGTGATAGCCCAGCCGCTCGTTTGAAGCCAGCGACTGCTGCTGACACTGTGCGCGCTATAAGAGAAATGTATGTTCACTGGAAGTGCAGTGAATATTCATTTCTTTTTAGCAGCGGGTACAGGCTTTAGCTGCAGCTGCTGGCTTCTGCCTCCTGTCACCCACTGCTCCGCCACTCCCCCTCTCCCGCCGTCTTCTGGACAATGACTCGTGTATAAGCCGAGGGGGAACATTTTCAGCACAAAAAATTGTGCTGAAAGACTCGGCTTATACACGAGTATATACGGTAAAGGCCGAGATCCTTAAATCAGGGACAGAACAGACATTTATAGGACATTTTATAAGTTTCCCAAATTCATATGAAAATTTACAGCACTTCCTGCATTGTACTACTGTACCCAATGTATTATATATTATCATATCAGAGTCCATTTTATACAGACTCCACCAAAATGGACACCGACTCTGACTCCACACCCCTGGTTACATGGCACTACGCGTGTGTGTCGTACTTACTGTGTGATTTACCCACAAACATTTAGGTCTCCACAGTGACCACTGATCCCCTACAGCCACAATATGATTCCACCTAGCCTCTTCCAAGTACTAATAAAATAAAGACTACTCACCTAGCCCTATTCCCCCAAATGAACTACTTCGGTCTGTGCTGTGTGCCAACTACGGCTCCGCGCAGCAGGTATGATCTAGTATACTTCAAAAAAGGAAAAATGAGGTTTTTCAATATAAAAATAATTTTTATTAAACAATTATTAAAAATGAATTTAAAATATTCATACATATACAAAAAAGCGGGGAACATATGCAATAAAGATATAAATAAAGCCTAATGAGGGTATTCATGCAAATGGTTAAATAAGGAATTCCTTACTAATAATCTCGGGAGAGAAAAAGGCTGCTCAAGTGTGCTATATATATCTACTATATGATGCAGCATAAAGTTCTCCTCTTTAAATAACACCTCAGTAACCATGAATATACGCCTAGCTCATATATACATATATAAAAAACCAAGTGGTTTATAAGTTGTGCAAGCTAGAAAAGAGTGCCTAATATATTATATATAGCAGAACTAATGCCTATATCAAACATTTGCCCTGTTCAAAATGTGAGCCAATATGGCAAAAACTAAATAATGCTTGCAGGAAAAAAGCAGTTTCATGGCTGGCAAAAGGTTTCCCATACCTCAAATCAGGCTGCAGCACCCCTACAAAAAAGCGGGGAACATATGCAATAAAGATATAAATAAAGCCTAATGAGGGTATTCATGCAAATGGTTAAATAAGGAATTCCTTACTTATAGTCTCGGGAGAAAAAAAAAAAAGGCTGCTCAAGTGTGCTATATATATCTACTATATGGTGCAGCATAAAGTTCTCCTCTTTAAATAACACCTCAGTAACCGTGAATATACGCCTAGCTCATATATACATATATAAAAAACCAAGTGGTTTATAAGTTGTGCAAACTAGAAAAGAGTGCCTAGTATATTATATATAGCAGAACTAATGCCTATATCAAACATTTGCCCTGTTCAAAATGTGAGCCAATGTGGCAAAAACTAAATAATGCTTGCAGGAAAAAAGCAGTTTCATGGCTGGCAAAAGGTTCCCATACCTCTAATCAGGCTGCAGCACCCCTGATGCGCGTTTCGCTAGTCGCTTCTTCCAGAGGGGACGTGCAGCAGGTATGATCTAGTGAATAGTGATGAGTGAACATGCCTGCCACTTGAGTGACATTGGGGTGCTCTGGTACGTATCGAGCATCGTGGATGCTTGAGTCCCTAGGGATTGCCTCCAATACACGCTAATGCCGTAGCCAACATAGCTACAACATTACCGTGTACGGCAGGATATCCCTGCATGTTTAATTGCTATCACCTGCAAAACTTGGGGGCGGGGACTCTGAGCATGGCGCCCAAGCACCCCGATGCTCTACAGTCATGGCCAAAAGTTTTGAGAATGACACAAATATTAATTTTTACAAAGTATACTGCTTCACTTTTTCTAATGGCAATTTGCATATACTCCAGAATGTTATAAAGAGTGATCAGCTTAACAGCAATTACTTGCAAAGTCAATATTTGGCTAGAAAATGAACTTTATCCCCCAAAACACATTTCAACATCATTGCAGCCCTGCCTTAAAAGGACCAGCTAACCTCTTTTCAGTGATTGCTCCATTAACACAGGTGTGGGTGTTGATGAGGACATGGCTGGAGATCAATCTGTCATGATTAAGTAAGAATGACACCACTGGACACTTTAAAAGGAGGCTGGTGCTTGGCATCATTGTTTCTCTTCTGTTAACCATGGTTATCTCTAAAGAAACACGTGCAGTCATCATTGCAATGCACAAAAATGGCCTAACAGGGAAGAGTATCGCAGCTAGAAAGATTGCACCTCAGTCAACAATCTATCGCATCATCAAGAACTTCAAGGAGAGAGGTTCCATTGTTGCCAAAAAGGCTCCAGGGCGCCCAAGAAAGACCAGCAAGCGCCAGGACCATCTCTTAAAAGTGTTTCAGCTGCGGGATCGGGCTACCAGCAGTGCAGAGCTTGCTCAGGAATGGCAGCAGGCAGGTGTGAGTGCATCTGCACGCACTGTGAGGCAGAAACTCTTGGAGCAAGGCCTGGTCTCAAGGAGGGCAGCAAAGAAGCCACTTCTCTCCAGAAAAAACATCATGGACAGACTGATATTCTGCAAAAGGTACAGGCAGTGGACTGCTGAGGACTGGGGTAAAGTTATTTTCTCTGATGAATCCCCTTTTCGATTGTTTGGGACATCAGGAAAATGCCTCATTCGGAGAAGACAAGGTGACCGCTACCACCAGTCTTGTCTCATGCCAACTGTTAAGCATCCGAAAACCATTCATGTGTGGGGTTGCTTCTCAGCCAAGGGAATTGGCTCTCTCACAGTCTTGCCTAAAAACACAGCCATGAATAAAGAATGGTACCAGAATGTCCTCCAAGAGCAACTTCTCCCAACCCTCCAAGAGCAGTTTGGCGATTAACAATGCCTTTTCCAGCATGATGGAGCACCTTGCCATAAAGCAAAGGTAATAACTAAATGGCTCAGGGAACAAAACATAGAGATTTTGGGTCCATGGCCTGGAAACTTCCCAGATCTTAATCCCATTGAGAACTTGTGGTCAGTCATCAAGAGACGGGTGGACAAACAAAAACCTAAAAATTCTGTCAAAACGAAAGCATTGATTGTGCAAGAATGGACTGCTATCAGTCAGGATTTGGTCCAGAAGTTGATTGAGAGCATGCCAGGGAGAATTGCAGAGGTCCTGAAGAAGAAGGGTCAACACTGCAAATATTGACTTGCTGCATTAACTCATTCTAACTGTCAATATAAGCTTTTGTTACTCAGATGTTTTTATCACAGACAGAAATATAATAATTGCAAACATATGTCAAACACACATAAAAACCAGAGGGCAGCAGATCATGTGAAAATATAATAATTGTGTCATTCTCAAAACTTTTGGCCATGACTGTATATGTACCTAAGCACCCCAATGTCACTCGAAGGGCGAGCACGCTCGCTCATCGCTACTAGTGAAGTCACCTTGCCTGCTCTTTTTAGCCTCTGACAGGCCACTGGCTCCCTGTCCCATCATAACATTTCAATGGAGGATGCAGATTCTTTGGGGTTATGACACAGAGATGGGGCGATGTTGATTGGCACAGGCCCCTCCAACTCTTGAGCCCCATGGCAGATGCGTAGTCTGCTTTTATTAGTGGTATGCAACTGGATTCAGTGGTTTAGGCACACTTTGGTACATTAGTGGGGTTGTCCACTACTTTTTCACAGCAAACCGCTAAACTAATCTTTTGATAAACTAAAATATTTCCCTAAATACATTTACTTATCTTGCCCTGTTCCAACTGAGGAAGCAGTGGTTACATGATACCGCCTGTCAACTTTCTTCTTCTGGCCTCCAGCCTCAGATGGAACATTACAACAATGTCACTCCAGACATCCACTTGAATGATCTTGCTGTGATGTTCACTGAAGTGTTGAAGCAAATTGGAGAAACCATCGGATAACTACTACCTGCACAGCAGAAAGTGGGCAAGATAAGTAATTAAAGTATTTGGAACAATCTTTATTTTTCAAACGTTCATTCAGCAAATGGTAAAAAGGAGTTTGCAACCAACTTTAAATTTCGTCGGTACAGATGTAATGTAATACTATTTAATCCATCTCAAAAGAATCGGACCACTCAGAAGTCTACAAAGATAATTTGTTGGAGGGGAAAAAAGCATAATAATTCCAAGAAATAGGATACAGAACACAGTGTGTTATGATAAAAAAAAATTTAGTTAGTTTAGTTTAGATTTTGCTTGTTTCTATTCGCTAAAACCAGGAATGGATTTATACACCGAGGTTTTTCTTTTTCCCTTTTAAAGGGAATCAGTCAGCAGGTTTTTGCTATGTAATCTGAAGACAGCATGCTGTCGGGGTTAAAACACATATTTCAGCAATGCCTCTTATCAAGCTTAGAGATTTTATTTGCATATAATGATTGTTTTATCACCAGGAACTTAGCAGTGCTGCCATTAGCTGGTCCCATGAGCCCTGGTCCTACGCCCCCTCCTGTGATAGGCACCTCACTGTCTATAGACATTGTATATACAGAGCCTGGTGTGGGCGGAGTTATAGTAATACATCGTTGGATTCAGCTTCTCTTTGCCTACATCAGGCTGCTCTCAGATGATGTAGCAAAAACCAGCTGACAGATTCCCTTTAAATCAAATTGTCTGAAACTGCTCCAAATTTCTACGCTGTGAACAAGGTGAAACACTAAAGCTGTGCTAAATAGCTGTATTAAAAGTGAAACTCCAATGAAAATGGAAACCACCGCGTAAACTTGTTTGTTTTTTTTCAAAAAACATTTTATGTAAGAACCAGTCAATACGTGGTACATGTTTTAAAATAGCTGTTTACTGTTTTGACTGATGAAATTTTTTATTTACGCAGTATATCTCAATGGCAGTTTAACTGTTAATCTATTTGGTCTTTATAGCACATACTATGCATCTTACTCAATGCAACACTTCTGTGGCACACTGTATATCATCGTATAAAGTCTACATTGCCGGCAGCTATGTCACTTGACTCTTCCATACATGGGAGCGCCTGCTCTGCCGAGTGCTCCTATGTTCTCTGAGAGAGCAGCTGCCAGACTTCTATGGCAGAGGCATATCTTTGAGAACAAAAAGATCGGCAGTCTGAATTTGACATCTGTTGAGGGATTATTTAGGAAGGGGGTGACCCATTTATATTGGACACTGTTTACAAAACCCATAAATATTTTAGGGTTTGGGCAACATCTGTATAATATGTATGGGGCATTAGCCGTTGAATGTTTCCCTTTATAGGCCTCCATCAGGAAATTGCCTATTGTTTAATCAGGTTTTTGTATTAAATGTCCCTATTAAACATTTTTGGCAAGGTTTTCTTGTTACAGTTCAAGATGTATTCCAAATAAAAAATAGAAATCTTGCAATTTTCACTCTAGACACTGGGGCTTTCTTAGACACTAACTTCTTGTTGTTTCAGGAAATAACATATGTACATAGCCACAAAGGTCAGACCCTAACCCTATGTATTGCTTTGAAGTGTGTTCCTGTGCAAAAATCATTATGAAGGAAGGGGGATCAGGGTCAACTGTGGTATCCTCTATTGTGATTGGTGGATCCTGTGTTATCCGCTGTGTATAGAGATGTTACCTGTCACTGTAATCATTCCTCTGATAAGGAGCCTGCTGAAAACTCTTCTTGAAAAAGTGGGAAGCATGAGTCTAAAAAAGCCACAGAGGCCACTGTGAAAACTGCAAGATTACTAATTTTGTTTTTATTAATAAAGATTGTGATATGAAATAAAAATATTGTCAGCTTTAAAAAACAAAAATACATGTGACTCAAAACCCTAAGTCTTTTCTGGTTGATTGTTTCCCTTGTAAACATCATATTAAGTTAAACTGGCAGGTTTTTTTCCAGTTAAATTTCAGATCCCAAAATTGTTCCTTTTTTCTTTTTGAGTGAGGAAGGTGGGTTGAATCCAAATGTCACGAAGTGACTGTCCTGTGGTGACGCGACCCGACGGTTGGCCGGTCACCACACAGCAAAACAAACAAGGGAACACCGGGGAAACGTTAACAACGGTGGGCCCTGCGATAGTAACAAGGGAAATGGACACTTCCTGCACTCAGCTAAGTCTGTGCCCTGATCTCCCTAAACGGGTTCTTTCACCCCGTTGCTGAGCAGGATAACTTAACTCTCACAAGCCCTGTGCTAATCCATAGGTAGGGAGCAGGCCGGTGAGAGCACTAGTCACACCACTGCACTAATAATACAAAAGGAAAGAAAAGACAGACACCACAGGGGATGGGGAACAAAAATACAACACTTAGCTTTCTCTGCAATGCACCGCACAGCAGAGTAAGGCACCAGATCACAGGATTCAGCTGGAGCACCAAAAAGCTCCTGACTCCAGCTTGGTTGCTCTCTAAAGAGGAAGTGTATCACCAACAGTCAGCTGATGCATCAGGTGACCTTTTAAAGGATGGTGGGAGTGGTCACCACCTGCATCAGCAAACTCAGCAATAATGTAATTACACCAGCGGCCACCGGGGGAAAAGCCTGACATTAACCCCCGATGGCCTGAAAGGAAAAAAGTTTTAATATGAAACGCCAACTCTGCCACAGATTCAAAAATGGATCGTGACACCAAAATTCTGTACCAATTTATTTTCTGTTTCTTGGCATGCGGATTGAGGGGGTGGAATGATGTACTCAGCTCTTGGCCATGCCATGGGTGCACCAAGGAACCCTCATTTGCCTATAATTTTTTTTCCATGCAAAATTAAAGAATTGAAATCTATATTGCAGGTAAGATGTTTATTTGGGTAAAATCCCCTGTGGGACTTTAGAAGTAGTTTAAATCTAGTTGGAAGGGGGTTTTATTCAGGTATTTATTTGCATCTATAGTGCTATTAATGTCCACAGCGCTCTACAGGCGTTAAGCAGTACTGTCCCCATTGGGGCTCACAATCTACATTCTCTATCAGTATGTCTTTGGAGTGTGGGTGGAAACCGGAGAACCCGGCGGAAACCCACGCAAACACGAGGAGAACATACAAACTCCTTGCAGATGTTGTTGTTGGTATACAGACTCCCTTTAACCGTTGTATAAGTACAGCTTTATAGTATACTTTTTTTATTTATTTTTTTCAAACCTATCACTAATTTCAAGACCTTGTCTGTTGAAGTGAAAGGAAATACTGTTGGTAAAATTTACAGGTTTGCAGCATCTCGTAAACAAGAATATTCTCATTCACTCGCCACAAACTGAGATGAGCAACTCAGAACTATGTATTAAAAAGTTGTCAAACTTTTTATATAAGTGCAGTTTTTGGCACTGCATAGATGCAAAATGAGAAATCCCATTTTAAGGTACAAGTTGGAGACTATCAATCTTTCTAGTACTTCTATCCATTATTTTTCGGAATACATAATTTCTACTGTACACTGGTACTCACTGCTATATAGAAAATAATATATAATCAAATTCGTAAATAATGTTCTTGATTATCTGATGAGAATCATTTTTTCTTACAGGGGAAAGCAGCAGTGGAGCCATTGTGGGTAAGACATGTAGTTGTTTTCTAATCAATGTACATGTAAATATTGCATGCATTTCCTTTTCACTCTGAACACTTTATTCTCATAAAGATAAGTAATTTGTCTTATAATGGGCTGCATATTGTGTAAAGTGAACTTTTTATCTGTCCTAAAGGGAATGAGTCTGCGGAAAATGACCTGTTTAACCCTGGATGTATATGTTCAATGTATTTTTAAAAAGTGTTTATAAAACAAAGATTTTGACAATCTGTTTAATAAATATAAAATGTATGTAGCCACATTCCATTTGAGAATTAAAGATGAGGAAGTGTATTGAAGCGCACCGCTCTTTCCAAAACTTTCATTGACTTCTCCTGTGATCACTGATAGGGAATGCAGTTGCCTGAAACAGTTAACAGGGGTCAAGAGATTCTGTTCTTGACCCTGAGATTCAACAGTACAAACTGCAGACCATTGTCAGGTCTTGTACACCAGCAGTGCCACTTGCTGAACATCTCTGCTTACATTATTGCCGTCCAGATTTGACATTCGACAATACAACGTTCTGCATCTGAATTACTTACGGTAACATCTACATGTGGATTACTTACCTAAGGCATTGGTTCACAATCACTAAGATTCTCTTTACAACATTGCATAAGTGAAGGACTCCGCTGGATTTAGGTCAACAACACCAGATCGACGGGGGCTTTGACATCCCACCAATCGGCTGTTTACAACGCTCAGCTTCCAGATATGCAGTGTACTTAGTCAGAAAACCACAGCTATGTACACCTTGTAAAATGCTGCTCTCTGTATACGAATGACCTGTAAGGAGTTATATGGGTGGAACAGTTTTTCTAAAGAGTCATGTTAGCTAGTCCTCCTGCTGTCTTGACTGATGTCCCACTGCTGGATGCATGCACGAGTAGTTGAAGCCTCTAATCTAATCTGACCTGCTCTGAGTGCATGCGGTATTCAGGAAAGTAATTGTCATGTATTGCAGTAATTCTGAGGTCATTTTAGATGAATTGTCTGCTATTGGGCAGTTATCAGTCTTTCATGTTCACCATAGATACTTGTTTGGCTTTATGTCCCAAGTTGTGTGGAAAGTGATGATATTGACTTGTAAGATTGTCACCTCCTGTAGTTGGCACCAAAGACCCGTTTCTACTCCTCTCTGCTGAAGTGGTTATTTGCATATGGCGGCATAGTTCAATGTGCTGAAATCCAAAGTTTCATCATTTAAGTTCATAGTTACATTATTACTCTTCATGCCGAAAAAGTCATGCAGACATCATGTATTTCAGCTAAAGAGTCTTGTTTTCTGAATTTCTAGAAAATAATAAAAGGAGGAGGAAGCAGCCATACTTGGGGCTCATCCAGAAGTCTGTCTTTCAGATATGAGTTATAGCCTTGATTTTTACTGATAGAACTTGTACAGTTCTAGTCTAAGAGGCTGATCACACGTCCATGTAGTTTTGTTTCAATTCAAAATAAACGAGGTCTCCAAAGAATTCAAATATGCCAAGAAGTGATCATAAGATCATCAGCAAACACCTCTGTAGTTTGATATTGGGGTCTTGCTTTATTTGTTAGATGAAAGCCTCCATTTAGAGACTGAGCAAAGCGGAGAAAGGGAGCAGCCCTGACACATCCCATTTTGGATATTAAAGTTTCCATTGACTGACCCTCACTGAGCATTGTAAGTGAAAGATCAGCATTGCGGCTATGAAAGGAGGAGGAAATCTAAACCTTATTAGGGTGTATTCCATCATACGCCAGCATATTCTGACATGCTTTGTTAACATCAATGGTTAGGAGTGTCAAAGGGGTTTCCATTTTGGTGGCATTGAAAATGGTATGTATAAGGCCTCTTTCACACTTCAGTCGTGTGACGTCCGCCAGAGAGTGAGAATGGCGGATCCGCCAGAAAAGTGCAAAAGCGGATGCAAGCGGATCCTCCGTCATGAACTTTTCAACTTGGAAAAAGAAATTTCCTACCCGGAAAATGCAGGTACGCATGTCCGGACCGAGGAGGGAGAGAGAGAGAGACCCCCGGACAGTTTTGTCAGCATTTTCAATGGTTTTCTATGGAAGCGACGGATCCGCTGGCGGATTCCGTCAAAGATGGATGCCAGCGGATCCGCCGCCCATAGGCGGCCATTATGCAAAATGGCGGATGCGGCGGATCCGCCATAGTCCGCCATGTTGACGGACCAAAAAAACGTTGCATTGGACGTTTTTCTGAAACGACGGACGCCAATTTTTTGGTGGATCCGTCAAAAAACGGACCTAACAGACGACCATCCATCAAAATCCGTCACTAATGCAAGTCACATTTTTTTCACATTTTGACAGATTTTGACTGACGTCGTGCGACTGAAGTGTGAAAGAGGCCTTAGTGTACGGAAAAATTGTCTTTGCCTTCTCTGTCTGTTAAGGGTTGCTGATACAAGGTATGATGGAAATAATACGCCCGACAGGAGTTTCGCCTACAGTTTCAGTTGAGCATTACAAAGGGAAATAGGGCCGTAGTTAATACATAATAGAGAATCTTTTACTTCTTTAGGGATTACCGAAATAAAAGCTTCAAGAGCTAATTTTTATGGTATGTAATAGGAAGGCCATTGGGTCCTACTGCGTTCCCATTAGATAAAAAGCACCTTTCACCAATTGGGGCTTCCATTTCCATCTTATAAGAGTGGGCAACACAGATTTGTGATTTCTCTAAATGTTTTATTGTCTAAAACTACCATTCTGCTCCTTAAACAGGCCCGATTTTTTTTTTTTTTTTTTTTTTTTCTTCTTGATGCGGTCTTTGTTGGGCTTAAAGTACCATCCCGTTTTTATTTTTGTTCATTTGACCATGGGTTAGGTATCAGTAATGTATGATCCATGTGTGTTGTAGAATAGTTTCTGGTATCCATCTTCTACTGTTTCCAGTGCTACTTTGGTCCCTCTCCATCATCTAGTGATCGCAGCTCTGACTGGCTGGAATCGCTACCAACTGTTCGTTTCGCTCTTAAAAAGGTTGTCCACTACTTTTACATTGATGACCTATCCTTAGGATAGGTAATCTGTGTCTGATCGGTCGGGGTCTGACATCCAGCCCCGTCAGCCGATCAGCCGGTATCTGGCGGTGACTGCCTGCCGGATGTACTCGCTTGCGGAGCTGGCCGTCTTCTGTTGGTGGCCACCGCATGATACTTCATATCTGCCTCCTATTGATTTGAATAGGAGGCTTGTGAGTACCTCCTTTCACCAATGACAGCTGATTGCCGGAGGTGCTGGGTGTCCTACCCCGGCCGATCAGACATTGATGACCTATCCTAAGGAGAGGTCTTCAGTTTAAAAGTAGTGGACAACCTCTTTAATATAGGTCTATGAGACTCAGAACGCGGCGCTCACAGAATAACACTGAGAAATGACTTACGGTCTGCTCAGCAAACAGTGGAGTGTTCCGGGCAGCCCCAACTTCAATCACAGGATGCGGAAGAGGAGAGGAGCCGTGCTAGAAACAGCAGAAGACTGTGACAGGTAAGCATTTTAATACACACACAGAACATACAATACTGATACCTTACCAGTGGTTAAGTAAGAACCATTGGAGAGTTGGTGGTCATGAAGAGGTTATCTGTGGACCTATGATGTAAGCGAGTGTAGAGCTTTCATAAGTAAACTGAAGGACAGTAGAGGTTTAAAATCCATATAGGCAATTGTAAAAGTGATGTCCTTATTAGTAATGGCCAGTGGGTGGCAGAAAACTGTCAAAAATGTAGAGTGTCAGCAATTAAGAGAGAGCTGCAGACAATCACATAGTAAGAGCAGAATCTTTTCTTAAAGAGAGAATTAAAAAATTAAGCCAGTGACCCTTGTTGTGTACAAGCTGACCTTCCAGAAGGTAGATGGATATGGATTTAAGTTGGAGCTAGGCTGGTGGTATGGTGGTGGTATTCCTGATTTGGGCAAAATTATGCTTTTATTTGACACATTGCAAAGTGATGGTGAGGCGTTCCGAAGGCATTGTTGCCTGCTCTAAGGTGGCGGCCGGGGTGTTGCTGGAACGTATAGCCATGTGGGATGATTGTATGGTGTGTCCAATCGCTATCATATACCTCAATTCTGACTGTGAATTGCACGTCTGCCTGGGGATCTGCGCGCTGTCTGGCGCTGTGTGCTCATCTATCTGTGCTCCTCTACCAGATCTCCAAGGCTTCAGTCAGCAGGTAGGCTGGGAAATAATCCTCCCTCCGCACAGTACTTTTGGATGGAGGTCTGCAACTGTAAAATTCAGTATATTGCCGATGGTTCTGGCTCGATTTGTTTAGAGACTAGAAAAGGGGACAGCTGTGAGGCATGTTTGTCCTCGTCGTCACACAAAAGCCGTGTATTTTTGTGGACCGAGTGGTCTGCACCAGAACATAGAAACGTATGCTCTTCTTCCAAATCAAACTTGCTGATTTCCGTCTATAGTTACATAATAAGCCCATGTGTCATTGTGTGCTGTCTAATTTATATGTTTGCTTGATGGGAGAAGCCGGAAAAAACTTCTAATATGCAAATAAACCGATCAAGCTGTGATTGTGAAACCTGGCATGCTGACAAAATGCTGATGAAAATCTGATCTAGAAACGCTGATTAAAAAATGGAACCTTTTTTTGCCTATGATAGAAATTACTGACATCTAAATGAGCGCTTTTACGGTTAATACATATATAGATCGGTTAACTTTTTCTTTTTTTTTTCAATTCTCCGATGAATCCACACCGAGCACAGTAAATGGATCCATCTTTATTGCTGTTGTATCTATCTGCAACCGCTATTATGGGAAATTTAGGTTTTTAATGTATACTCTTGGTATTGAATTCAATTTATTAAAGGGGCTATCTGGGTCTATTTTATCTTTTTCTCATGGAGCCAGTCACTTACAGGCAGGTAGTTGCTTTCTACCTGCCTATTCTGCCTGGTAACGGCTCATAGCAATCATAGACCGCTCCATGCTGGCAATTCTGCGGTTTCATGTGACTTTGCGTGAAAAGAGCAGCTCTTTTTCTACCGATCTCTTCTGTCGATGAGACGTCACTGCTGACATCATGCTGATTGACAGCTGGGTCCATGCAGCAGCTAGGGATCAGGGAGCCAACGGACAATCAGCTTGTCATCGGCCCCATAAACAGAGCAGCTGCTCTGTTGATGTGATGATTGCGCAGAATCACTGTCGGGATTGGTCCATGACGGCTCTGAGCCAGCAATGATCAGCGCTGGGCAGAACAGGCAGGGTAATTAGCAACTACCTACCAGTAAGTTCTTAGACCCTTTAAAAAAATTGAAAAATGATTAAAAAGAAAATTAGTAGAAAAAAATGTTCCCAGATAAACCCTGTAAGCTTTTATTATTTGTATAGAGGCTGAAAGCAGCTTTGATTGATTTATATTTATCAACTGCAAGGAAAATTGAGCTCTCATTTAGAAAAAAATTAGTTTGGCCTGCTACTTATATAGAAAAAGGGACCGATTCATCAAGACTATCATTCTTTATGCAAGTCTCAATCCAGGAGTTGCTGGAGTAAGATGCATGTGCCGCTTACTAAATTTGGCCCATCTTCCAGCGGTCATGCGCCTCTTCTGTCTTAGTTTATGCCACTTTAGTCCTAAAGTTTTTTTTTTTTTTTTTTTTTTAAAAATAGGTTTTTGTAAATGTGATGTTGGCTGTCAGCATCCTGTGACGTTCTGTCCAATGGTTTCTCATTCTGCCCTTCAGTCTCCAAAGTCGCGTCACTCAGAAGGTTGAACGGAGCTGTGGGAGTTTGCGCATGCGCGTCTTTTTGGGGCAGCCTGTCGCTGTGAAGGCAGGACAGAACATCACAGGAGGCTGGTGGGCACGATCACGTCGTCACCGATAGATGCACAGCGGGAATGGGCTGGATAAATAAATATATTTGGAAAAATCTTTCTTTTTCAGGTGTAGCTCAAAAAGTTTTGGACAACCCTTATAACTATTTATCTCAATATTTCAATACTTGTAGTCAAGCAGATGTCAGGGCCTTGACTACAGTAAACTTGCATTTTTGTGTAATATTGCTGTATTTCTTTTAAGGCGGAGTGATCGGTGGAATTATTGGAATTCTCATTGCAGCATCAATAATTTATGCGTGCTGGTTTAGGAGAAAAAAAGGGTGAGATTATCCAATGAAAAGATACATTCTGTACTTAAAGTATAGTGTAGAGTGCTGAAAAGCGAAGGGGCTGATTCATCAAGGCTTTTACACCAGAAAAGTTCTGTAAAAGCTTTGAAAAGAACACCGACAAAATGGACGTAGCTGAGACGGACCCTGGATGGGACAAGGCCACTCCCGTCAATCAAATGTGCCGGCCGATAGGAATGGCATTCTGATGCAGCACACGGGGGCACATGCCACTCAGAAAAGCCATCGAATTCATTAAGTGCCGTGTGCCTCTTAATGAATTTGGCACCTTGTACTCCAGCAAGAGGAGTAGTGCGAGCGTCCGCTACACCAGTTTTGATGAATCTGCCTCTAAGTTTCCATTTTATTCAAGTGTTTTTAGACCGATTTGTGCCAACATGCAACTCCCCCATGGGTCTTGCTCTTTATTTGTTATAGTAACCATACATTAGGCCCTTTTTAATTCAAAGTGTAAGGCCATAACATCGAAGGCTTATACCGTAGCTTTGATGTTTTACAAATAAAGAAAGTAAATCCAAATTATAAATTACCAACTGGAACATATAACTGTATACATCCAACATTACCTTTTAATAAATATGAAAATGTAATTATTGAAAAGCACAGCGGCCTGTTGCAAAAGAAAAAACCTAAGGTGGCCATTCATTATTTGATTTGTGCTTGTTTTTAATGTTTTACATTTTGTTATTTTATATAATGTAAAGACAGAGACCCTGATCCCAGCGATGGGCTGCTTGTAGTTTTGATAAAAATCAGTTTTTTCTCTGCTGCAGATCTACCAGTCCTCTGAATGCTGAGCTCTGTATAACCTCGCCCACATCACTGATTGGCAGCTTTCTGACTACACCCAGTGTACAAAGAAAGCTGCCAATCAGTGGTGAGGGTGGAGTTTATACAATACTCATGAATATAGAGGACTACATGACAGCAGGTTTACTAGTCCTGTAGTGACAATCTCCTGCTCATAAAATAATGATTTTATCAAAACTACAGCAAACAGCCCAGTAAGTGTCCTATCGCTGAAATCTGTTTATTTGTGTCTACATTATGCTGATCTCAGGTTAGGTGGCAAAAACCTGGTGACCGATTCCCTTTAACATATTATTACAAAAGATTCCCTTTAAAGCAAAAATGTGAAAACCCAATTAAATATTCTAAAAAATAAAGCACAAAATAAAAAACACTTGAATAAATGTCTCAAACAGGACACTGCAAAAACAAATTTGACACTTTTTTAATTAAATGTGAATATCCATTACTGGGAAACCCTTTTAACAGTCAATGAAATGATAGTTCCGTATGCAGTGACTGGTGTGATCTCTGACAGTAGTTCATATAGTGTCCCGGAGTTTACTTTTGTACAAGGGATTTTTTGTGGGATAGAGGACTTCGTCTCAGAAGTCTATTCTTGTCTGTTTCACTTGTATTCCCCGTAAAATAACAATTCTGATGCACCTTTTTGTTAGAAATTGCTCGGCACAAATTCTGGTACTCCTCTTGTAGTAATATGTTAAGGGGAATCTGTCACCAAGTTTTTGCCACCTAATGTGAGTGCAGGGTTGTGTAGATACAGAGACCCTGATTCCAGCCATGTGTCACTTACTGGGCTGTTTGCTGTAGGCTTGATACAGGTAACTAGTAAACCTGCTGCCCTGTAGTCCTCCATATTCATGAGCGCTATACAACCCCACCCCCATCACTGATTGGCAGCTTTCTGTACACACTGTGCAATCAGTGGTGTGGGCGGGGTTATACAGAGCTCAGCAATCAGAGAACTGTTAAATGTGCCCCACATAAAACAGTGATTTTTATCAAGACTAAAGCAAAGAGCCCAGTAAGTGATACATTGCTGGAATCGGGGTTTCTTTGTCTACATTATGCTGCTCTCAGATGGGGTAGCAAAAACCTGCTGACAAATTCCCTTTAAATGGCTATTCCATTTTCTTTGTCGGACGTCGTAGGCCCAAATCATATTGGCAGTGTGTGTAGGTACAAGGAAAGCAGTAGCTCACAGTGATCAATATTCCTTACACGTCGAAGAAGAGTAACAGAGGTACTGCCCAACGCATAACAAGAAAAGATGCCTGTGCCTTTTTTAGGTTCATGTCCATTTAGTATATTCAGGAGAGCTGTCAGGTCGTCTTTAAATACTTGCTAGTTTAATAATTCGTAATTGCATTAACATATAATATATATTCTTTTTTTCCATTCCTACACTGACATTTGGACAGTGATGATTATATAGCTCCAACTGGAAAGAACCCAGACAGTGGCCCATCAAGTAGCCCACAGACTCCAATAGAGCAGTATGATTTGAAGCAGCTAGAAGCCCAGGTAGATTGTCATGGTCTCGCCATCTCACCGGGACCACCATTCAATGTTCCGAGTCCTTTATGCTGATTATCACTCAGTGTTGTCCTGCCTGTTGTGCACTAACATCGCTCTGAAGTTTGTTTCTGTGTAACGTAGACATGGCGCGGTTTGACAGAAGATCATGATTAAAGGGAACCTGTCGGTGGATTCATGACCACAGCATGAGTCCGATCCTAGCGCACGATTGCTGCCAGGTATGTTCTACTCTGAAATGCTCTGGCGTTTTGGAGAAAACATACTATAAAGATCTGTCCGGGAACCATAGGGAGAGATGATATGAGTCTGGCCCAGGTTCCCTTTAAGAAGAACACTAGTTGATATTTTGCAACAAATCTAACCAACTCCAGTTTTGTATGGCTACATCTTGCATGCTTGTCATTAACCTTTAACAGTATAGAACACCTTTACCAAAGAAAAAGCTACGGCATAATGTGCGATAGAACCGTAACACTATTGATCAATGTTCCTCTGTCTATACGCTGCTGGAATAACAGTATTGTGTCTATTAAAGGGTTTGTTACCATTTTTGTTCACTTGGATAATAAAGTTTTCAATTATTCTATATTGTCAAATCCCACTTGACATAAATTACCATTTTCAGGCAAAAAAGAAAAAAGTTTTTGCTGTAGAAAGTATTTGCATGTACGCATAGTGGGATATGTTGGATCACAACCAATAAGCTGCAAACTCTAATGTGGATTGTTTCATATATTATTAGTTGAAAATAATGGTGGTTTGTCAGTGGAGCCATCATTGAAATTTCTAAAAATTGTACTACAACCCCTTTAAATGTCTTGAAGTTTTACATATTACATGTTCCTTTTTATCCATATCACAATTTAAAAGATTCGCAGCAGATTTCCTATTGCCGTTTGTCTAGCCATCCTGGCCATCTCGTGTACCGTTTGTGTTCTCGTATCTTATTCTGCCATTTGGACGTTGGGTAGCAAATACTCATTAGTATTGAAAACGTTGATCAAAACAGGCAGTTTCAGTTCAACTGGAGTAATTTGTGTTTAACATTGTTGGCTCATGGTTATTAGCTCTAGTGACTAATATGAACCAATTTCTGGCCACCTAAAGCCTTCAAAAATGTTCTTGGCTTCTGCTTATTCATTCCATATGCCGCCATATGTAAACTGTGGTGTTGGTTGGATGGTATTGATATGTATAAAATTAAGCTCTGAATTGGGATCTAGGTGAGTTTTATAAGTAATTAGTAGTTTTAAAGTCAAATGTGTCTACCCCATTTAAAGGAAACCCGAGGGTAAGTTAATGCTGTCTGAACCATGGGCGGCATGGTTGTATTATTGCAGCCGTGTATGTTTTAGAAGTGCATGGATCTCAGTCTGATCATTGCCAACAATCCATGGACTATGCAAGGGTCCCCCGACCCGAGCTTGATGGCTCCATGGAAATATATGAAGCTGCCAAGCTGTAGTCAGAAGACGTGCGGCCTGTCTGTGTATTGCAGTCCTTGATTGGACGAAGATCCACCGACCCTTACTCTGAAATGTGATTTGGAGTAAGCATACTTTGAAAACATTGCTGGGAACCATGCATCTCGTAGGATTAGTCCAAGACGCAGGTCCCCAGTCGCATCTTTCAGCCCCTCTTCCGTACATTGACAGGTTTCTCAATAACGCACACAGGGCGAGACCTTTCAGCCCAAAGAGTGGGGCATGGTCTCTTACAAGTATGTTTTCTCTGAGATACTACGTAAACCACCCATCTCTGCATTAATGCATCCAGTCTGATGGTGCTCGATCCACAGTCAGCAGGAATCTATCTACTGTCAATTTATCTTTATGAGAATACAAAAAGTATTTCACTTTTGGCTTGTTTTTGACCTTGTAGCTAATTTTGTCTTTTAAACAATATAATAAACAAAATCATAGACAAGGTTTCATTGAATAAACCTAGACTATACACCTAGTGTAGCGTAAAAGGGAAACTGTCACCAGGTTTTTTGCCACCTAATCTGAAAGCAACATAATGTAGAGACAGAAACCCCATAACAGCGATGAGTCACTTGCTGAGCTGCTTGCTGTAGTTTTAATTTCCCTACATATATAGTTTATCTCTAGAGGACTACTAAACCTGCTGCCATATAGTCCTCCATATTCAGGAGCTTTGTATAACCCCACACCCTCCACTGGCAGCTTTCTGTGTATGATCAACAATAGGAAAGCAGGGGGAAAGGATGATTGCTCACCAGACTATGCTTGGAGACCGGCCGTGCCTGGAATTCAGTGGCTGACTACCACATATGAACAAGCTTGAAAACAAAGGATTTTTCCGGGACTGGAGATTTTTCCATAAAAAACATCTTTATTCAGAAAATCTTCATGGTTAAAAAACAATACATGAGGGGGAAGCCCCCAACGCCTGACGCGTTTCGGACCTGAAGTGGTCCTTCCTCTAAGGCATACAGACATAAAATCAACAATTCCTTTATATGTTCTCAACCATTGCACAAGCACATGTGGTTAATTAAGGAGACCACTTCCATTTAACTATTTAACAACCAATACTATTTTCATAGCATGTGGTCACACAAAAAACGCATGTCACTGTTATAATACCGCATAGAGTGCATATGTGCCTGCTCATTCCATGTGCATATTAAACAAAAGATATTTGTATACATCACTTATTGTGAACTGGTAAGGTTAGATTGGGTAGAAAAAAATGGTGACAGATTCCTCTTTTAAAAGTAGCACTGATAATTAACGCTTCTGTTTTATAAGACTGGCTCAGATATTATGCAATGTTTCTATTAGTAACAAAATATTCTTAACGTACTAACACTTGTCTCGCTTCTCAAAAGATCCCTAATAATGAGAAACTAGACCACTTGATAAGAGTTTATTTCCATTTTTTTTTACTTAAAAATACTCCTAATAATTTCATATTTTTAATGCATTTCCTCTGTTTTTTTTTAGGCAACACCGTAATTATCTTCACTATGGCTGTTATGGCATTTGTGATAAATATTGGCTTCTGAACCTGAGGGATCTCCATGTGTGGCAAAGCCTACATCCCATCCTGTGTGCTTGATGATAATCTTGCCATGACGCTTTGATCCATTTGATTTTTGAAGATGTGCCTTCAGACTGCAATATCTTACCCCAACCTACTTGATTTAAATGCACATGAACGTCTGACCTAATTCTTCAGTGTGCAAGAAAAAGCCAGATCGATGCACTTGATGCTTTTCCGTCTTAAAGACTTGTGTTTTCTGATTGCAAACTTTGCACATGGGAGTGGTTGAATATATGAAGACTGTGAATGTAATTTTTAGTTCACCAGTTTAAGATATAAGAGTATAATATGATAGACTGTTATATTTTTATAAAAAAAAAAAATTAAAAAACTACTTTTTTTTTCCTGGTTATTCTTAAAGGGATTTACCGCTAAAGGGTTTCAGTAATAATGGTGGGAATATTATTACTTGCATTGCTTTGCTGCGCTGGGGTCCAGGTTTGATCACACCAGGGATAATCAATACCAGAAGTTTGTATGTTCTCTCCGTGTTTGGGTGTTTTTTTTCCGGGTAGTTTTTTAGGTGAACTGAGTAGCCAACAAAAACTAATAGAAGGAAGTATAAGCGAAGACTGTGGCTGATTTACTAAAGCTGTTTAACTTTAGACAGTCTCAAAATGTGTCAAATTTGTCATACTGTCTGGTACTGGTTAAGATCTGGCGTATCTGGTGTAGACTGTCTAGTCTTGGGCTCCAATTCATCAACCATGGCGATGTTCATGCTGGTCGTGATCAGGGCGCATACTGGAGTTAGAGGCACCAGCATCATTAAGAGATGCATGCCTCCGTGCTCCTCACCACAAATCTTAGACTGGAGTAAGATTTCTTGCAAAAGGCAGGCCACTGTTCAGCATGAATTAGACAAACTGGTGTCACACTCCTGTTCTGCCCCTGTCATGCCCAAACTCAGCCCATTTTGACGGAGCTAGGCAAAACCTGTGTAAAAACAAAGTTACGCAATTTTTCTTCAATTTTGAGTTGCGCAAAAGTTTAGGGACTTATCAAAGTGGTTTACTCCAGATGTCTCGCAAAAACACTTTGATTTATCTTGGCCTAAGGCACTTATTCAAAGCTTTTATGCCAGAAAACTAGCATAAAAAGCTTGGTGGTAAATTATTCTGAGCATCTGAATTACTTCTGATTAAGGTTCTTAATTTTTTTTTGCCATTTATGATATGTAAAGTTTATCAAAATGTTCCTCATGTGAATAAATTTATAATATGCATAGTATTTATCCGCCTCCTTTTCCTACAGCCTGTAGCTCTCCTTGGTCCACTAGGGTGCCAATATATCCTCTTTGGTCCAGAATCCATCTAGTATAAAATCATGAAGGGGATGTGGGGAATATTGTGTTGATATCTTTTCTTCTCAATCGGTGTTGACGTATGCCGTGAGAGGGTCGAGCACCATCAGGGTCATCTGATTTGGTCAGAGCAGGCAATGTAAAATTCCATTGCCACACCAGAAATATCCCACTTACTCAACAAGCTTGGAGTGGAGAAAATCAACCTTTTAATCGAAACTTCGGAAGGAAAGAAAAACACAAAATGTTAAACACTGGATTTAGTATCTAAGTGGTTTTATTTTGACACACATTTATGCTGTGTGTAGGCAATAAGTGTTAATGCTCAGAATACTGCTTTAAAAAAAGTCCATGAACTTTTTATTTTTTTTTCTCTAAATCTGTGTATACAGTGGTATGTAAGTTTGGACACCAAGTGGTCAAAATTACTGTTATTGTAATCAAGCAAGTTGAAGATTTAAATGATCTCTAAAAGGGCTAACGTTAAAGATGACACATTTATTTGGTATTTTAGTAAAAAAAAATTGTATATATACAAATTGTCATATTTTCCATTTCAAAAATTCCAAAAAGGAAAATGGACTGATGTAAAAGTTTGGGCACCTTGGATGGTTAGTACCTAGTAGCATTCTCTTTTGAAAGTATCTTAGCTTGTAAATGCTTTTTGAAGCCAGCAAAGAATCTTTCAGTTCTTGTTAGAGGAATTTTCATTCATTCTTCCTTGGAAAATTCTTCCAGTTCTGTGAGATTCTTGGGTCGTCTTGCACGGACTGCTATTTTGAGGTCTAGCCACAGATTTTCAATGATGTCTAGATCAGGGGACTGTGAGGACCATTGTAAAAGCTTCAGCTTGTGCCTTTTGAGGTAGTCTATTATGGATTTTGACATTTGTTTAGGATCTTTTTTCAACTTCAGCTTTTTTACAGATGGTGTTATGTTTGCATCAAGAATTTGTTGAAATTTCATTGAATCCATTCTTTTTTCTACCCCGTGAAATGTTCCCTCTGCCATTGGCTGCAACCCAACCTAAAGCATGATTGATCCATCTCCATGCATGTGTAGCGTCAGTGTTTTAATTTACTCAGTCTTTGGCGTTTTCTCCAGGATCCAGTCACGTTCTGCGTCCCTTCTGAGTAACATCACTACTTTTCAGACTATCCGGATCAATTTGTGTGTATGCCAGCAGTCTCTTTTACAATGTAAGCCTGGTTTTGACGCTCCTTAGGTTTACATCGTAAAAAAGCCACTTTAGGGTCATGCTGAGCGCAGCATGATGAGGAGAGCCTGAAGAGCAGTGATGATACTCAGGAGAGGACAAGAGCAGTGCTGGATACCAGAGAAGATGGCGGTAAGTGAATATATTAATGCACTGACACTATAGTACACACACACACAACACACACACTGGATTAAGGGTGAAAATAAAGTTTATGGGAGAGCTTCTTTAAAAATGAGTTTATAATCTTGGTAATTAATTTATTGTAGCATTGTTAACCTTAATGCAATTAAAATTTTAATGTTTCTGCTGTAAAAAAAAATGTAAACCAACATTGAGCATTCTACATTTTGTACAACAAAAGATGACTTTGATTTTCATGCCAATGTAAATTTATTGTGTATTTAAATATTCTTTTATTTCCTCATATGTAAATGATTATATAATAAAGTTAATATTTTACTAAAGTGAGTTTAATTTTTTAATTACCAAATCAATCCATAAACGTTATTTCTCAATTTTTACTGCAGTAAAATACTCACCAAATACTCTACTTGTGAATGTGGCTTAATGCACACATTTACCATCATGTCTGTGCAGGAGGGAGGGCAGCTTCTTATTACTTTGCACATGCTCCACTTTAGGTGCCATCTAATAACAGCAATTGATTGATCAGTATCATAAAAATTTCTTTCCTTTCACACTGCAAAATCTAAAAAATGCCTTACACATGAAGTGGCTGTCAGCCGAATGATGCTTCAGCCAATCGTTCATCTGGTAGCCATCTGGGCTGGCTCGACCACATACAGGAGTGCTCCTGTGCTCTCTGAGAGCCGCCATCAGACATTTCTGGAAGAACAAGAGGATCAGCATCTGTAATTTGGCAATCTGGATCCTTAACTCCCCCAACAATCAGTTGTCTGTGGCCCCCATACACCATATCTCTATCATTGGGTTCAACTGACAATAGTCTAATGCAGGGATGGGCAATTCATTTCCTCGAGGGGCCACACGAGAGACAACGACTGTTATGGAGGGCCAAATCAATAGGCTGAAATTCTCAATATTAGTTATAATTATTATATTAATAATTATATTACGATTAATTATACCACTTAATATTGAGCAGAATTAAGTATGCCAACATCCCCTATATACAATTTGAACCCGAATACAGCCCCTTTAATATATCGTATGAGCCCTTCACAGCCTCCCCATGTACAGCATCTGAGGCCTTCCCAGCCTCCCCATGTACAGCATCTGAGGCCCACACAGCCTCCCCATGTCCAGCATCTGAGGCCCACACAGCCTCCCCATGTCCAGCATCTCAGCATCTGAGGCCCACACAGCCTCCCCATGTCCAGCATCTGAGGCCCACTAAGCCTCCCCATGTCCAGCATCTCAGCATCTGAGGCCCACACAACCTCCCCAGGGCCAGAATCTGAGGCCCACACAGCCTCCCCAGGGGCAATATCTGAGGCCCACACAGCCTCTCAATGTTCATGTTAAGACCCCCATAACCTACCCATTTCAAGATTACCATAGCCTCCCCATGTCATGTTAAGACCCCCATAGCCTCCCCATGTCAAGATCCCCATAGCCTTCCCATGTCCATAAGACCAATATAGCCTCACTACGTCCATAAGACCCATATATCCTCACCATGTCCATGATTAGACCCACATAGCCTACCCATGTCCATAAGACCCATACAGCCTCCCCATGCCCATGTTAAGACCCATACAGACTCCCCATGTGCAGCCAAACATCCCATACACATAAATAAATTAAAAAAAACACATACTCGCCTTTCTCCCGTTCCCATGGCACGCTGCCCTGCTTCTGTCTCTGATGAGCTGACTCTCTGCAGTACACAGCTGATGCGATGAAATGACGTCATCGCGTCAACTGTTTCACACGCTGATTGGTGGAGGAAGTGGTTGGAGGCCTCTCCTCCACCAACGCAGTCAGCGCCTATGGAGAGTGACAGCGGGCAGGTGTGTGGACAGAGACGGCGGGCAGAGACAACAAGCGGGCGGGCACGGTGCGGCCCGTGGGCCACTGTTTTCTGCCCCTCAGTTGTCCGCGGGCTGCACTTTGCCTCAGGTCTGGTCTAATGTGAATGGAAGGCTTTAGTGTATTCCCAGTGAGTGAATGCTGATGGCAGGCAGGGGTGGTCTTTGGGCTCTGGTTAGGGTTGGGAGTGATGAAGATGGTCATTGAAGGAATTCATTAGATTTTCTAGGGTTTAGCTGAACCTCAAAGTATTTTAGAGGTTTCCTAAAAAGATGCTAGCCTTGAGTATCTCACTAAAAATAACCTCATGACCCAACAGCAATGTGTTTCTGAGTGATTGGTCCTGTCAAAGTAATCTGATATGCTTTTATGAGAAGATAAATTCCCGATTGGACAAGAGTAAGGGTCAGGTTACATGGACCGACCAGTGGCACTCTACGACCACTGATGGTAAACATTTATTGCTCGGTGTGCACTGAGTGACCTTTTTTTTCACCACCAGTCCATATGTAAGATCACACGGCAAGCACTGGTACAATGGTTCCTCTAGTTATTATTGGGTTGGTGTGCTGTCCGTTTAGCACATGGACAAAACCCTGACCAAACATCCTTGTCTGAACAAATCCAATTTGTGTTAAACTGAATACTAGTCCAGCTGTGATATTTCTTCTAGGAGTAATTGCAAACTGAGACTGACACTTAGATATACATGAACAACATTTGCAGTGGCGTAACTTGAAGTTCGGGGGCCCCAGTGTAAAATCTCCAATAGGGAAACTTTACAAATAGCTTCTACTGGGTATTCACCATCGTGGTTGGACAACATTCTTTTACTAAAACACTTTACTAAAGCTTTTACTAAAGATGCACCCAGATAGTGCCGTGGCCATTTTAAAGTTTTATAGACTGGGGATAGTGTTCTCTCTTTTTTTTCTCACTGTTTTTACAGTATAGGAAGTGTGTTTAAATAGAGTTGAAAATGTTTTTTATGCAGCTCTTCGAGCTCGAGCCGCTTTTAAAACCTTGTCAATACTTTTTTAAGCCTTTAAGTGTTTTTGTTTTTTTGTTTGCTATTTCCTCACTTTTTAAAATTTTAAATACATTAAGCAATTAATTAAACACTAGCATTGTGTAAGATAAAGATACCAGAATAATGCTTGTGAAATACTCAAAAAGATATCAAGGCATCGTTTTTTAGCCTTCTCATAGACTTCTACTGAAAAGTATGGAGCAGCTTCATAGTGGAAAATGACTGAAGAACTGACAAGTTACTACTTTTACATGCTTGGCATTTTTGAAAGCCTGAAGCTAGTTAAAAACTATAAAAAAAATAAAAAGACAACATATGAACAGCAACTTTGCTTTACAATATGAATCTTTCAAGAGTCATAAGTCATTTTTTAAATTTATCTTTATTGATTAATAGAAGAAACAAATGGTACAAACACAAGGCACTAGACAATCACCATGAGAAGGTAATCATAGTACAGCGTTATGAATTCCAAGGATCCTGCTCACAGTCTAGAACCTTAGCATAGAATGTACAGTATATTGAATGCTGAATATTATTACCCTAAACATAGTCTCATAGTCAAAGTGATCTGACAGCAACATATACGCAAGTTCAGGAGAAGAAGAAAGCAAGGAGAAGAGGGAGAAAAGCAGAAGAGTTAGCAAGAGAAAAGAAAAAGGGAAGGTGGGAGGAAGCTGGAATGTTTGTGCAGATCAGTTATCTCCAATTAGAGCCAGGTAATCAGCAGAAGATCTAAGTTTCAGCCAGTAAAATCAAGTTTTATGGTTTCATAGGAATTATTTATCTTAGAGGAGAGCTCTTCCACAAGCATCACTTCATTCATCTTGGCATACCAGAGGGAGATTGCCAGGGTGATATCTTTTTTTTCCATAGTAGAGGAATACACTCTCTGGAAGTCGCAATTAAGATGCTCAGGATTGAGTTTCTGTCTATTTTTAATAAGATGTCACAATGATGGAGAAGGACGAGAGCTGGTTCCAGGCCAAAAATGAGGTATGTGATTTTACAGATCACTTGTACTTTCTCCCAAAAAGGTGAGAATAACCTACATGACCAGAAAATGTGTATCAGGTCACCTTCCTAGTGCCCAGATCTGTAACACATGGGGCTTGCTTCTGGAAAGATCCAGTGTAACTGGGTAGGAACCTTATACCATCGAGAGAGTAATTTTTATCTGACTTTATGGCAGTAGAAAAAGATATAGGATTTGTGTGTTAGAGTGATAATACACTGGTACTTTGACAGCATGAGGCCCAGATCATTCTCCCATTGGGTTTGAAAACAAATGTTAGTTTGGTCCGAGTTCTTGATCAACAGAGCGTATGAAAAAGTACAACGTTTGTTGAAAGAGCCCTTCGTCTGAGCAAGCGGTTTTGAAAATTTTCTTGTTATTGGAAAACTGCCTAGAAGGGGAGAGCGTAGAAAGTAGGAAAGCTGAACAACTCCCCAGATTCCTAGTGATGAGGGAGCAGAGTGGCCAAGGAGATGTTCGCTGGAGGGCTAAGTAAAGGTGCTTCTCACAAAATTAGAATATAATCAAAAGTTAATTTATTTCAGTTCTTCAATACAAAAAGTGAAGCTCATATATTATATAGAGTGATTACAAACAGAGTGATCTATTTTTAAGTGTTTATTTCTGTTAATGTTGATGATTATGGCTTACAGCCAATGAAAACCCAAAATTCATTATCTCAGTAAATTAGAATACTTTATAACATCAGCTTGAAAAATGATTTTAAAATCCGTAATGTTGGCCTACTGAAATGGATGTTCAGTAAATGCACTCAATACTTGGTCGGGGCTCCTTTTGCATCAATTACTGCATCAATGCGGTGTGACATGGAGGCGATCAGCCTGTGGCACTGCTGAGGTGTTATGGAAGCCTAGGGTGCTTTGATAACAGCCTTCAGCTCGTCTGCATTGTTGTTCTGGTGTCTCTCGTCTTCCTCATGACAATACCTTATAGATTCTCTATGGGGTTAAGGTCAGGCGAGTTTGCTGGCCTATCAAGCACAGGGATACTGTTGTTTTTAACCAGGTATTGGTACTTTTGGTAGTGTGGACAGGTGCCAAGTCCTGCTGGATAATGAAATTTCCATCTCCAAAAAGCTTGTCGGCAGAGGGAAGCATGAAGTACTCTAAAATTTCCTGGTAGACGGCTGCACTGACTTTGGTCTTGATAAAACACAGTGGACTTACACCAGCAGATGACATGGCTCCCCAAACCATCACTGATTGTGGAAACTTCACACTAGTCCTCAAGCAGCTTGGATTGGGGCCTCTCCCACTTTTCCTCCAGACTCTGGGACCTTGATATCCAAATGAAATGCAAAATTTACTTTCATCTGAAAACAACACCTTGGACCACTGAGCAACAGTCCAGTTCTTTTTCTCCTTGGCCCAGGTAAGATGCTTCTGGCATTGTCTATTGGTCATGAGTGGCTTGACACAAGGAATGCAACACTTGTAGCCCACATCCTGGATACATCTGTGTGTGGTGGCTCTTGAAGCAATGACTGCAGCAGCAGTCCACTCCTTGTGAATCTCCCCAAATTTTTGAATGGCCTTTTCTTAACAATGCTTTCGAGGCTGCGGTTATCCCGGTTACATGTGCACCTTTTTCTACCACACTTTTTCCTTCCACTCAACTTTCCATTAATATGCTTGGATACAGCACTCTGTGAACAGCCAGCTTCTTTAGCAATGACCTTTTGTGGCTTACCCTCCTAGTGGAGTGTGCCAGTGACTGCATTCTGGACATCTGTCAAGTCAGCAGTCTTCCCCATGATTGTGGAGCCTACTGAAACAGACTAGGGACCTTTTTAAATGCTTAGGAAGCCTTTTCAGGTGTTTTTTGTTAATTATTATAATTTACTGAGATAATTACTTTAGTGTTTTCATTGGCTGTAAGCCATAATCATCATTAGCAGAAATAAACACTTGAAATAGATGACTCTGTTTGTAATGACTTTATATAATATATGAGTTTCACTTTTTGTATTGAAGAACTAAAATTAAATAACTTTTTCTTGATTTTCTAATTTTGTGAAAAGCTCTTGTATGTCTGGCTCCAAAGTGGGATACTCACCACCACTCTTTAGCCAGCAGCCAACAACTTTGTCCTCCTAGCCCAGAGGAAAAAGCAGATTTCCCAAAATAGGATACATTGAGGAGGATAATACTAAGATTTGAGAGCAGACCATGGAGTGAGTGTGTGGTGCCCCTGAGGGTCCAGTCGCCACAGAGGTACTGCACCTCACCCAGAGGTGTGGTTTCCCACTCTCAGGTAAGTAGGGAGCACTACGCAGGACTCTAACACTCACACTCAACACGTACCAGTTCAGTCAGGGCACCTGGGTGTACCCTTAGGGAGGAGGGCCTCATCTCAGGCTGGGTAGGAAAGGGTGTTGGGGAGTGGGTGGGAAGGTAGAGTAAGGGGGAGGAGCTTAAAAGCGGGAAGAAGCTAGTTGGTTTGAGGGGACCAAAGGAGAAGGAATGCAGAAGAGAAGCTGCAGAGAGAGAATTGTGAGGGGAGTCTGAAGGAAGCTCCCAGAAGGACAGAAGGGGGGTCCTAGGGACATGGAAAGTGCCAAAGCCACCTGTGGGGCCTGTATCCAGAAGGTAAGGGACCAGGTCGCAGTAGGGGAACCAGCCCCCAAGACTAGTGGAGAACTGCAAAACTCAGCTAGCAAGCCAGAGGCAGGGGCATCTGTAGGTGCCCCAGCCACATCCACAATTCTTCGCCGAAAAGACAGCCATATAGGAGCAAGGGAACTCAGAGGACGTCACCCGACAAGGTCCGGAACTGCTGGCTTGGGACACTGTTTGTGAAGGTGCTGGGCAGGAGGGCAGAAGCCAGTGCGGTGATACGGCCAGGAGAGGTACACACTGAAGGGAGTCCTGGAAAGGTGCAGCCCAATCTACCGAGGAGTTTGCTGGACACCTCACCTGGAGGACACAGCACCAAGTGGGCATCTGTGCACAAGTGAACTGTGAGTAATGTGTTGGAAACTGCACCCTGCTGTGTCCTCTGAGTAATTCCCGCGTCACCCACCCTGCACCACAACAACCACCACCATTACCATCACCTAACTGCCCTGGGACACAGCTCTACCCGTGGAGAGCTTAACCATCTCTGCTGCCCTATCATCATCCCAGAGGATCTGCATTGCAGCGACGGGCCCCTGACTGAACACCACGGGTGGCGTCACGAACACTTAATCCATTATATTACAAACTTTATTTACCCTTTTCATCATCTCCTTTTATTGGATGCCCAGGGCCCCGGACCGGGTCACTGCTGCCATAACACTGCCCCTTTAAGAAGTGCAAAACGTGTGGAAAACACCAAAGGCCACCCCAATAAATCATAGTCATTTATAAATGACATGTAGAATCAGGTAGCCAAAGTATAAGGACAGTGTGGGACACACTGCATATATGTATACATATAGAATTTCACAGAAAATACAGTGCCAAATGTCCATTCAGTACAAAAAGCATTTTATTGATTAAAATAACAAACGGAACAAAATTTGGAACATGGGGGACTAAAAAGTGACTGGTGCAAAAACCGCATGCCAAAACAATGGCGGAGGTACATAATGGTGTCCAGCGGTAAAGGTATGGCCACAAAGATATATAGCTAGTAACTGTTATATAACATATATATATACATGTAAGTCTCTCTCTCTCTCTATTACTATATATAGCGCAAACAATCTACAGCATAAGTATATATAGAGTATACGCAAGTGGTCTGATATATAAATAAGTCCTGGCTAGTGCACTAACAATAACCATCCACATGCCAATAGAGGATGCCGATGTCAGGTAAATATCCCTAATACAGACATTGATGGAAATAAGTGGAGAGCATATATGTTAAACGTTGTCATAACAAGCAATGGACATACCAGATAGTAATATGACGTGCTGGACACCGCTCTGATCCCCGCCACCCCAACGCGCGTTTCGGCCACGTGCCTTCCTCAGGGGGCATGTCAAATTGGAGAAGGGGATGTCTATTTATAGCTGCCATGATGAAGATGCCGCGCAAGAGAGACGCCAGCTGATCCCCCATGCGGCTACGTCACATCCGCTGACGTCGGTACACACGGGCCCCATGTGACCAGACGTCAGACAGTGGGCGGAGACCAGAGGGACATGAACCCGGCGGCACACTGCGCATGCATCAGAGGTAGCGGTGGACATTGTGACTAAGGGCAATGTGCCCAAATACCACAAATAAACAAAACGGGACATAACATATAAATATTACATGCACACTTATATGTATAATGAAAGATCAGCCCAGTAAAGAATACAATGGACAATGAGTGACCCATATCAATAACGCCAAATTGGCAACATTAGAATAAGGGAGACCCAGTATCCAGCGCAATAATCACTCACATATGGTTATAATATGAATACATAGCATCTGTGCATATATATAAACAATAATGCACTCTATACTAAATCTAATACAGTACACCAGCTATCAATAATATATACAATTAATGGCAGACAAAAAAACAAAAAAAACACAGCAAAACTGAATATATACTCAGAGAATAGCCGATAAACAGGTAAACCACATGTGTATGAACCATATATATTCTGCATTCAATCTATGTATTCAAAACTCATTTATATATTATACGATATTCCATGCGTTATAAGGAGAATACATATAGAGGTAGAAACAATTCACAAAGATGTTATATATAGACCGAAGTCATAAAGATCAGAGCCAGAACAGCTCGCACTTGTATAACGGCTAAAACGATAACGTCTTCAGAGTATTCGTTTCACCATTCTGTGGCATCTTCATCCAACGATTCCAACATGACAGGCAATACACATGAAAAGTCACTAGAGAATCATAAAATAAACAAATTAAAATCAAGAATTATAAAAAACATGCGGGAACACGAGACACTTAAATTATATATAACGCAACCAATCAAAGAAATGGGGCAAAAGAAATGCATTCATTAAGTCCAGAGGGATGAACCGTATTGAGAAGCCAAATCCATCTCGTCTCCAGTCTAGCTAATCTACTGGACAAGGCACCACCCCTAATGTTGATATATAGGGATTCGATACCACGCACACGTAAAAGGGAACTATCGCAATTATGAAATTCCCTAAAATGGCGCGGGAGTGTTTTGAGGGTGGATATATCCGTGTGGCCGGATGCCGCCTGAATACCCAAAACGTGCTCTCTCACTCGCACTTTGAGTTGGCGAGTGGTAAGTCCAATGTAAATCAAATTACATGGACATTGAGCGTAATAGATCACGTATCTAGTCGTACACGTTATCCATTGTTTAATAGTGTACGATCTAGAATTATCAGAATTAGTAAATGTATCGCAGCGATCTATATTGGGGCAGGCGACACACCTGCCACACGGCCTACATCCACCCCTGACCTAAATACATAGAGAAATGTTGATGTACCACGTCCAGCATAGTGGCTGGAGACGAGATGGTCCCTTAGATTTTTAGCACGGCGAAAAGCCATAGATGGATTTTTTGGGGATAATGGCACTCAAAATGGGATCAATCCTCAATATCGGCCATGCCCTCTGTAAGATAGTACGAATTTTATTGGATTGAGAGCTGAATGAAGTCACAAACCTCACCATCCCCTCAGTTGATCCAGCTCTAGACTCAGTCTTATATAATAACTCTTGTCGGGAGGCATGCTTAGCTCTGTTGTATGCCCTCTTAATCATCCTCTGGCTATATCCACGTTCCACAAAACGTTGTCTTAATTCATCCGCTCTAAATTCGAAATCAGCGTCAGATGAACAAATACGCCGCAATCGGAGGAATTGACCGATTGGAACAGACTTAATCATGTGTTGTGGGTGTCCAGACGATGCATGTAAGAGGGCATTGGTGGCAGTTTTCTTTCTAAAGATATCAGTCTGTAAACCTCCTGTGGGGTCCCTCCTAATCGTCACATCCAAGAAGTCAAGAGAGACCTCACTGTGTACAAATGTCAAACGAATATTACGGTCATTGTCATTAAGGGTATGGATGAGCTGCCCAAGGTCGATGGGTGTGCCTTGCCAGATGAAGAAGATGTCGTCAATGTACCGCGTCCAAAATGGGACACGGTCCATCAACCCCTGTTCATCAGACAAGAAAAGGTCCCTCTCCCACAGCCCCAGGAAGAGCCCCGCATAAGCCGGCGCAAAGGCCACACCCATAGCGGTCCCCTGGAGCTGTAGGTAGAAGGACCCTTTAAAAACAAAAAAGTTGTGAGTGAGTGCAAACTCCAGTAGTTCCAGCAGGAAGTCCCTCATAACCAATGGCAAGGAGGAGGAATTAAGAAAAAATTGTACCGCCATAAGTCCATCCTTGTGTTTGATGTTAGTATAGAGGGACTCCACATCTGCTGAAACTAGTAGAGAATGATCCTCAAGACACAAACCATCGACCCTGCGCAGCAAATCACCCATATCCCTGAGGAAGGAAGGGAGGCCCGAGACCAATGGTTGAAGATGAAAATCTATCCATTTGTTAATATGCTCCAGGAAGTTCCCATTGCCGGCAATGATTGGTCTTCCCGGTGGCACGGAGGCATTCTTGTGAATCTTAGGGAGAAGGTACAAGGTTGAGATTGTGGGCTCCTGAATAACCAGAGATGATGCTAATTCTTTGGAGATAATGCCGTCCTGAAGGGCACGCTTTAGAATCTTATCCAATTGTTCAGTATATGCCGAGAGGGGATTATAAGTCAGCCTTCTATAGTTAGCGGTATCATGAAGCTGACGATATGCCTCCCTCTCGTACATATCAACCGGCCACAGGACGACATTACCTCCTTTATCAGCTGGTTTAAAGATGACATCAGGAAGCTCACGAAGATATCTCAACCTGCACCTCTCTTCACGAGTCAAATTATCATTCACAAACCTTTTAGGTATTATATGTAATTCCTCCGTAACCACCTGGACAAACAAATCTATGTTGGCACATGATGATAATGGAGGGAACCTCCTGGAGCGTGGACGGATAGATGGAGGAATCTTACCTCCAGGATTTGTATTTTCATCAGATAATTCTTCCAGAATCCTCAAGGCCTCCTGTTCCTCCTCTGTAGGGAAAAGAGATTGCAAGGAACGGGTGTTAAAATACCTCTTGAATAACAAAGACCTAGCAAATATATGCAAATCTTTCACAGTGGTAAAAATGTCAATACTAGATGTAGGCGAGAAGGAAAGACCCCTACCAAGGAGACACAGATCCACCTCAGAAAGAAAATGATGACTTAAATTAATCACCTTATTATCACGTTGACTCAGAGCTGTAGACGCATTTCTTTTATACGGATGATAGGAATGATCCCTCAGCCTTGTACTCTCCATGGACCCAGTTGTAGTGCCAGATGCAGCTGATGCATCAGAGCGATTACTCATCGATGATATAGAAATATTAGATGCACTCTTATGGAGACTGCCATGATTTACATTCCTCCAGAGATAAACTCTCTTTGTTTGGTAATCTTTAAGATCCCTGGTATATTTTTTCATCTGAACGTCCTGAATTTTCTTGACTGTTGTATCAAGGGTCTTATCCAAACTACTATCAAGTATCTGAATTTGCTCGGCAGAAAAATTAGAGCGCAACTCAGATTGCAGTGAATCAATAGATACATCCAGTTCTTTAATTTTTGTGGAATTGAGATCAATAAGGAGGTCCATCAGAGTAAATGCACAGTTATTGCATGCCTCCTCCCATCTATCAACAAAGACAGAGTCCTCAACAGGAAACGAGGGATAACCTTCACTCTTAGACCCCTAGGAATCATTTTATTATTCTTATTCTTCTCAAGGAACAATTTGTTCCACCATAATCTGGATCTTTTTTCAATCATATTAGACATAGTCGAACATTTTTCATCCCAAGAGGAGTCGATTGGTAGCTGAGAATCCAAACCTCCACTACCAAAAACTTTGTCCATATGGTTGAGCCACAACTTCTCTCTGGCTCGAAAGTCCATTGTGTAAACCAAGGTACCTGTGCATAACACAGAAAGAATTAGCAAAACGTGTGGAAAACACCAAAGGCCACCCCAATAAATCATAGTCATTTATAAATGACATGTAGAATCAGGTAGCCAAAGTATAAGGACAGTGTGGGACACACTGCATATATGTATACATATAGAATTTCACAGAAAATACAGTGCCAAATGTCCATTCAGTACAAAAAGCATTTTATTGATTAAAATAACAAACGGAACAAAATTTGGAACATGGGGGACTAAAAAGTGACTGGTGCAAAAACCGCATGCCAAAACAATGGCGGAGGTACATAATGGTGTCCAGCGGTAAAGGTATGGCCACAAAGATATATAGCTAGTAACTGTTATATAACATATATATATATACATGTAAGTCTCTCTCTCTCTATTACTATATATAGCGCAAACAATCTACAGCATAAGTATATATAGAGTATACGCAAGTGGTCTGATATATAAATAAGTCCTGGCTAGTGCACTAACAATAACCATCCACATGCCAATAGAGGATGCCGATGTCAGGTAAATATCCCTAATACAGACATTGATGGAAATAAGTGGAGAGCATATATGTTAAACGTTGTCATAACAAGCAATGGACATACCAGATAGTAATATGACGTGCTGGACACCGCTCTGATCCCCGCCACCCCAACGCGCGTTTCGGCCACGTGCCTTCCTCAGGAGGCATGTCAAATTGGAGAAGGGGATGTCTATTTATAGCTGCCATAATGAAGATGCCGCACAAGAGAGACGCCAGCTGATCCCCCATGCGGCTACGTCACATCCGCTGACGTCGGTACACACGGGCCCCATGTGACCAGACGTCAGACAGTGGGCGGAGACCAGAGGGACATGAACCCGGCGGCACACTGCGCATGCATCAGAGGTAGCGGTGGACATTGTGACTAAGGGCAATGTGCCCAAATACCACAAATAAACAAAACGGGACATAACATATAAATATTACATGCACACTTATATGTATAATGAAAGATCAGCCCAGTAAAGAATACAATGGACAATGAGTGACCCATATCAATAACGCCAAATTGGCAACATTAGAATAAGGGAGACCCAGTATCCAGCGCAATAATCACTCATATATGGTTATAATATGAATACATAGCATCTGTGCATATATATAAACAATAATGCACTCTATACTAAATCTAATACAGTACATCAGCTATCAATAATATATACAATTAATGGCAGACAAAAAACAAAAAAAAACACAGCAAAACTGAATATATACTCAGAGAATAGCCGATAAACAGGTAAACCACATGTGTATGAACCATATATATTCTGCATTCAATCTATGTATTCAAAACCCATTTATATATTATACGATATTCCATGCGTTATAAGGAGAATACATATAGAGGTAGAAACAATTCACAAAGATGTTATATATAGACCGAAGTCATAAAGATCAGAGCCAGAACAGCTCGCACTTGTATAACGGCTAAAACGATAACGTCTTCAGAGTATTCGTTTCACCATTCGGTGGCATCTTCATCCAACGATTCCAACATGACAGGCAATACACATGAAAAGTCACTAGAGAATCATAAAATAAACAAATTAAAATCAACAATTATAAAAAACATGCGGGACCACGAGACACCAAGAGGTGTGGTTTCCCACTCTCAGGTAAGTAGGGAGCACTACGCAGGACTCTAACACTCACACTCAACACATACCAGTTCAGTCAGGGCACTTGGGTGTACCCTTAGGGAGGAGGGCCTCATTTCAGGCTGGGTAGGAAAGGGTGTTGGGGAGTGGGTGGGAAGGTAGAGTAAGGGGGAGGAGCTTAAAAGCGGGAAGAAGCTAGTTGGTTTGAGGGGACCAAAGGAGAAGGAATGCAGAAGAGAAGCTGCAGAGAGAGAATTGTGAGGGGAGTCTGAAGGAAGCTCCCAGAAGGACAGAAGGGTGGTCCTAGGGACACGGAAAGTGCCAAAGCCACCTGTGGGGCCTGTATCCAGAAGGTAAGGGACCAGGTCGCAGTAGGGGAACCAGCCCCCAAGACTAGTGGAGAACTGCAAAACTCAGCTAGCAAGCCAGAGGCAGGGGCATCTGTAGGTGCCCCAGCCACATCCACAATTCTTCGCCGAAAAGACAGCCATATAGGAGCAAGGGGACTCAGAGGACGTCACCCGACAAGGTCCGGAACTGCTGGCTTGGGACAATGTTTGTGAAGGTGCTGGGCAGGAGGGCAGAAGCCAGTGCGGTGATACGGCCAGGAGAGGTACACACTGAAGGGAGTCCTGGAAAGGTGCAGCCCAATCTACCGAGGAGTTTGCTGGACCCCTCACCTGGAGGACACAGCACCAAGTGGGCATCTGTGCACAAGTGAACTGTGAGTAATGTGTTGGAAACTGCAACCTGCTGTGTCCTCTGAGTAATTCCCGCATCACCCACCCTGCACCACAACAACCACCACCATTACCATCACCTAACTGCCCTGGGACACAGCTCTACCCGTGGAGAGCTTAACCATCTCTGCTGCCCTATCATCATCCCAGAGGATCTGCATTGCAGCGTCGGGCCCTGACTGAACACCACGGGTGGCGTCACGAACACTTAATCCATTATATTACAAACTTTATTTACCCTTTTCATCATCTCCTTTTATTGGATGCCCAGGGCCCCGGACCGGGTCACTGCTGCCATAACACTGCCCCTTTAAGAAGTGGCCCGGTACCGGGTACCCCACGGCCCTGGCGGTCACTCCAAGTGCAGTAGGCAAGGGTAGCCCCAATTGTGGAATATGTTTTACACTCCATAACCACAGCCAGGTCCATCCAGGTGGTAGCAATTAGAGGGATATTTGTAAAGCATTGCACAATATCGACCCAAGTCTTCCCAGCAACATTCCTGCACCAATATAGCATCCTATAGAGGTGAGATTCTATATAATAAGTCTTGAAATTGGGCAAGGCTATACCCCCAGAGGACTTTGAACGGTACTATATAGATATACTAATGCGGAGAGCTTTTCCAGAGCATATAAACTCAGTTTGAACTGAAGCAAGATTTCTGAAAAAGGACAAGGGAACCGCAATCAAAAGGGGTTGAATAACATATAAAACCCATGTTTATTGTAAAGATTGTGCTTCTACCAAACAACATAAAATCATTCCTCAACCATTTTGAGCAGTCCTCCTGTACTGATCTGAAAAGTTTAGGGAAATTAGGAGAATGTGTTAAGCTTATACAGTAAATACTGTTTTCAGGCACACTAAAATGGAAGGAAAGGTATTGATATTTAGGGCCTCTGATTTATAAATATTAATTTTAAAGTTTGATAGGCCAATGTATGTACTGAATTCAGCCATCAAGTTTGAAAGAGAAATAGTCCAGTCATTAATGAAAAAATATAGATCATCTTTATAAGCCGCAATCCTATGTGGAAAGCCACGAAGGGAAGGGTTTCAGGGTCAGTATATAAATCAGATGAGGTACAGTAGTGTTTAAAAACATGAGTTAATCACAAAATCTTTATTGTAGTTTTTATTTCCATGTATTGGAAACATTGTACACTGTTTTCTAATTCAAAACATGAATAGAAATGTATATAATTTTTAGCTACTTTACAGAAAATAACAAAAAATGAACATTGGGCTGTTCCATAAAATAGCAGTGTCTGCATTTGTCTTAACAAACTCACAATGTGCACTATTTTTTATGACGATTTAGCATTCATGTGAATCACTAACCTAATATTTAGTTGTGTACCCACAGTTTTTTAGAACTGCTTCACATCTTTGCTGCATAGAGACAACCAACTTCTGGCACCTGTCAACTGTTATTCCAGTCCAGGATGCTAGAACTACATCCCATAATTTTTTAGCATTTGTTGGCTTTGCCTCAGAAACAGCATTTTTTATGTCACCCCACGAGTGTTCTATCAGATTAAGGTCTGGGGATTGGGCTGGCCACTCCATAACCTAAATTTTATTGGATTGGAAACAAGATTTTTCTCATTTACTGATGTGTTTCGGGTTGTTGTCTTGTTGAAAGGCATATCCTCTTCAGCATGTAAAGGTTCATCGGATACAATAGACAGTAGGAGACGGAGAAGGGGTTAACAGGAATTTACTTAGGAAATTACGGAACACGAATTCAAAGAAACCTCCACGCAGAGAGGTGATTTGACAAAAAGGGAATTTCACAATAAAACGTAACAATAAGAGAAAAAGTGAAGGTAAAGACTTATCGATTAGAGTTCTTGTTGGGGAGCGCTTGGAACAGCTCCCAACGGCGTCGCAATCCGTGAACAAAGTCTCTGGCTCTGCTGTGTAGAAATGAGATGCACTGTCTCCTGACCGTGCCGAAGTACCCGGGTCCAAAAATTGTAGAGAAAAGCGGGCACCACCTCAATAACAATGACAGGAATCAACCATGTGTATAAACTACAGTATATAAAGTACCAAAAGATAAAGAGATATACACAATTTATGGGATCAACCTGAATAATTTTTATTACAAAATACAATATATCCACACACAGGCATAGGAACAAACTAAATATAAAAACAGTTAAAAGCCAAATAGACAAAAGGACAAAGCACTGACCAATAATAGTCAATCCCTGGACCATAAGGCACAAATAGCACTTAAGAATATGTGAGATACAAAGTTACATCAATAATATTCAGGTCACAGAAAAGTAACAACAATGCTAATGGTATATAAATCCATAAAGGCACATGTTGTTTTAGATAAATAGTTGCTGCAGGAACATGATCCTAGGCAAAGAAATGACATACAAGCACCAACAATTGCAGCTACTATAAAATACCTAAGTCATGCAAGGAATAAATATGAATATAATCATTGTACCATGCTAGCAACGTTAGTTACCCATGAATCTAGGCCAATAAATGTAAACCCGAGATGTCCAAGTGGTCAAAAGGGCATACAAATAAAGAAAAGAAAGTGCTAAGTGCAGTCCATAGGGAGGTCAGGCCCCACGCGTATCGACAACAAGTGTCGATACAAGTGTTTCCGGATCCGTTGATTTTGAGTCCGTTGCTCTTGGGTCCGTTGGAGTGTGGATACAGTTCCTTTTGCTGGTTCCTCAAGGAGTCCGCGGTACACCGGGGGCACAATGCCATGCAGGCCACAGGCGTGACGAGGCCTAGCACAGAGTCACAAAGTTCAGGAAACAAAGGTACTCGTTATGGGTCTGGTTCGTGGAGGGACACTCGGTGAATGGATAGGGAGTTGGAAAGTCTGTAAAGAGCTGGCATCAGAGGCGGTAGTTGAGGAGAGGGAGTCAACCTTCTTCCTGCTATGTCGTCGCCTTACCGCCTAGTCACCTCTTTTCAGCGCTCGACTCCTTTTATGTCATCCACGCCCTCTGCAGTCAGGTGTTCAGGCTTTCCCCACCCAGACAAGTCATCCCCCTGCAACAGTGATGACGGCCCCGATAGTTCCGGCCCCAGAGTTTTTCTCGAACCAGCAACACTGCTCCTGTTCATCTCCTTACAAGTGTAAGACAACATGACCTCTTCAAGAATTTTAATATATGCAAATGATTCTTGGTATGCAGTTAGTAGATCCGGAACCATAGTAAGAGAATCATGACCATATCTTGATGCTTGCACCACCATGTTTCAGTGTCTTCTGAGTGTACTTTAGCTTGAATGCTGAGTTTGTGGTTCGTCTGCCGAACTGTCTGCAGCCCTTGGACCCAAAAAGAACAATTTTACTTTCATCAGTCCACAAAATGTTTCTCCATTTCTCTTTAGGCCAGTTTATGTGTTCTTGGCAAATTGTATCTGCTTCAGTACGTCTTTATTTAACAGTGGGACTTTGCGGAGACTTCTTGCAAAATAACTTGAGACTGTCTATGATCATGTGGCACCCCAGGAGTTCGGTTGCCACAGTGACCTTGCCTTCCTCCAGGGGGGAGTGATGTCATGCCTAGAAGCAAGGAAGGATCCCCTTAACAGGTAACACACAGCATACAGCACTTTTCCTACTCCAGACCATAAGGGGGAGCTCTAACACCTGATTTCAGGGGAGCTTCCTTGTAACATTATGGCTGGGGGAGGAGTTAGAGTTAGTTAGTGTCTGAGCAGGGTTGAGAGAGGACGTGTGGCTAGGACCTGGGGGGACAGGAGCTATAGCTGAGCTCACCTCTAGTCCTGAGTGCCAGAAACCGGACCCCAGAGGCCGAGGCTGAGTGGGTACTAAAGCCCCAGGAGCAGAATCCGGAGGGCAGAAGACTGCAGAGCCTCTGTCCCCAACTGATACTCAATGATACAGCAGCATGTGTGAGCCAGAAATGCCAGAGAGGAGTGGTCCCTGATGCAGGCTACAGCTGCCTGACACGTGAGTGGAGTTCTACTTTTGTAGCAGACAGAGAGAGAAACTTGAACAGAGTCTACAGCAAGTACCTCAGAGAATAGCGCTAGAAAGGAGGCCTCACAACCCACCTGAATAAGGAAATTACCAAATTGCTTTCAGGCTGACCGACTCCAGAACCATCTGTAACCAGTGCCCTGGATACTTTACCTGCAGAACTGTGAGTAAAGCTTTGGAAACTGCATCTGACTGTGTCTTCTCAAGTTCTTCCTACAACACCCACTCAACACTGCTACATCCTTGCCAAATACTACATCTTTACTATTTACCTTATATTACATCTGCCCTGGGACTCAGCTCCACCTGCTGGGAGCTTTACCAACTCTGCTGCATCACCAACTGTCCCAGAGGACTGCATCTGCAGCAGCGGCTAACATCTTTATTGCCGAGTACCACAGGTGGTGTCACAAACACTTTATCACAAACTCTATTATCCCTTGTAAATATCCCCTTTTATTGGACGCCCAGGGCCACGGACCGGGTCACTGCCGCTGTGACACTTCCCCTTTAAGAAGCGGCCCGATGCCGAGCACTCCTCTGCCCTGGCGGGCGATCCAATCATCGTGGAGCTGATAAATGGCTGAGCCTTTTCCATTCTGGCTATTCTTCCATGCATTTGAATGGTAGTCGTATGTTTTCTTCCACGTCTCTCTGGTTTGGATTTCCATTTTAAAGCATTAAAGATCATTTTAGCTGAACAGCCTATCATTATCTGTACTTCTTTATAAGTTTTACCCTCTACAATCAACTTTTTAATCAAAGTACGCCGTTCTTCTGAACAATGTCCCAAATGACCCATATTTCTCAGTCTTTCAAGGAGAAATGCATGTACAACATGTCCTGGCTTTACCCTTAAATCAGGGCCACCCGATTCACACCTGTTTCTTCACAGAATGACTGACCTCACTAATTGAACTCCACATTGCTATTATTTTGAACACACCCCTTTCAATTAATTATCCTAATACACAGACTCAAAAACATGCAGATCATGAATTTGGAGTCTGTTGGTTTTCTTAGACGCTACTGCACCAACTCGTAAATTGTTTGACATGGTAATATAATTTATACCAAAAACAGTGATTAATCTGGTTAGTCATTTTGGCCTGCTATTATTTTGAACACTACTATATAAATTCCCTGCCTAACAGCCCCTGTATTACATTACACACATAAGCAGATCTTTAGAAAAAGTATTTCTAAAGTCTGTTTATAATATGTAAATGAGGACTTTGACTAGTAGACCGGGTGTTGGTGTCCATAGACTAGTCAGGCCACTTAGCATTTTATCAGGGAAAGAATTCCAATTACGCACAGTGCGCGTCTCTGAAGCCACGACGCGTACACCCGGCTTCAGAGGATCTATTATTAAAATGGAAGAAGCTGCGTGCATGCGCTTGGGATGATGCCAGCATTTGTAAGTTATGTTATCACGCCCGCAGGGGCGTGATAAAATGCTTAGACCCCATCGACTAGTCAAATCCCTCATTTACATAGTTTAAGTGTGCAATGTAATACAGGGACTTTTAGGTAAGGTGTTTATATACAGTGGGGAAAAAAAGTATTTAGTCAGCCACCAATTGTGCAGTTCCCCCACTTAAAAAGAGAGAGGCCTGTAATTGACATCATAGGTAGACTACACCTATGAGAGTCAAAATGAGAAAACAAATCCAGAAACTCACCTTGTCTGATTTGGCCAGATTTATTTAGCAAATTATGGTGGAAAATAAGTATTTGGTCATTAACAAAAGTTCATCTCAATATTTTGTTATATATCCTTTGTTGGCAATGACAGAGGTCAAACATTTTCTGTAAGTCTTCACAAGGTTGGCACACGCTGTTGGTGGTATGTTGGCCCATTCCTCCATGCAGATCTCCTCTAGAGCAGTGATGTTTTGGGCCTGTCGCTGTGCAACATGGACTTTCAAATCTCTCCAAAGTGATAAAAATGAAAAAACTAGTAAATCAAACCCCCCTCATTATCACCCCCTTAGGTAAAAATAATAAAATAACAAAAATGTATTTATTTCCATTTTTCCATTAGGGTTAGGGTTGGGGCTAGGGTTAGGGTTAGATTTGGGGATAGGGTTAGGGTTGTGCTAGGGTTAGGTTGGGGGCTAGGGTTAGGGTTGGGCTAGGGTTAGGGTTGCAATTAGAGTTATGGTTATGGTTTGGGATTAGGGCTAGGGATGTGTTGGGGTTAGGATTAGAGTTAGAATTGAGGGGTTTCCACTGTTTAGGTACATCAGGGGATCTCCAAACACGACATGGCGCCACCATTTATTCCATCCAATTTTGCGTTCAAAAAGACAAACGGTGCTCCCTCCCTTCTGAGCTCTGTCATGTGCCCTGTGGCTTTCCCCCATATACGGGTATTGGCGTACTCGGGAGAAATTGCACAACAAATTCTGTGGTCCTTTTTCTCCTGATACGCTTGTGAAAATAAAAAATGTGGTTCCAAAATAATTTTTTTGTGAAAAAAGTAAAATGTTCATTTTTTCCTTCCATATTGCTTTAGTTCTTGTGGAGCACCTGAAGGGTTAATAAACTTCTTGAATGTGGTTTTGCGCACCTTGAGGGGCACAGTTTTTAGAATGGTGTCACTTTTAGGTATTTTCTGTCATATTAACCCCCCAAACTCACTTCAAATATGATGTGGTCCCTAAAAAAATGGTTTTGTAAATTTTGTTGGAAAAATGAGATATCGCTAGTCAACTTTAAACCCTTATAACATCTTAAAATAAAATTATGTTTACAAAATTGTGCTGATGTAAAGTTGACATGTGGGAAATGTTATTTATTAACTATTTTGTGTGACACCACTCTGATTTAAGGTACAAAAATTAAAAGTTTGAAAATTGCAAAATTTTCAAAATGTTTTCCAAATTTCTGTTTTTATCATAAATAAACGCAAGTTATATCAAAGAAATTTTTACCACTAACATGAAGAACAATATGTCACAAAAAAACAATCTCAGAATCAGTGGGATCCATTGAAGCTTTCCAGAGTTAAAGTGACAGTGGTCAGAATTGTAAAAATTGGCCATCATTAGGGACAAAATTGGCTCTGTCACTAAGGGGTTAAGATAAAAAGCAGCCTCCTTCCTTACCATAAGATGAAAGGGATATCCCCATCTGTAGGAGGCACCTGATTTGCGAATATTCACTAGAAGTGGTTGCATGGCATCAGAGGTGTATCTAGGCTTTCTGGCACCCGGGGCAAGAATTCGGTTTGGCGCCCCCCCCACCCAAGCACATATGAGATTTGCACGCTAAAGGTATGCCACACTAAACAATATCGCTAACGGGATCGCTAAAAAACGTCACTATTTAGCGATCCGTTAGCGATGTTGTTCAGTGCGGCAGCTTCCAGCGACGAGCTTCCTGCTGTGATCTCGCTCGTCGCTGGAATCGCTCCGGACCCTATTTTCTCGTCGGAGCTCCCGCTGGGTAAGTATCTAATCGCTGTGTGGCACCTTTTCTTAGCGATTTAGCGGTACTTTTGTACCGCTAAAGTCGTTAAGAAGATCGCTAACGGCGATAGCGTCGTTAACTATATCGCTAAATGCGGTAGCATTTAGCGATATAGAAACAATCCCGCTAGCGATCTCATTAGTATGCAACGCTAACGAGATCGCTAGCGGGATTGCTTAGTGTGGCAGTACCTTAGTCATGTACCGACGAGCTGCTCTCCTAATGCTCTCAATGTTCAGTGAAAAATTGAGAGAAGCAGGAGGAGAAGCTTGTTGTCACAGGACCATAAATATGAAAATCGCATATGAGTGAAGTGTCCATGTGACGACTACTGAAACCTGCAAAGCTGAATCCTGACATTGCAGCATCTGAATTCTCACAACTAATGCACTGCACACTTTTAGGATTCTCCCTTACCGGTGGCAAGAGTACACGGGCATGTCAGCACAAGCATGTGATTTATATACTTCTGGCCACATTCCGACTAGACGTGCCCGGCCTCGCTCCGTTCATTTTCATTGAGTGAGGCCACACATGTCTAGTCAGCATGTGACCGCTTGTATGTAAATTACTGGCACGAGAGAATCCTGACAGCATGCAGTGTGCACTGTGAGATTTCTGAAATTGACTGCAGACTTAGCACAGACCTGGAGAACCCCTTTAATGCTCCTAACAAATAAAGACATGAGTAGTGTTGAGCGATACGATAATGCAAATATCGGCTATCGGCCGATATTAGCTCTATCGGCCTTTCGATAATTCGTTTCGATATTTTCGTCTTATCGAATACCGGAATCGGATTTGTCACTGTCACTGTCTGTGTCCGTCGGTCGGGTCTGTCACTGTCAGTGTCCGTCGGTCGGGTCTGTCAGGAGTCAGCGGCACTTACCTGGCAGAAGATCTCCGGCGGTCACGTCCTGGACTGCTTCATGGCCGCCATCCTCTTCTCCCCGGCGGTCACATGCAGTTTCTCGCGATAACTGCAGTGACTGCTGGGTAATCCCGGCCGTAAAGCAGTCAGTCCGATGACGTCACCGCCGGGGAAGCAGGTAATCAGCTGTGCTGCGTCGAGATGACAGGCTCTGCCTGTCATTGCGATGTAGCAGAGCTGGATCGTCGTGGGACTGTCGTTACTATGGACTGCGTCGGACAGGTGGTATACTGTTGGTTTTTTTTTTTTTTTTTACAGGAGATCGATGGCGTCGCAGGAATGAGAGTACAATAAAAGAAATGAAAACTGTGTTGTCTCTTTTATTTCATTAAAATACTTTTTTCTTGCTTTGTCTTTTTTTTATGCATTTAATAACTTTGGGATTAATAATGGATCGGTGTCTTATTGACGCCTCTCCATTATTAACCGGGCTTATTGTCACCGTGCAATCAACGGTGACATTAACCCCTTATTACCCCACTTGCCACCGCTACAGGGCAAGTGGGAAGAGCCGGGTAAAGTGCCACAATTGGCACATCTTTTGATGCGCCAAATGTGGGGCTGCTGTAGCCTGGTATTATCAGGCTGTTGAGGGCCAAAATCCATGGGCCTTGACAGTCTTTTAATACCAGGCCGCAGCAGTCTGCATTTTACTTGGCTGGTTAACAAAAATAGGGGGACCCCTACGCCGTTTTTTTTTTCGAGGGGATCCCCTATTTTTGTTAACCAGCCAAGCTAAGCAGACTGCTGTGGCCTGGTATTATCAGGCTTGCAAGGTCCATGGATATTGGATCCTTACCAGCCTGAAAAACCAGGCCTCAGCGGTCTGCTTCATCTGGCTGGTTAACAAAAATAGGGGGGACCCCACGCCAATTTTTTTCGAGGGGATCCCCTATTTTTGTTAATCAGCCAAGATATGCAGACTGCTGTGGCCTGGTATTATCAGGCTGGCAAGGTCCATGGATCTTGGCTCCTTAACAGCCTGAAAATCCAGGCCTCAGCGGTCTGCTTCATCTGGCTGGTTAACAAAAATAGGGGGGACCCCACGCCATTTTTTTTCGAGGGGATCCCCTATTTTTGTTAACCAGTTCCCTCTGACGTCACTGATTGTGTCCCTGGCTGACCTGAAGTGAAAGTGGAAAGCAATCAATTAAGCTTTCCACTTCCTCTCCTGTCAGCCAGGAGAGGAACTCATTCATTTGGGGGTTTACTGTGAGGCTGCAGCATCAGCTGCGGTCCCTGCAGTAAACATTAACCCTTTCTGATGGATTACACCGTGGGACCTGACTGTACATCAGATTGGTAAGAATAATTTTGCTTTATTATTTTATTTTTATTACAGGAAATGGTTTTAGCAGGTAAATAAAATATGGTCAAAAACTGTGTGATTATTTCATTAAACTTCTTTTTTATTAAAGTGTGTGTGTTTGATTTTTCTTTCATACAATAGGATTAATAATTGATAGTTGTCTGATTGACAGCTCTCAATTATTAACCTGGCTTAAAGTGACCTTTCAATTGCAAGGTCATTTTAACCCCTTATTAACTCATTCGCCACCGCTACAGGGCAATGGGAATAGACGGGCAAAGTGCCAGAAAGGGCAAATCTAATTAGAGATTTGCCCTTTCTGGGGTGTCTGGGGGCAGATGTTAGTAGCCGGGGGGGGCCAAAAATAATGGTCCCTCTCTGGGCTATTATTATCTGCCCCCACTCACTGGCTTTGTCTGTCTGGTTGCGAAAATAGGGCGGGAGCCCACGCATTTTTTTTCAGCAATTTTACACCTCATATATATATATACATGTCATTGAATTTGTGACACATATATATATATTTATATTTATAGTTCATACACTTCTACATAGTATAATAGCCGCTAATTCAATTGCCGGCTTTTGTGAAAATGCAGAACCCGACATGAAATGACACTTGGTTTACATAGAGTTAACCATGTCTTTTCATGTAGTTTGATATCTGATTTGCACAAACAATTACATGAGTGTAAGTGTGCAAAATTTCACACCTGTAGGGGTTAATTAAAGGTGTAAATTCGTAGCAAAAAAGTCCGTTTTTTTACAACGAATTTACACCTTTAATTAACCCCTACAGGTGTGAAATTTTGCACACATAGACTGATGTAATTGTTTGTGCAAATCAGATTGCAAACGACATGAAAAGACATGGTTAACCCTATGTACACCAAGTGTCATTTCATGTCGGGTGCTTCTGTCTTTTCACAGAAGCCGGCTTTACCCGGCAATTGAATCAGAGGATATTTTACTATGTAGAAGTGTATAAACTATACATATATGTATATATATATGTCACAATGACATGTATATATATATATATATGTATTCTATGTGTGTATATTTAGTGTTTACAAGGAAATAAAGGTTTTTTTTAGTTGCGATATTTTGTTCCCATAGACTTACATTGGACTTCCGGTATCGAAATCGGATATCGACGATATTTAGTGCTATCGGCGATACAATTTTGATACAATATTTTTAGATATCGAGCACTATCGCTCAACACTAGACATGAGAATTAGTCAATTTCACAAATAATATTTACATCCAGGTACCTTATAGATGATGTCGTCTCTGGAGTCGTTTTCCTTTTCTTCATCTTGTCCAGATCCCATGATGAGTTTTCTCATCCACAGCCGTCTCTGCAGACCTCCATCTTCTCGGGTCTTCTGCACCAACTCTCCACACGATGCCCTTAAAGACAGAAGAGTCATTATAATGCCCCTAAA
>JARQOD010000002.1:470345511-470469546 GCA_033576555.1 Oophaga sylvatica
TTGAAGCTTTCCAGAGTTAAAGTGACAGTGGTCAGAATTGTAAAAATTGGCCATCATTAGGGACAAAATTGGCTCTGTCACTAAGGGGTTAAGATAAAAAAGCAGCCTCCTTCCTTACCATAAGATGAAAGGGATATCCCCATCTGTAGGAGGCACCTGATTTGCGAATATTCACTAGAAGTGGTTGCATGGCATCAGAGGTGTATCTAGGCTTTCTGGCACCCGGGGCAAGAATTCGGTTTGGCGCCCCCCCCACCCAAGCACATATGAGATTTGCACGCTAAAGGGTATGCCACACTAAACAATATCGCTAACGGATCGCTAAAAAACGTCACTATTTAGCGATCCCGTTAGCGATGTTGTTCAGTGCGGCAGCTTCCAGCGACGAGCTTCCTGCTGTGATCTCGCTCGTCGCTGGAATCGCTCCGACCCTATTTTCTCGTCGGAGCTCCCGCTGGGTAAGTATCTAATCGCTGTGTGGCACCTTTTCTTAGCGATTTAGCGGTACTTTTGTACCGCTAAAGTCGTTAAGAAGATCGCTAACGGCGATAGCGTCGTTAACTATATCGCTAAATGCGGTAGCATTTAGCGATATAGAAACAATCCCGCTAGCGATCTCATTAGTATGCAACGCTAACGAGATCGCTAGCGGGATTGCTTAGTGTGGCAGTACCTTTAGTCATGTACCGACGAGCTGCTCTCCCTAATGCTCTCAATGTTCAGTGAAAAATTGAGAGAAGCAGGAGGAGAAGCTTGTTGTCACAGGACCATAAATATGAAAATCGCATATGAGTGAAGTGTCCATGTGACGACTACTGAAACCTGCAAAGCTGAATCCTGACATTGCAGCATCTGAATTCTCACAACTAATGCACTGCACACTTTTAGGATTCTCCCTTACCGTGGCAAGAGTACACGGCATGTCAGCACAAGCATGTGATTTATATACTTCTGGCCACATTCCGACTAGACGTGCCCGGCCTCGCTCCGTTCATTTTCATTGAGTGAGGCCACACATGTCTAGTCAGCATGTGACCGCTTGTATGTAAATTACTGGCACGAGAGAATCCTGACAGCATGCAGTGTGCACTGTGAGATTTCTGAAATTGACTGCAGACTTAGCACAGACCTGGAGAACCCCTTTAATGCTCCTAACAAATAAAGACATGAGTAGTGTTGAGCGATACGATAATGCAAATATCGGCTATCGGCCGATATTAGCTCTATCGGCCTTTCGATAATTCGTTTCGATATTTTCGTCTTATCGAATACCGGAATCGGATTTGTCACTGTCACTGTCTGTGTCCGTCGGTCGGGTCTGTCACTGTCAGTGTCCGTCGGTCGGGTCTGTCAGGAGTCAGCGGCACTTACCTGGCAGAAGATCTCCGGCGGTCACGTCCTGGACTGCTTCATGGCCGCCATCCTCTTCTCCCCGGCGGTCACATGCAGTTTCTCGCGATAACTGCAGTGACTGCTGGGTAATCCCGGCCGTAAAGCAGTCAGTCCGATGACGTCACCGCCGGGGAAGCAGGTAATCAGCTGTGCTGCGTCGAGATGACAGGCTCTGCCTGTCATTGCGATGTAGCAGAGCTGGATCGTCGTGGGACTGTCGTTACTATGGACTGCGTCGGACAGGTGGTATACTGTTGGTTTTTTTTTTTTCTTTTTTTACAGGAGATCGATGGCGTCGCAGGAATGAGAGTACAATAAAAGAAATGAAAACTGTGTTGTCTCTTTTATTTCATTAAAATACTTTTTTCTTGCTTTGTCTTTTTTTTATGCATTTAATAACTTTGGGATTAATAATGGATCGGTGTCTTATTGACGCCTCTCCATTATTAACCGGGCTTATTGTCACCGTGCAATCAACGGTGACATTAACCCCTTATTACCCCACTTGCCACCGCTACAGGGCAAGTGGGAAGAGCCGGGTAAAGTGCCACAATTGGCACATCTTTTGATGCGCCAAATGTGGGGCTGCTGTAGCCTGGTATTATCAGGCTGTTGAGGGCCAAAATCCATGGGCCTTGACAGTCTTTTAATACCAGGCCGCAGCAGTCTGCATTTTACTTGGCTGGTTAACAAAAATAGGGGACCCCTACGCCGTTTTTTTTTTCGAGGGGATCCCCTATTTTTGTTAACCAGCCAAGCTAAGCAGACTGCTGTGGCCTGGTATTATCAGGCTTGCAAGGTCCATGGATATTGGATCCTTACCAGCCTGAAAAACCAGGCCTCAGCGGTCTGCTTCATCTGGCTGGTTAACAAAAATAGGGGGGACCCCACGCCAATTTTTTTCGAGGGGATCCCCTATTTTTGTTAATCAGCCAAGATATGCAGACTGCTGTGGCCTGGTATTATCAGGCTGGCAAGGTCCATGGATCTTGGCTCCTTAACAGCCTGAAAATCCAGGCCTCAGCGGTCTGCTTCATCTGGCTGGTTAACAAAAATAGGGGGGACCCCACGCCATTTTTTTTCGAGGGGATCCCCTATTTTTGTTAACCAGTTCCCTCTGACGTCACTGATTGTGTCCCTGGCTGACCTGAAGTGAAAGTGGAAAGCAATCAATTAAGCTTTCCACTTCCTCTCCTGTCAGCCAGGAGAGGAACTCATTCATTTGGGGGTTTACTGTGAGGCTGCAGCATCAGCTGCGGTCCCTGCAGTAAACATTAACCCTTTCTGATGGATTACACCGTGGGACCTGACTGTACATCAGATTGGTAAGAATAATTTTGCTTTATTATTTTATTTTTATTACAGGAAATGGTTTTAGCAGGTAAATAAAATATGGTCAAAAACTGTGTGATTATTTCATTAAACTTCTTTTTTTAAAGTGTGTGTGTTTGATTTTTCTTTCATACAATAGGATTAATAATTGATAGTTGTCTGATTGACAGCTCTCAATTATTAACCTGGCTTAAAGTGACCTTTCAATTGCAAGGTCATTTTAACCCCTTATTAACTCATTCGCCACCGCTACAGGGCAATGGGAATAGACGGGCAAAGTGCCAGAAAGGGCAAATCTAATTAGAGATTTGCCCTTTCTGGGTGTCTGGGGCAGATGTTAGTAGCCGGGGGGGGCCAAAAATAATGGTCCCTCTCTGGGCTATTATTATCTGCCCCCACTCACTGGCTTTGTCTGTCTGGTTGCGAAAATAGGGCGGGAGCCCACGCATTTTTTTTCAGCAATTTTACACCTCATATATATATATACATGTCATTGAATTTGTGACACATATATATATATTTATATTTATAGTTCATACACTTCTACATAGTATAATAGCCGCTAATTCAATTGCCGGCTTTTGTGAAAATGCAGAACCCGACATGAAATGACACTTGGTTTACATAGAGTTAACCATGTCTTTTCATGTAGTTTGATATCTGATTTGCACAAACAATTACATGAGTGTAAGTGTGCAAAATTTCACACCTGTAGGGGTTAATTAAAGGTGTAAATTCGTAGCAAAAAAGTCCGTTTTTTTACAACGAATTTACACCTTTAATTAACCCCTACAGGTGTGAAATTTTGCACACATAGACTGATGTAATTGTTTGTGCAAATCAGATTGCAAACGACATGAAAAGACATGGTTAACCCTATGTACACCAAGTGTCATTTCATGTCGGGTGCTTCTGTCTTTTCACAGAAGCCGGCTTTACCCGGCAATTGAATCAGAGGATATTTTACTATGTAGAAGTGTATAAACTATACATATATGTATATATATATGTCACAATGACATGTATATATATATATATATGTATTCTATGTGTGTATATTTAGTGTTTACAAGGAAATAAAGGTTTTTTTTAGTTGCGATATTTTGTTCCCATAGACTTACATTGGACTTCCGGTATCGAAATCGGATATCGACGATATTTAGTGCTATCGGCGATACAATTTTGATACAATATTTTTAGATATCGAGCACTATCGCTCAACACTAGACATGAGAATTAGTCAATTTCACAAATAATATTTACATCCAGGTACCTTATAGATGATGTCGTCTCTGGAGTCGTTTTCCTTTTCTTCATCTTGTCCAGATCCCATGATGAGTTTTCTCATCCACAGCCGTCTCTGCAGACCTCCATCTTCTCGGGTCTTCTGCACCAACTCTCCACACGATGCCCTTAAAGACAGAAGAGTCATTATAATGCCCCTAAATAAAAATATCTGCAATATACTGTCATCTCACACTATTCCCCTCCCTCCTCACACTGTCTCCTCTCACATCCCCCTGTTCAGCATACTGTCTCCTCATATATTTACCCCCTCACTCTCTATACTGTCTGCTCACACATACCCCTCACTTCCCATACTGCGTCTGCACACATCCCATCACCCTCACTCCCCATACTGTGTCCACATACATTCACCCATTCACTCCCCATACTGTCTGCAACCATCCCCCATACATGCCCTCATACATACTTTTCAGTACCCTCAAATCCCCCACACATATTAAATGCCTCCACCCTCACTCTAAATCCCCCCCACACACATTAAATCCCCCCATCCCCATTCCAAATCCCCACACACATTAAGTATCCCCTATCACCACTCCAAATCCCCACACACACATTAAATCCCCCCTATCCCCACTCCAAATCCCCCACACACATTAAATCCCCTCATCCCCACTCCAAATCCCCCACACACATTAAGTATCCCCTATCCCCACTCCAAATCCACCCACACACATTAAATCCCCCATCCCCACTCCAAATCCCCCACACACATTAAGAACCCCCCATCCCCACTCCAAATCCCCCACACATTAAGTACCCCCCACACACATTATGTACCCTCCACCCCACTCTAAATCCCCCACACATAAAATAACCCCCCATCCCCACTCCAAATCCCCCCACACATAAAATAACCCCCCATCCCCACTCCAAATCCCCCTATCCCCACTCCAAATCCCCCCACACATAAAATAACCCCCCCATCCCCACTCCAAATCCCCCCCCACATAAAATAATCCCCATCCCCGCTCCAAATCCCCCCACATAAAATAACCCCCCACAACATCTCCAAATCCCCCCACATAAAATAGCCCCCTATCCCCACTCCAAATCCCCCCCACATAAAATAACCCCCCACAACATCTTCAAATCCCCCCACACATAAAATAGCCACCTATCCCCACTCCAAATCCCGCCCCACATAAAATAACCCCCCACAACATCTCCAAATCCCCCCCACACATAAAATAGCCCCTATCCCCACTCCAAATCCCACCCCACATAAAATAACCCCCCACAACATCTCCAAATCCCCCCCACATAAAATAACCCCCATCCCCACACCAAATCCCCCCACACATAAAATAGCCCCCTATCACCACTCTAAATTCCCCCCACATAAAATAACCCCCATCCCCACTCCAAATCCCCACACACATAAAATAACCCCCTATCCCCACTCCAAATCCCCCCACATAAAATAACCCCCCACAACATCTCCAAATCCCCCCACACATAAAATAGCCCCATCCCCCCTCCAAATCCTCCCCACATAAAATTGCCCCCCATCCCCACTCCAAATCCCCACACATATAAAATAACCCCCTATCCCCACTCCAAATCCCCCACATAAAATAACCCCCCACAACATCTCCAAATCCCCCCACACATAAAATAGCCCCATCCCCTCCAAATCCCCTCCACATAAAATAGCCCCATCCCCACTCCAAATCCACACACACATAAAATAACCCCCCATCCCCACTCCAAATCTCCCCACACATAAAATAGCCCCCATCCCCACTCCAAATCCCCCCACACATAAGATAACCCCCCATCCCCACTCCAAATCCCCACACACATAAAATAACCCCCCACCCCAAATCCCCCCACACATAAAGTAACCCCTGATCCCCACTCTAAATTCCCCCCCATACACACACACTCACACATTATGTCCCCGTTAATCTTCGGTGGTATCTTCAGCTCCATAGTGGAGCACACTCACCACCACTCTTCACCCTTCTGGGCGAGTGACGTCAGCAGCGTGATCACATGACCTGATCACGCTGCAGACGTCGCTCTGACCCAGCGGTCAGAGCTTCAATTGATCCCTGGGAGCCGGCACGCAGCAGCTTCTCTGTGCCGGCTGTCAGCTTGACAGCCAGCACAGGGAACCGCAGACTCCCAGGCCGGGGGCGGCAGAACGCAGCCGCGGGGGAGACACTGCGGACCGCCGCATTAGGCAGCCCGACTGCGCCCATGCCCCGACTGCCCCCACCTAGATACGCCCTTGCATGGCATGGGAGACACCTCACGTAAAGGGTGCGATGGTAGATATATATATATCTATAATATAACGCTGGGGCATCACTCTGTCTGAAGCCTTTATAGACTGTTCAAGCGCGACACGCCTGCGCAGTCTAGCTCCAGACAGAGTGAGGCATCCAGCGGTGAGTACTCTGTATGGCGCCGGAGATCGCGGTATGTGTACTGGATTCATACCGCGATCTGCGGCGCCATACTCACATACTTACCTGACCGGGAGGAGCGTTGCTGCGGCGCTTCTCTTCTCCCGGGGCAGGAGACCAGAAGTGTGCGTCAGAATCGCGCATGCGCATAGCGCTATCCGGCACCATTTTGCTGAAGACACATTTACAGTGTCTTCAGCAATATGGCGCCGGACCACGCGGTATGGGCATGCGCGTACTCCGGCGCCGCTCTCCTCCCCCAGTGTCCTGCAGAACAGAACAGCGCTGGAGCGCAGGGATGAAAGGTGAGTATAAATGTTTGTTTTTTTGGGTGTATGTGTGTAATAGCGGTGAGGGGACTATGCATATCAGGATTGGGGGGTTAGGGGACCATGCATACCAGGATTGGGAGGTGATGGGACCATGCATACCAGGATTGGGGGTGATGGGACCGTGCACATCAGGATTGGGGGGTGAGAGGACCATGCACATCAGGATTGGGGGTGAGGGGACCATGCACATCAGGATTGGGGGGTGAGAGGACAATGCATTCCAAGATTGGGGGGTGAGGGGACTATGCATGCCAGGATTGGGAGGTGATGGGACCATGCATACCAGGATTGGGGGGTGATGGGACCGTGCACATCAGGATTGGGGGGTGAGAGGACGATGCACATCAGGATTGAGGGGTGAGGGGACCATGCACATCAGGATTGGGGGGTGAGAGGACGATGCACATCAGGATTGGGGGGTGAGGGGACTATGCACATCAGGATTGGGGGGTGAGAGGACCATGCATTCCAAGATTGTCAGGTGAGGGGACCATGCATACCAGGATTGGGGAGTGATGGGACCATGCATACCAGGATTGGGGGGTGAGGGGACCATGCATATCAGGATTGGGGGTGAGGGGACCATGCAAATCAGGATTGGGGGGTGAGGGACCATGCACATCAGGATTGGAGGGGTGAGGGTACCATGCACATCAGGATTGGGGGATGAGAGGACCATGCATTCCAAGATTGGGGGGTGAGGGGACCATGCATACCAGGATTGGGGTGATGGGACCATGCATACCAAGATTGGGGGGTGAGGGGACCATGCATATCAGGATTGGGTGGTGAGGGGACCATGCACATCAGGATAGAGGGGTGAGGTGACCATGCACATCAGGATTGGGGGGTGAGAGGACCATGAATTGCAAGATTGGAGGTGAGGGGACCATGCACACCAGGATTAGGGAGTGATGGGACCGTGCAGATCAGGATTGGGGGGTGAGAGGACCATGCATTCCAAGATTGGGGGGTGAGGGGACCATGCATACCAGGATTGGGAGGTGATGGGACCATGTATACCAGGATTGGGGGGTGATGGGACCGTGCACATCAGGATTGGGAGGTGAGAGGACCATGCATTCCAAGATTGGGGGGTGAGGGGACCATGCATACCAGGATTGGGGGGTGATGGGACCATGCATACCAGGATTGGGGGTGAGGGGACCATGCATATCAGGATTGGGGGGTGAGGGGACCATGCATATCAGGATTGGGGGGGTGAGGGAACCATGCATACCAGGATTGGGGGTGAGGGAACCATGCATAATCAGGATTGGAGGGTGAGGGGACCATACATGTTGTGAATGTGCTAGAAATGAATTCTGAGCAGAAGCTCCCTCTGGTGGTTACAAACAGTACTGAACTATCCAATGAAGATTGTGAAGATTGGCGATCAGGTGTTACTGACTGGTCTTATATAAGGGAGGTTCCCTCCCATCAGGTTTGCCGGTGATCAATTGTTCTGTCTCATCTTTGATTCCTGTTCACTTTGAAGCTTGCTGTTTCGTGCCTGCATCTTCTGCTAACAGATAAGACATTTTCTTCTTTTAGTTTTTTGTGCTTGCTTTTTGCATTTTGTCCTGCACTTCTGTGGGGGTCTGCCGGGTCCCCTCCTCTCAGTTTAGTTCAGCCACTGTTGTTTGTTCATTTGCCTTTTCCAGTTTTTTCAGTGGCTGCTGTTTAGTTTTGTTACACCAGAGAACTAATTTAGGTGGTAGAGGTCGTGTGATCTCAGGTGTTTTTGTAATTAGTAGAGTTGGTACTTTTCAGGGTTTTTTGGGATTGCAGTAAGTGTCCTTCCTTTCCTTTTCTATTTAGGAAGTTTGGGCCCCAACGTTTGCTCATACTATTTTCTGTCTGTGTCTGTATTTTCTCTTGTCTAACCGCCATTACATGTTTGGGGGCTTTCTATGTTCTTTGGGGATCTGCTCCGGGGCAGATAGTTTTCCTCTTTCTGTCTTTAGGTGTAGTTAGCTTCTCAGGCTGTGACAAGGCGTCTAGGACCAACGTAGGTACGCTCCACGGCTGCCTTTAGTTGTGGTGGTTAGTCAGGGTACTGCAATCCCATAGATTCCAACCTCTCTGGAGTATTTCCTTTTTTGCCTGCTCTCCTCAGCTACCAAATCATAACAGTATCACCAGCCCAAAAACTGATATTTGTATGGTACTCACAGAAGGGAAAAATAGTGTTAAAGAAAGAAGATTGTCAGAGTTGTCAGAGATTTTTATTTTTTTTTTTTCCCTCTGTTTCTCTGAATGCTGAGAAGGATTTTTTTTTTCTCAATGGAGTTTGCACAGTTGTCTGGCCGTGTGGATCAGCTTGCCACTGAAGTTCAGAGTATTGCTACCTATCTTGCAGGGTTGCCTGTTGTGGAACCTAGGATTCCCATGCCAGATTTGTTTTTAGGGGATCGAGCTAAATTTCTGAATTTCAAAAATAACTTTAAGTTGTTTTTTGCCTTGAAATCTAAGTCCTCAGGGAATGCAGCACAGCAGGTTCAAATTGTCATCTCTCTCCTGCGCGGCGATCCTCAGGATTGGGCTTTTTCCCTGACACCTGGGGATCCTGTTTTGAGTAATTTTGATTCATTTTTTCTGGCTCTGGGGTTATTGTACGATGAGCCTAATGTCACTGATCAAGCTGAAAAAGCCTTGTTGGCATTAAATCAGGGGCTTGAGGACGCTGAGTTATACTGTCAGAGATTCCGAAGGTGGGCAGTCCTGACCAAATGGAATGACGATGCTTTGGCAGCCCTTTTTCGGAAGGGTCTGTCAGAGAATGTAAAGGATGTTATGGTGGGATTCTCTGTCCGCTCTGGTCTCAATGATTCTATGTCATTAGCGATTCAAATTGACAGACGTTTGCGTGAGCGTAGAGGTATGCGTGGAACAGTGTTGCCTTGTGAACCAGCTTCTGAACCCATGCAGTGTGATAGAGTCTCTTCTGGGGCACAGCGTCATGAGTTTCGAAAACGCAATGGGTTATGTTTCTACTGTGGTGATGCCTCTCATGCTATTTCAGTCTGCCCTGATTTGCTCCCTGTCCACATTTTCTGCTCAGGCTTTTGTTGATTCGGGAGCAGCTATTAACCTGATGGATTTTGATTTTGCTAAACGTTGTGGGTTTCCCTTGATACCCCTACGGAAGTCTATTCCCCTACTGGGGATCGATTCTACCCCTTTGGCTGAGAATAAACCTCAGTTCTCTACTCAGGTGATAATGAGGGTTGAACCTGATCATCAGGAGAGTTGCAAATTTTTGGTGCTGTATAATCTGCATGACATTATCGTACTGGGTTTCCCTTGGTTACAGTCTCATAATCCTGTTTTGGATTGGAAATCTGTGTCTGTAACCAGTTGGGGCTGCCAATGTGTTAATACCAACACTCCTGTTTTTTCTGCCTCCCCCCAGGCTCAGGATGTTCCTGACTTTTTGACTGATTTTTTTGATGTGTTTAGCGAAAGTAAATCTGCATCCTTGACCCCCCCATAGGAGCTATGACTGCGCTATTGAATTAGTGCCTGGTAGTAAATTCCCTAAAGGTCGCCTTTTTAACTTGTCTGTACCTGAACATGACGCTATGCGGTCTTATATCAAGGAGTCATTGGAGAAGGGTCATATCAGACCATCCTCTTCACCCTTAGGTGCCGGTTTTTTCTTTGTGGCCAAAAAGGATGGTTCATTAAGGCCGTGTATTGATTATCGTCTCTTGAACAATATCACTCTGAAATATCAATATCCGTTACCCTTGATTTCTGACCTGTTTTCCAGGGTGAAAAGTGCTACTTGGTTTACCAAGCTTGACCTCAGGGGGGCATATAACCTTATTCGCATTAAGCACGGGGATGAATGGAAGACGGCATTTAATACCCCAGAGGGGCATTTTGAGTACCTAGTGATGCCCTTTGGACTCACTAATGCTCCTTCTGTCTTCCAGTCCTTCATGAATGACATTTTCAGGGATTTTGTGGATAAATTTCTGATTGTTTATTTGGATGATATCTTGATTTTTTCCAATGACTGGGACTCTCATGTGAAACATGTTCGGACTGTGTTCCAGATTTTGAGAGAGAATGCTCTGTATGTGAAGGAATCAAAGTGTCTTTTTGGCGTACAGAGGATCTCATTTCTGGGATTCATTTTGTCCCCATCTGTTATTGAAATGGACCCGGTCAAGGTTCAGGCCATCTGTGATTGGGTCCAACCTACTTCATTAAAGGCTCTTCAAAGATTCTTGGGTTTTGCCAATTTTTATCGTAAATTTATTGGTAATTTCTCTGTTATTGTTAAACCATTGACTGATTTGACCAAAAAGGGTTCTGATGTGGTAAATTGGCCTCCTGAGGCAGTCTCTGCGTTTCAGGAACTTAAGCAGAGATTCACTTCTGCTCCTGTTCTACGGCAGCCTGATGTTTCTCTGCCATTTCAGGTGGAGGTTGATGCCTCTGAAATTGGGGCAGGTGCCGTTTTGTCCCAAAGAGATCCAGAGACCTCTAAAAGTAACCCTTGTGCCTTTTTCTCTCGAAAATTTTCTCCAACTGAACGTAATTATGACGTGGGTAATCGGGAGTTATTGGCCATGAAGTGGGCTTTTGAAGAGTGGAGACATTGGCTGGAGGGAGCCAAACATCAGGTGGTGGTCCTCACGGACCATAAGAATCTGGTTTATCTGGAATCAGCCAAGCGACTTAATCCTAGACAGGCCAGGTGGGCCTTGTTTTTCACACGTTTTAATTTTGTGGTTTCCTTTCTTCCTGGCACTAAGAATGTTAAGGCGGATGCCCTCTCGAGGAGTTTTCTTGCGGACTCTCCTGAGTTATCTGATCCTGCTGTTATTTTGAAAGAGGGTGTAGTTCTTTCCGCCATCTCGCCCAATTTGAGACTGGCTCTGGAAGGGTGTCAGGAGGATAAACCCGAGCGCTGCCCTATTGGGAAATTGTTTGTCCCAGACCGGTGGAAAAAGAGTGTGATGTCTCAGATTCATTGTTCCGCGTTGGCCGGTCATCCCGGAATTTTTGGTACCAGAGACTTGGTTAGTCGGTCCTTTTGGTGGCCTACTTTGTCTCGTGCCGTCAGGGAATTTGTGCAGTCCTGCGGGACTTGCTCTCGCTCCAAGCCTTGCTCTCGCTCTAGTGGTTTGTTGATGCCATTGCCTGTGCCCAAGAGACCATGGACCCATATCTCTATGGATTTCATTTCCGACCTCCCTGTTTCTCAGAGAATGACCGTTATCTGAGTGATTTGTGATAGTTTTCCAAAATGATACATCTTGTGCCATTACCTAAGTTGCCTTCCTCCTCTGAATTGGTGCCTTTGTTCCTTCAGCACGTGGTTCGGTTACACGGCATTCCTGAGAACATTGTGTCTGACAGAGGAGTCCAGTTTGTTTCCAGATTTTGGAGGACTTTTTGTTCTAAACTTGGTGTTCAATTGTATTTCTCCTCGGCTTTTCATCCTCAGACCAATGGACAAACTGAGAGAACAAACCAGACATTGGAGACTTATCTGAGATGCTTTGTGTCTGCTGATCAGGATGACTGGGTCTCTTTTTTGCCTTTGGCTGAGTTTGCTCTTAATAATAGGGCTAGCTCTGCCACTTTGATGTCTCCATTTTTCTGCAATTTTGGGTTTCACCCTCGATTTTCTTCAGGACAGACGGAGGCTTCTGTCTGTCCAGGTGTTTACACTGTTGTGGAGCGTATGCAGCAGATTTGGGACCAGGTAGTGGAGAGGTTGTCCCTCTCTCAGGAGAGGGCCCAGCGGTTTGCCAACCGGCATAGGACTGATGGTCCTCGGTTTGAAGTGGGGGACTTGGTCTGGTTGTCCTCAAGAAATATCCCTATGAGAGTTGCATCTCCTAAGTTTAAGCCTAGGTTCATTGGACCTTATAAGATCATGGAGATTCTTAATCCTGTTTCCTTTCGTTTACTTCTTCCAGGGACATTTAAGATCCATAACGTGTTCCACAAGTCCTTATTGAAGAGGTTTGTCGAGCCAGTGGTTCCTATGGCTGTGCCTCCTGACCCTGTTTTGGTTGAGGGCAATCTGGAGTATATGGTTGAGAAAATATTGAATTCTCGTTTTTCTAGACGGAAACTCCAGTATTTGGTTAAGTGGAGAGGTTATGGTCAGGAGGACAATTCTTGGGTGTTTGCTTCGGACATCCATGCTAGGAGACTCATCCGTGCGTATCACAGAGCTCATCCTGACCGACCTGGTTGCTCAAATGAGGGTTCGGTGACCCCTCCTCAAGGGGGGGGTACTGTTGTGAATGTGCTAGAAATGAATTCTGAGCAGAAGCTCCCTCTGGTGGTTACAAACAGTACTGAACTATCCAATGAAGATTGTGAAGATTGGCGATCAGGTGTTACTGACTGGTCTTATATAAGGGAGGTTCCCTCCCATCAGGGTTGCCGGTGATCAATTGTTCTGTAACATCTTACAGTGCAGCGCCTGGAAACCCGATGTGTACCTTGGTTACCAGCTCCCTGCATCAGGGCGCTGGTATCCAAGGTACACTGCGGGTAACTAACGATGTTACCCGCAGTGTCGCTTGTACTGATCGCTGCCTGAGCTGCCTGTTTGGCAGCTCAGCAGCGATAATGTAGCGATACACCAGCGATCCTGATTCCTGATCGTTGTCGGGATCGCTGGTGTATCGCTATGTGAGACCCAGGCTTAAGTGTCTCTGATAAGTGTGAAAACTGTCACCATACATAATGGAGACACTGACATCTGAAAGAGCCCTTCTTTTTAGTCAGAGAGGCTTATGGGAACTACACCTTTAAATAATTGTTGCAGACAAAAACTAAGGACCTTTTGTTAGTTAATGGTTTGCTGTTAGAGGAGGCCCTTGTTACAGCTCAAAGTAGGGAGAAAAAATGTGTCTGATACAATTATTTATGAAAAGCCTTATGCACTTCCGTAAACCGCCACCAGATGTCAGTAAATATTCATGGATTCAGTGGCTGGTTATATGAATTGTGTAGTAATAAATTGGAAGGTTTTGGTTTTTTTCCCCTTCAGCCCTTTTTGGGGTTACTGGGGGTGCAATCTACGGGAGTTGCGCCTTAAAAATAGAATAAATGAGACGTAGGTGTCTTCTTGTGGGGCCGCCTATAGCAAAGAAACATGGCCATATTACTCATCTTTAGATGATAATGTTTCCCATGAGTTCTTATCTCAATCTCAACGCATTTCCATTCTTAGTCATGGTTCATTAGGAGATCAATAGTGGATAAAAATAATAATATAGGACCAATTGCATCTAAACTCACCTCATATCCCCATTTATATAGGTAGCCATCCGACATAATGATCCCCCTACGTCCTGTTTATGAAGTAGATGGATAGACCCGTGTTTATAGAGCACTCCAAAAATCTCCCCAGGGCCCTGAATGCGCATGTCAAAGCAGTCTATGGACGCTAGAGGTTGCGCACCCCTTGTACATAGGCGCAAACAATGAAGTAAGCACACATGCGAAACCTACGCTAGTCAGCTACACTGAGCAGGCGTGGGTAATTGTCAAACAACGTATGCGCTGTCAAAGCTCCCCAGGATAACACTGTGAATGCACCACACACGGCTAACGAGACAGAACTTGGTAATGATCTCAAAAACAAGTGCAGACGCCCATGTCCACAAGGACAGAGGATCAAAGGTGCCTGTGCCAAAACTGATCAGGCCGAGGCACATAGATTGCCATAATAATCCACGGATGCAGTAGATAAAGCCATTACTCATCTCATAATGAATAATACATAAATACAGTAGAAAACATCAGGGATGGAGGCAGGTCATATCCAGAGATGTCTATGTATATAGCAGATGTCTCATACATAAAATGTAGATGGCCATGTCTGCATAAATATACCGTAGTTATAGGTATCTAATACTCTATATATTCATAAATATGGTACCTATATCAGACATCAAAAATATATATAATCTGGATTTAAGAAAATATTTAAAAACATATGGCCACCCATAAATAGAGGAAAAGATGGGATCCAAGACAGATATCAAGAAGATAAAAATTTCAGCAAATTATATAGGATAAGTGTGGTGTTCATTAAACCTTTGAAGTTCGAACTACCAAAATGTTAGCTATGGCTGCTGATAGTAGTCACAGGGATCAAAAAAAGCAACAATAGTTATGTGGCTCATTAAGACCCTTTGGTACAAAGGTACGGGGGTCTGTATATCCATTGACATGCTTTCTGTAAAAGCAACTTGTTCCAGTTACCACCCCGTGCATGTTCTCTGAGAATTTCCACCACACAGAATGATAAACATCTGGGGTTATTATGTTCCCTAGCATGTCTTGCCAGGGGAGTATACCTGCTATGTCTAATAGCCCCTGGATGTTCACCTATACTTCTCCTAAGTTCTCTCTTCGTCTTCCCGATGTAGTTCCATGGGCATGTGGCCATATATATTACCCTATTGCTTTTGCAATTAGCAAAGTCCTTGATGAAATATCACCAACCATCGAAAGTACCAGAGAAGGTTTGACATGGTCTCACCCATATACAGAATTTACAGACTCGACATCTGTAAGTCTCACAATGCTTACGGTCCAACGAATTACCAGGCTGGATTGATCTCTGATAGAAACTGTGGACAAGACAATCACAAACCGAGAGACCCCTTCGGTATGTGATCTTAGGATTAGATTATATATATCCCCTAAGTTCTGAGTCTCCCCAATGTCTCTAAGGCTGGTTTCACATTTGCGTCTGTGGGCGCAGCGTTTGATCCGCATAGATCCGCATGCGTCATGCGTACATATATTTAACATGGCGTACGCAGGGACATGCGTTTTCATGCATTTGCGTATGCATACCTCGTTTCGCGGTGGCGGCGGTGTCCGGTGAACGCAACATGTTGCATTTTTTTTAGAGTCAAAAATCCGTCAACTATGCGCAGTCATGCACATATGGATGAGTGCGGCAAAAAAAACGCATTACAGTCTATGGGAACGCATTGGTACGCAAGGACATGCGCATGGATGCATTCGATATGCATGGGTACTTCAGACTGTGCATGTCCAGGAACTGATTACAGCACCTGGAAATATCGAACGCAAACGCATGCACACGCAGCGTTTTTTTTTGCTTCATGTGTAAGCTGATGCGGATAAAAAATGCTGCATTAGCATGCGTTTTGACATGCGTTTGCTCATGCAGATGATACACTGCGCACATATACGCAAATGTGAACTTAGCCTAAATTATGTTATATACCTCATTAGCTCAATTATCAAAGGTACCAATAATTCTGGGTATTCCAGTTTGATCTTTATTTATTCTTGGGTGTAACAGTTCCTGTCAGTTTTGGCTGGCAGCATTTATCCAGGCCAAATCCAATGTATCATCAGGGTAAACTGTTTTTCTAAAGCCTAGACGTCAGATCGCGAGCCTGTTCATGAAAATCCCTCACATTTGAACATCTCCTCTTAATTCGCAGGAACTGTCTTTTCAGGATTCCCTTTTTGAGAAGACCTGGGTGATGACTACCCCTTCAGAGGAGACTGTTGGTTGCCATTGGTTACGATAAGTTTTTGTGGTAAAGTACCCCTCATTATTTCTGCCACTTGTAAGATCCAGAAAAAATATCTTATCCCTATGTATCTCAGATATAAATCTCATCCCAATCTCATTGTCATTAAGACATTCCATAAATAGTTGGAATTTATCAATGAAACCAGACCATAGCAGAAACACGTCGTCTATGTACATAATCCATAGAAGTATATTTGGGTATGCTTCTTCCAAGAACACAACAGTCTACTCCCACCAGCCCAGGAAGAGATTAGCATACAATAGGGCATATGGGCTCAACCTCACTGTTCCCTGAGCTGGTGGTAGATCCTCTCATTGAAGAGAAAATAATTATGGGTAAGTATGAAGGTCATGAGATTGGAGACGACCCTATTATGCTGGGCAAATTGTATTGCCCTTGTGTTCAGAAAATATTCCATTCCTTGATTCCAGCCCAATGAGGAATAGTATTATATAATCCTTCTACGGTGATTGACGCTAGAAGAGTGTCTTCACTGACATTAATGCCTTCAAGTTTCACTAAAAGGTTGGCTGTATCCCTCAGATATGATGGAAGGGATATCACAAAGTGACGAAGAACCTTGTCTACATATACTCCCAGATTTTGTCCTATGGAGTCCATCCCTGACTCTACTGGTTGACCTTTAAGAGGAGTGAGCCCTTTGTGGATTTTAGGTAGGGCATAGAAGGCAGGAATCAAGGGAAATATAGGTATTCAGTATTGTGTTTGAGCAAAATTGAGTCATATCTATTATCACATGTTTATGGTTAGTTATCTCTCTATCCATATACTTAAGGGATTCTATCTGAGGCGTTAGTTTACCACTACTTTTCAGACATATCCACCAGATATATTGATCCACCTAGAATTTTTTCATTTCTGCTTGTCTTCATCCAGAGGAATTTAGGGGAGCCTAGGGCCAGTCGACGCATGGACGGGGGCACCATCTCTCGTCACTATAGGGTGCCAACCTCCTCAAGTCTGAAGTTGCGCATTAGGTATAAACATCAGGTATAGACCTTTTTCTGACACCGGTCTTTTTTAGGTTCTGCACTATTTCCAGCACTTTATCAGGGTGTATAGATAGTCTCTGAACCCATCTCAGGGGATTCAGTTCTGCCTTTTTATTGAGGTTGAAAATTGAGTTTTTATTCTAAGTATATCAGGTTATAGGAATCTTCAAATTCCTTATTGCAAATTATCTGACCATACAAGATACTATTCAGTTTTGTTTTATATGTTCATGGTGAATTATTACACTGCAGTTGAGATGTTATAGGTATCGTCGTTTTCTATCTGTCCTCTATTTAGGGCTTACAAGGTCAGTATAGGGACAGTCGACGAACGAGTAGGGGTGCCAATTCTCTATAGCTCTTCTATGGAGCCAATCTCCACAGCAAGGAAGATGTTTAGCAGGCATAGTTAATAGGGGCAGAGCACCATTCTAATACTATAATCTTTGTTAGACCTTTCAAAATTACACTATTTGTACTTTTTACTCTTTTTTTAAGGGTCCTTTAGTGCATACCTAATAAAGGTTATTGCGAGACTGACCAGATGATAGCTGGTGTTATGACAAACCCACTTCCAAGAGCCAAATTTGAAGAAATCAAAACCACCATGGGACTAATAAGATAAATATTTGTTGAGTGGGGTTGTTGGAATAAATGCTTATTATTGTATATATTGTATCAACTACTATTTACGACTACAAGCAATAGTCTTATATTGCCAGTAGTGATGAGCGATTATACTCGTTGATCGGGTTATCCAGAGCATGCTCGGGTGTCCTCCGAGTATTTGGGCGTGCTCGGAGACATAGTTTTTGTCGCCGCAGCTGCATTATTTGCGACTGTTAGACAGCCTAAATACATGTGGGGATTCCCTAACAAACAGGCAATCCCCACATGCGGTGATACAAACTAAATCTCCGAGCAAGCCCAAATACTCGGAGGACACCCGAGCATGCTCTGGAAAACCCAAGCGACGAGTATACTCGTTCATCACTAATTGCCAGTAAAGCACTGAAAAGAAAGGAAGTTATTGTTCACTCATTCTGTGCAGCTGAAGCACAATTTAGTTTCACTTTGCAAACTGGCAAACAAGATGCTAAGATCCTAAGCTATGAGAAATACCAGTTGTAAGCTGTGTTATCTTTGTTTCTGAATAAATATATTGTGACACTCCACACTATGTATGGACGGGGATCACTCGCTTGGCTGGTCTTAGTGGTAAACACTGGCACGCTCAGGGATAAAACAATAGTCCATTAAGTTTATTACAGCAAGCTTGACACAAAAAATAGTCTTTCACTTACGAATAATTCTCTCTGATCCCGATCAGCATAACACGGTTGTCAAGACCGTTACCTGTTGGCGTTGGCCACACAGGTTCCTGGATGCCTCTTGTCCTCAGAGGTATCCCAACATCAAACACAGTCTTTATCTCACAAATACTTCTCTCTGATCCCGATCTGCATACCACAGTTTTCAAGACCGTTACCTGTTGGTATGGTACACATAGGTTCCCGGAGACCTCTTGTCCTCAGAGGTATCCAGCAAACATCAAAACAGTCTCTTTCTTACCAATACTTCTCATGACTTGAACACAGTCTTCATGACCCCGGTCATCTCCCCACAGACTCCTGTCTGTCACCTGTTGGCCACGCAGGTTCCCGAATCCCTCAACCTCAGAGGTATCCAATACACTTTTCTCACTTCACTCTAACCCCGGTCAGTGTCACCATGATTTTCAAGACCGTCCATTCCGCTGGCTCAAGCTCACCAGTCTTGCTTCCCCAGTCTGTGCAACATCCAGCTTGGACGTCAGGAAGCTCTGTCCAGGCTGACAGACTCCCACACACTCACAGACTCTTCACAGTCTCAGACTACACACCCTCAACATGTGCCAAACACTTCCTTACATACCTGTAGCCACTCCCACAGCTGAGGTATGGAGCACATGGTCTGGTCACATGCTCATGACATCATCACAGGTCCTCAAAAAACTCACCACCACCAGTAGGCGGTGTATGTGTGGTTAGCCAGTCCCATCCAGCTCACCAGCTAACCCTGTAAGCCACCCTAGAAAATAAACACAACTCTTATGGGACTACAAGTCCCAGAACAACATTACTTTGGCTTACAGTGCAGAGGAGCTCTGTGACACATACCTGCCATTCACAACAATCCCGAGGACTGTTTTACAATCCAAATCATGCCTCCATGCATATCTTGAGGAGCATATACAGCGCCCCCTAGCTGTAGCATGGGTCACTACACCACAATATATTCACTGTTGAATAGCAGGACAGGCCAGAGATTAATCCGCTGCCAACACTCCAGCGTGTGGCATTGGGGGATTCACCTGACAAGGGTGTCAATGAGCCTTCCATCTCCCAAAACCCCCACTGTTGCTCCCAGTCCTGTTGCTGATGAGCGCTGTAGGCTACTTTCGGGTCGATGAGTGATGATAGCTTCAGGCCTTTGAATAGTTCTCAGGTGATGGCGCTGGGTAAGGAGACACAATAGCTTGCTCAGAAGGCTTCTTTCGTCGCAGCAGAGTTAGGTAAAATGTTTTCGGCTGTGGATGCTGCTGGATTAGCAAGATTTATGTTGTTTGGTTCAGAGATCTCTCTTGCATGTCTAGCTCTCTCAGCTTCCGGCCACTTGACCCTAAGAGTCTTTACATAAGAGTCTATCAAGCATATTTTGAGCAATTTTACAAATTTTTTTTTTTTGGAGACCCACACTAAAAGGCTCCTTAACAAACTCTGTGCGCACATGTTCTAAGACTTCAATCTTGTGCATTGTAAACGAAACAATGAAGCAATTGGTGTGCCAGTAGTTTTTTGCTGACCAGACTATTTTAAGCCGTTCCTGCTTTTTTTCTTTGCTCTGTCTCAATAGACGTCGCTCTGTAAGCTTGTGAGTCAATAATTTCTGGAATTACCGGTAAGCAGATCACTTCAGTGTAAATAGCTTACATGATATGACCTTTATTTGAAATGCAGAATTATTGTTGAATTAATGATGAAATCTTTTTATTTGTTCCTCTAATGGTGCAATCTATCACGGCACAAGGTATTAACGATACTCACAAATCCATTAGAATTGAAATCAATATCACTAACTTAAAGAGGCTGTCCACTACTTTATCATTGATAACATATCATTAGGATAGGTCATCAATGTCTGATTGGTCAGGGTCCAACAAGTTGTACCGCCGCCGATCAGCTGTTCTCGGTATCATTGGCGGCAGCCGGAACGGCTCAGTTGTGGAGCTGCTTTGTCTTCTGATAGTGGCCGCGGCAGGGTACTGCTCATCCACCTCTTATTCTAATCAATACAATATGGATGTGCAGTACCCTGTTGAGGCCACAATAAGGAGATGGAGCAGCTCCACAATTGAGTGGCTCTGGCCAGCAGCCGCCACTGTGGACACCAAGAACAGTTGATTACCGGGGATGCTAGGTGTCGGACCCCAACTGATCAGACATTGATGACCTATCGCAATTTATAGGTCATCAATGATAAAGTAGTGGACAACCTCTTTAAGTGGACTAACTATATAATTTAACCTTTATAAATACACATTAAAATATATTTCACAATTCCACAATGCAAAGTTTCTAGCTGCAGCAGTGGTTACTACAATAGTAGAGCCACCACACTTGGATAAATTATTGCAATTTATTAGGAGGGTCTCACCTGTTTAGAAAAAGGTCCATCTCTCATATTGTCTATGTCGGCAAAACCATTATGTACAGATATGACATTGCAATTCAGCCAGCCTAAGAAAATTTTATCTTTCTCTCATATTTCATGAGCACTGGCTAAACCTATTTCTTTATGCTTATTATCTGCTAATAGTTGGATAATTATATGACAATATACTGTAAAGTTATAAATTATTGTTTCATTATAATGTCTCTAATTTCAAGTCTAATCTCAGAACCAGACCAATATAGCAACAACAGTGATTACTTAATTACTAAAGCAGGGGTGGGGAACGTCCGGCCCGCGATATTGTGACAACTACTGGAGTGGACCCTCTGGGTCACAATACCAACCCACCCTGGGCGAGCTGACCTAGTAAGAACCACCCCCTATACAGGGAGCGTCAGGGGCAGATCCAGGGGATAAAGTACCACTACTGCTGGAACCCGGTGGCCGGCTCACAGAAGACGGGCGTACGCAGGGTTCGGAACTGTGCAAAGCAAGGACACGGGAACACGCAGGAGTATGCAGGGTTCGGAAGTGTGCAAAGCGAGGACACGGGAACACACAGAGTACAGGATAGTGCTAGGCGTGTACACGGGGGTACGCAACAGACTGGAGTGCGTATAGCGTGCACCGAGAAGCACGCTTGGGTAAGAGGCAAAACAGGGTGCGTGCGGGGAAGCACGTTTGGGTACAAAGCAAGGCAGAGTGCGCGCTGGGAAGCACGTCTGAGTACAAAGCAAGGCAGAGTGCACGCTGGGAAGCACGACTGGGTACAAAGCAAGGCAGAGCGTGCGCTGGGAAGCACCCTAGAGCACAAGGTAGGGAACCTGAGTACAGAGAGCAGCCAAGCAGGGACCAAGAAGGTCTAGCTAGGAAGCACAACAATAATCAGGCGCCGCCTACAGGAAGAGGCAGCCTGATATAGGGCAAGTGTGCCGGAACTTCCAGATCAGGTCCTCCAGGACCATAGAGACGACAGAGATGGAGCTGCCATAGTCAGGCTCAGGAGGAAGCGCATGCACGCTGGACAAGGACCTGGAGTCGAGTGAACAGCCACATAGTCAAGTGAGGGTGGTGCACGGGCGCACTTGATGAGACCCACGGACCTGCCGCGATATCGGAAGTGATGAAATTGGGCGCTGAGCCCCGGCGTCGGAGGAATTCGGTAAGAGCGGCATGACAGTCCCCCCCTCTTTATGTCCCCCCTTTCTAAGGCTGGAAAGAAACTTAGACAAAATCTGGGGTGCTTGGATATTCTCCTTGGGTTCCCAAGACCTTTCTTCAGGACCAAAGCCCTTCCAGTCCATTAAGAAAAGGGTTTTCCCTCTTACTTTCTTCATGGCCAGGATATCATTTACCTCAAATTCATCCCCCATGTCAACAGGCTGAGGTGTGTGCCCTGAGAAGGATGAAAGCGATGGAGCACCACGGGCTTGAGGAGGGACACATGGAAGGAATTGGGAATGCGGGGCGAGGCAGGTAGCTTCAATTTGTACGCCACATAATTAATACGCTTGAGGACCTCAAAAGGACCAATGTATCTAGGATCCAGTTTGTAAGATGGTACCTTAAGGCAAATGTATTTGGAGGAAAGCCACACCTTGTCACCAGGAAGAAAAGAAGGAGAGTCCAGGCACCTTTTATCTGCATGGTGTTTCATACTGTCTCGTGCTTTTTCGAGAGCACTTTTGGTCTCCTGCCAGACCCTGGAGAACTCCACAGACAGAGTGTCGGCCGCAGGCACTCCTGAGACAGGAGGTACCGGTAGAGGCACACTGGGATGTTGTCTGAAAACGATGAAGGAGGGAGACTTGGAGGAAGATTCACTGGTGTCGTTATTGTACTCAAACTCTGCCCATGGAAGTAAACTGACCCAGTCCTTCTGATGAGCATTCGAAAAGTGACGGAGATAAGACGTGAGGATTTGATTCATATGCTCTACTTGCCCATTGGTTTGGGGGTGGTAGGCAGAGGAAAAGTCCAGTGTCACTTTCATAAGCCCACAAAGAGCTCTCCAGAACCAGGAGGTGAATTGAACTCCTCTGTCCGACACGATGTGCAGAGGGAAGCCGTGAATTCTAAAGATGTGAGTGATGAAAATCTTCGCCAATTCAGGAGCAGAGGGCAGTCCCGGAAGAGGAACAAAATGAGCCATTTTCGAGAATCGATCCACAACCACCAGGATCACAGTACAACCAGAGGAATGAGGCAGATCGGTAATAAAATCCATAGCTATTTGCTGCCATGGAGCCAAAGGTACTGGCAGAGGAAGCAGAAGGCCGCAGGGTGGTTGTCTGGGTACCTTGTTCTTGGCGCAGGATGGACAAGAAGCCACAAAGTCTTTGACATCCTGGGAAAGAGCTGGCCAGCAGTAGTAGCGGGATAACAGGGAGAGAGTCTTCTTGACTCCAATGTGACCGGCAATTTTGGATGAATGTCCCCAGCAAAACACTCATTTTCGCTTGCTCTCGGCCACAAAAGTCCTTCCCGGAGGTAAGAAAGTCAAGTTGACAGGAGCCATGGTAATTATCTTAGTGGGGTCGATGATATGTGCAGGTTCCTCTTCAGTATCAGTTGACTGGAAAGACATAGATAAAGCATCGGCTTTAACGTTTTTATGACCTTGCTGGAAGTGAAGTTCAAAGTCAAAGCGGCCGAAGAACAAGGACCACCTGACTTGCCTGGGGTTGAGCCTTTGTGCAGACTGGATGTACTCCAGGTTTTTATGGTCCGTGAAGATCTTGAACGGATGTATGGCACCTTCTAGTAAGTATCTCCATTCCTCCAAGGCCAACTTAATGGCCAATAACTCCTTGTCGCCAATAGAGTAATTTCGCTCAGATGGGGAGAATACTTTAGAAAAGAAGCCGCAGGTGACAAGGCGTCCAGGAGAAGACTTCGGCAGAAAAACTGCGTCGGCCCCGGTAGAGGATGCGTCTACCTCTAGAGTGAAAGGTTTACTAACCTCTGAACGGTGAAGCACAGGAGCCGTGGCAAATGCTTGCTTCATGCTTAATTAAGACCTCACGGTTGAAACGCTTCGGTCACATGCCATCCTGGGTTTCCAAGTGTTATCCGCTATATGTCCTTTTAACGTTTCTACAATAAACGTGAAGTTTTATTCCTGACCACACTTGAGAACCTCTTTCACATTGTTTTCTTCTGCACGCCCAGAGCCGGGGCGACTCCCTCCGTGGACTTCATCTTCATCTGAAGAAGTGATATACGGTGAGCTGACTCTCCTATTTCCTGTCCCTCTATATTTACACCTTATCAGGTAAGTGAGAAAACCATAAGGGCCTGTGCACACGTTGCAGATTCCTAGCGGTTTTGCCGCAGTTTTTCGCGGCGGAAATGCCGCGAAACCGCGGCAAAACCGCTTACACAATACAACTCATCATTGCCTATGGGATTCCGCAATGCTGTGCACATGCTGCAGGTTTTTCCGCGGCGGAATCGCATCGCGGGAGAATCCGCAGCATGCTCATTCTTTTGTGCGGAACCGCAACGATTCCGCCGCCATAGGAATGCATTGAACCTCTTACTTTCCGCATGTGGCTGTGCCCACCATGCGCAAAATAAGCGGTTCATGTGCGGATGGTACCCAGGGACTGGAGGGGAGGAGACTCTCCTCCAGGCCCTGGGTACCATATCCCTGTAAAAACAATAATTAAAATAAAAAATAGTGATATTCTCACCCTCCGGCGGCCCCCGCAGCTTTCCCGCCTCTCAGCGACGCTCTCGGCCAATCATTTTCCCAGTGATGCATTGCGAGAATCACCCCAGATGACGTAGCGGTCTCGCGTGATGGTACGTCATCGGGGTGATTGTCGCAAAATGACGCCTGGGAACGGGATTGGCCGGGAGCATCGCTGAGAGGCGGGAAAGCTGCGGGGGCCGCCGGAAGGTGAGAATATCATTATTTATTATTTTTTAAATTATTTTTAACATTAGATCTTTTTACTATTGATGCAACATAGGCGGCATCAATAGTAAAAAGTTGGTCACACGAGTCAAACGCTAGTTTTTAGCGGGAATACGCATACCTATAATATGCGTATTTCCCGTGGCAGGGAGGTCCGGAATTGCCGCGGAAATTTCCATGGCAATTCCGCAACGTGTGCACATAGCCTAAGAGTAGTCGTATTTCACAATTATATCCCCTTTTTCCCAGGATGGAGGAGGGGAGGCAAAGGCTTCCCATTTATTTTTTACATTGACATTATTGGATAAACCACCATAGTTATGCACAATGTTGCAACTCTTGACAGAATCTTGCCAGCCAATGAAAGAAATCCAATGTTGTCCATCTCCTATGTCATATATCTCATCCACATTGGCTAAGTCTGTGCTATATTATTATAGGTGGCTGTTTGATGGATCTTTTCATGGCAATATATATAATTTCATTTATTGTCCTTAGATAGGTTTCGATAGTACTAGAATCAATGCGTTTCGCCCACCAAGCACTTGGTTGGCAGATGGGGAGACTAATATCATATATTGGCACCAGAGTCTATGATGACAACTCTGGCAGCCACAATATGAGTTGCGCGTGGAGACATGTTCGCAAAACATTTTTAAGAAATTATCCGCCTCCAACGTGATGTGCACCTAATCCTGACAATCATCCTGTCCCATAACTTAAGGTTCATTTACGTGGACCAACCGGCAGCATGATACAACCGTTAAACTTTTACCAGTTTGAGACCGTTTGAGTGACTGTTTACACAAGCAAACAAAAGAAAATGATACGCACTAAATGATCTCTACTAGATTGCTTAGTGCGCATAGTCTGCCATAATTCTTGGCAGTGAGAGTCTTGTTTCACAGGATAATGTACCGCCAAGAACGAAGAACTTTTGTGCTGAAGAAAAGATTACTTCACCCGATGAGCAAACCTTTTGCTCGTTCATTGGGAAGTTGGCAGCCTGTTTACACTGCAAGATAATCATGAAACAAGCACTTTTAACAACCTTGTTCACAGTTTTCTTGCAGTGTAGATGCCCCTATAGACCATGAGCTTTCTAATCAATGGTCGATCTTCCTTTTCCGCTCATTGGTACAGGTCTCCAACATCATCTAGTGGATCAAAGGATTGGACTTACAACATTCTAATGTTGTTGTCCTGTGTACCTGTTTAGCTATTTATGCTGTTTTAATTGTTTTTAAGATGTCTCGTTTGGCTTGTTAATAAACTATTTACTTTTATTTGGTGATCCCTGTCATTACATACTGCTTTTCCTCTTACTCTTATTATGCATCTTTTCTGTATGTGACAGGTGGATCCCTTATTATTGTGAGGTGGTGCCCTCTTTTGTTCTGAGGTCTTTTGCATCAATGGAGGCGCAACTGAAACCATAACATCCAGACTCCAGAGAGACAGAGATATTCAGTTAAAGTGTAAACATAATTTTAATTTTTATTACATAAATCAATAGTACACATGAAAATAAGAAAATGTGTGATATATTTTATTGGAAAACTCCACTTCATTCTCTGTCAAAATTGATAAGTGACTATCAAAATTCTCAATTCTGGGATAAAATCTGTATTCCGTGAAGACAGAATTTTCCATTACTGAGATAGGAGATGGCAACACCTGCTTATTCAAATCTATGTAGATAGAAGGAAAGGGAGGAGCTCTGTCTCTAGCTCCTCCCTCCTCCCATCTACATAGAATTGTATTCGTACCACCTGCCATTTCCTATCTCAGTAATGCGAATTCTGTCCTCACTGAAAACAGATTTAACCTCAGAATTGAGAATTTTGCTAATGGCTGATCCATTTTGGCAGAGAAAAAGGCTATTTTTTCTGATAAGATATACAGTCAAGGCCAAAAGTGTTGGCACCCTTGAAATTGTTGTAGAAAATTATTATTATTATTATTATTTATATAGCACCAATAATTCCATGGTGCTGTACATGAGAAGGGGTTACATACAAAGTTATAGATATTGTTTACAGTAAACAAATTTACAATGATAGACTGGTACAGAGGGGAGAGTACCCTGTCCTTGCGGACTTACATTCTACGATGAATGATGATGAAAATGAAGTATTTCCCCCAGAAAATTATTGCAAAGACACATGTTTTGTTATACACATGTTTATTTTCCTTTGTGGGTATTTGAACAACACAAAACAGAAAAAAGGAAAATTGTCCATAATTTCACACAAAACCCCCAAAATGGACCTGACAAACAATTGTTGGCAACTTTCCAAAATTGTAGATAGACTACTTTGTTTGAAGCTTGTGACACTCATTTAAACTCACATGTGGCAAGTAACAAATGTGACCAACATGAGAATCACGCCTGAAACCAGAACCAGATAAAAAGGGATACATTGACTCAATGTTTGTATTGTGTGTCTGCGTGTGCCTCAATAATCATGCAGAACAGAAAGAAGAGAACTGTCTGAGAATTTGAGAACCAAAATTATTGAGTAATATCAAGAATCTCAACGTTATAAGTCCATCTCCAGAGATTTTAATGATCCTTTGTTCACGGTGTGCAACATAATCAAGACATTTACAACACATGGCACTGTAGCTAATCTCCCTGGAAATGGATGGCAGAGAAAAAGAGATGAAAGCTTGCAGCATAGTATAATCTTGATGGTGGATAAGCAGCCACAATAAAGTTCCAAAGAAATTCAGCTTTCCTTCAGGTTCATGATGCATTAGTGTCAGCGAGGACCCAACTGCTGACACAGAGATTAAAAAAGGTGAACTGCAGTTTTCCAAAATGCATGAGAGTGAAGGGTATGCCACACTAAACAATATCGCTAACGAGATCGCTAAAAAACGTCACTATTTAGCGATCCCGTTAGCGATATTGTTCAGTGCGGCAGCTTCCAGCGACGAGCTTCCTGCTGTGATCTCGCTCGTCGCTGGAATCGCTCCGGACCCTATTTCATCGCTGGCGCTCCCGCTGGGTAAGTATCTAATCGCTGTGTGGCACCTTTTCTTAGCGATTTAGCGGTACTTTTGTACCGCTAAAGTCGTTAAGAAGATCACTAACGGCGATAGCGTCGTTAACTATATCGCTAAATGTGGCCGCATTTAGCGATATAGAAACAATCCCGCTAGCGATCGCATTAGTATGCGTCGTTATCGTGATCGCTAGCGGGATTGTTTAGTGTGGCAGTACCTTAAACCAAAATCCTTCTGGGAAAGTGTCTTGTGAACAGATGAGAGCAAGATAGAGCTTTTTGGTGAGGGTCATCAATCTACTGCTTAACGAAAATGGAATGAAGCCTACAAAGAAAAGAACACACTACCTACAGTCAAATATGGTGGATGTTCGGAGATGTTTTAAAGTTGTTTTGCTGCCTTTGGCACTGAGTGCCTTAACTGTGTGCAAGGCATCATTAAATCTGAAGATTACCAACTGATTTTGGGCTGCAATGTAGTGCCCAGTGTCAGAAAGCTGGATTTGGTTCCTAGGTCATACGTCTTCCAGCAGGACACTGACCACAAACATACTTCATGAAGCACCCAGAAATAGATGGAAACAAAGTGCTGAAGAGTTCTGAAGTAGACAGCAATGAAGATATTTTAAAATTTCTGTTGGGAGAAGGCAACCTTCAAATATGAGGGACCTAGAGCCGTTTGCAAAAGAAGAGTGGTCAAAAATTCCAGTTGAGTGTTGTCAGAAGCTTATTGATGGTGAAAGGAAGTGACTGATTGCAGTTATTTATTCCTAATTTATGCAACCAAATATTAATATTTTCTGGAACAATTTCAAAGGGTGCCAACACTTTCTGCCATGACTGAATTAGAAAGTTTCTTATTTGCATGTGTAATACTTATTAAATAAGAATAAAAATGACAGTTAGTCTTAAATTAGCGATCTACCGTATTTTCCGGACTATAAGATGCACCAGACCATAAGACGCACCCCAAATTTTCAAAAGGAAAGTAGGGAAAAAAAATAATGTGTCAAATGGGGGTCCGTCTTACAGTCTGAATTCAGCTTACCGGTGGAGGATTGGTCACAGGGGTTGTTCAGTGGTCCAGGCTGGTGCGGTGGCCTCCGGGAAATCCCATCCCATCCCAGGCTGGTGCGGTGGTGGTGCTCTGTGGTGTGGCGGGGCTCTGCTGCATTTTGCGACAGGTGCAGCAGCGGTGCTCTGTGCTGCGGCAGCGGGCCTCTGTGCTGCGGCAGCGGGCCTCTGTGCTGTGGTGGCACTCTGTGCTGGGGCGGCAGGGCTCCGTCTGCATTTTGTCAAAGCCCGGAGGCCCCGCAGCTCTATTGCTGTGATGCGGTGGCCTCTGGGAATTAGGGGCGATGGGGGCGGCGCATGCACAGATTCAGATCTTGGCTACGGGGGCCTCCGGGCTTTGACAAAATGCCAGCAGAGCCCCGCCGCCCCTGCACAGAGCACCGCCACCGCCGCCACCCCAGCACAGATCACCACCGCTACAGCATTTGTAAGTGTATTCCGACTATAAGCCGCAGCCCCATTTTACCCAAAAAATTTTGGGGAAAAAAGTGTGTCTTATAGTCAGAAAAATACAGTAATTGGGGTACCATCAGCAGTTCTCATACTATCAATTGTTGGTACATACCCATCATGTATTTAAAATATGTTTCACTTAGAGAGAATCTAATATGCCATGCTGTCCTGTTCGTATACTCTCTTTTGCTTCTTCCCTTGGCCAGGAGCTGTGGTATGATCAGACCATGTTCCTGGATGGTAAGACAAAGGCATTACACAGTAAATAACAGAGAGACATTTATAAGATTTTCTCAGCAGTAACATTTTTTAACACATCCAATTGTGGAACGTATTTTTATTCTAAGATCAATTAATTAAAATGTATTTTGTTGTTGGAAGAATACCTTTAAGGCTTGTGCATCCTGGAAAGCTGTACATGACTTGTTGGATGTCATTTGTATGAAGATAGGAAAATATTTCCAAGATATGGTAACAGACGAGATGAAACAGCACATTAAAGGGGTTTCAAACTACTGGACAACCCCTTCTTAAATATTTAAAGGGGTCGGGCACTTTCTCCTGTTAGTGCACAAACTGACCAGCAGTTTTGCCCATAAAATGGCCACTGATGGAGGAGCATGTGAGTAGACTAGTCCATCTGCCTCTTCTAAAACAAAAGCAGCTTTCCCATTTGTGGTGTTTTACAATTGAATGACTCTTATTGACATGCTCCTCCACCAGCAGCCACTTTATGGGCAAAAGTTGGGCAATCTGTAAGAAAAGCTGCACTAACAAGAGAAAGTTGCATCGCTTTTAATGACCCTAGGTGAAAAAAAAACAAAAAAATCCACTGTTTTTCACATGACCACTGCAGCATGTCATAGGCCGCTGATCGGCTGCAGCCATAATGTTTTCAGAGATGGAGGAGATGGTGGAGATAGAGGAAAGACAAGCAGGTGGTAAGGTGTAATTAAATGATTGACCCCGCCATGATGATCTGAGCGGTGGGATTTTGAACAGTCATTTTGTTCTGATAGAGTCCCTTTAAGATTGCCTAATCTATTGCCTCAAGAGTGTTGAAAAGAAAGGAGCATGAATTATCTGAAAAGGCAACTTAGCATACTTCAATAGATTAGTGTTATTTCTAAATAGACCAGTTCTGTATTGAGAAATGTGGCACACCCTGTAATTGGCACTGTATACAATATGCCACTATTATCTGCAGATTATGTTACCAGAACAGTCAATCCTTTATATCGGGTAAAAACATCAATTTCCTTTTCATGTAAATGATAAAACCTGATTATAGCAGCAGCTGCACTATAAAACTCCGTAAATGTTGCTATGCTGCAGAGCTATGCTAATGTGGTTTCTTGTCCAAACATAGCAAGCATTCTTAATGGTGCGAAACTAGAAGGGACTTTTGTATCTGATAGTGTGTTTGTCCATCACATTGCTGGCTGCAGAATACCAGGAAGAGTCAATTCCATCTCTAATACCACATCCTTTCTACTCCTGAATGCTAATCGAAATTGTAAGCCAATTAAAGTAGATTAACTTTGATTTGCTTATGATTCAGCCTACAGTAGTGTTTGAAAGTTTGTGAACCCTTCAGAATATTCCAGATTTCTGCATAAATTTAAAAGTAGATAAAATGAAATGAAATAATGAATATTAAACTTTAATTTATTAAATGAGGAAAATGATCCAATATCACTTATCTAAGTGGCAAAAGTATGTAAACCCCTGCTTTCTGTATCTTGTGTGACCCCCTTGTGCAGCAATAAGCGCATTTCAATTTTCCAGCAATTTTTGATTATTCCTACATATTGGCTTAACCCCTTAACGACCACCGATACGCCTTTTAACGGCGGCAGTTAACCCCTTTCCTCCCAAGGGTTGTTTGCACGTTAATGACCGGGCCAATTTTTACAATTCTGACCACTGTCCCTTTATGAGGTAATAACTCTGGAACACTTCCATGGATCCTGGTGATTCTGACATTGTTTTCTCGTGACATATTGTACTTCATGATAGTGTTAAAATTTCTTTGATATGACTTGCATTTATTTGTGAACGTAAATTTGGCGAAAATTTCACAATTTTCCAACTTTGAATTTCAATGCCCTTAAATCACACAGATATGTCACACAAAATACTTAATAAATAACATTTCCCACATGTTTACTTTACATCAGCACAATTTTGGAACCAAATGTTTTTTTGTTAGGGATATAAGTGTTAAAAGTTGACCAGCGATTTCTCAATTTTACAACACCATTTTTTATTAGGGACCACATCACATTTGAAGTCACTTTGAGGGTCTATAGGATAGAAAATACCCAAAAGTGACACCATTCTAAAATCTGCACCCCTCAAGGTGCTCAAAACCACATTCAAGAAGTTTATTAACCCTTCAGGTGCTTCACAGGAATTTTTTGAATGTTTAAAAAAAAATGAACATTTAACTTTTTTCACAAAAAAATAACTTCAGGTCCAATTTTTTTTATTTTCCCAAGGGTAACAGGAGAAATTGGACCCCAAAAGTTATTGTAAATTTGTCCTAAGTACAGTCATGGCCAAAAGTTTTGAGAATGACACAAATATTAATTTTTACAAAGTCTACTGCTTCACTTTTTCTAATGGCAATTTGCATATACTCCAGAATGTTATAAAGAGTGATCAGCTTAACAGCAATTACTTGCAAAGTCAATATTTGGCTAGAAAATGAACTTTATCCCCCAAAACACATTTCAACATCATTACAGCCCTGCCTTAAAAGGACCAGCTAACCTCTTTTCAGTGATTGCTACATTATCACAGGTGTGGGTGTTGATGAAGACATGGCTGGAGATCAATCTGTCATGATTAAGTAAGAATGACACCACTGGACACTTTAAAAGGAGGCTGGTGCTTGGCATCATTGTTTCTCTTCTGTTAACCATGGTTATCTCTAAAGAAACACGTGCAGTCATCATTGCAATGCACAAAAATGGCCTAACAGGGAAGAGTATCGCAGCTAGAAAGATTGCACCTCAGTCAACAATCTATCGCATCATCAAGAACTTCAAGGAGAGGTTACATTGTTGCCAAAAAGGCTTCAGGGCGCCCAAGAAAGACCAGCAAGTGCCAGGACGGTCTCTTAAAAGTGTTTCAGCTGCGGGATCGGGCTACCAGCAGTGCAGAGCTTGCTCAGGAATGGCAGCAGGCAGGTGTGAGTGCATCTGCACGCACTGTGAGGCAGAGACTCTTGGAGCAAGGCCTGGTCTCAAGGAGGGCAGCAAAGAAGCCACTTCTCTCCAGAAAAAACATCATGGACAGACTGATATTCTGCAAAAGGTACAGGCAATGGACTGCTGAGGACTGGGGTAAAGTTATTTTCTCTGATGAGTCCCCTTTTCGATTGCTTGGGACATCAGGAAAACGCCTCATTCGGAGAAGACAAGGTGAGCGCTACCACCAGTCTTGTCTCATGCCAACTTTTAAGCATCCTGAAACCATTCGTGTGTGGGGTTGCTTCTCAGCCAAGGGAATCGGCTCTCTCACAGTCTTGCCTAAAAACACAGCCATGAATAAAGAATGGTACCAGAATGTCCTCCAAGAGCAACTTCTCCCAACCCTCCAAGAGCAGTTTGGCGATCAACAATGCCTTTTCCAGCATGATGGAGCACCTTGCCATAAAGCAAAGGTGATAACTAAATGGCTCAGGGAACAAAACATAGAGATTTTGGGTCTATGGCCTGGAAACTCCCCAGATCTTAATCCCATTGAGAACTTGTGGTCAATCATCAAGAGACGGGTGGACAAACAAAAACCTTAAAATTCTGACAAAATGAAAGCATTGATTGTGCAAGAATGGACTGCTATCAGTCAGGATTTGGTCCAGAAGTTGATTGAGAGCATGCCAGGGAGAATTGCAGAGGTCCTGAAGAAGAAGGGTCAACACTGCAAATATTGACTTGCTGCATTAACTCATTCTAACTGTCAATATAAGCTTTTGTTACTCATATGTTTGCAATTATTATATTTCTGTCTGTGATAAAAACATCTGTCAAACACACATAAAAACCAGAGGGCAGCAGATCACGTGAAAATATAATATTTGTGTCATTCTCAAAACTTTTGGCAATGACTGTACGCTGATACCCCATATGTGTGGGGAACCACTCTTTCGGCGCATGGCAGAGCACAGAAGGGAAGAAGCACCGTTTGACTTTTTCAATGCAAAATTGGCCTTTTATTGAGATCGGACACCATGTCGCGTTTGGGGAGCCCCTGATGTGCCTAAACAGTGGAAACCCCCCACAAATGACACCAATTTGGAAGCTAGACCCCTCAAGGAGCTTATCTAGATGTGTGTTGAGCACTTTGAACTCACAAGGGCTTCACAGAAGTTTATAATGTACAGCCGTAAAATTAAAAAAACATTTTTTTCCACAAAAATGATCTTTTCACCCCCAATTTTTATTTTCACAATTTGTCGTGAGTACGCTGATACCCAATATGTGGGGGTAAACCACTGTTTGGGTGCATGGCAGAGCACGGAAGGGAAGGAGCGAGGTTTTACCTTTTCAATGCAAAATTGGCTGGAATTGAGATCGGACGCCATGTCGCATTTGGAGAGCCCATGATGTGCCTAAACAGTGGAAACCCCCCACAAGTGACCCCATTTTGAAAACTAGATCCCCCAAGGAACTTATCTAGATATGTGGGGAGAACTTTGAACCCCCAAGTGCTTCACAGAAGTTTATAACGTAGAGCCATAAAAATAAAAATCATATTTTTTTCCACAAAAATTATATTTTCGTCCCCAATTTTTTATTTTGCCAAGGGTAACAGAAGAAATTTGACCCCAAGAGTTATTGTTCAATTTGTCCTGAGTACGCTGATACTCCATATGTGGGGGTAAACCACTGTTTGGGCGCATGGCAGAGCTCGGAAGGCAAGGTGCATCGTTTGGAGAGCCCCTGATGTGCCTAAACAGTGGAAACGCTCCAATTCTAACTCCAACCCTAACTCCAACACACCCCTAACCCTAATCCCAACCCTAACCATAACCCTAACCACAAACCTAACCTTAACACACCCCTAATCACAACCATAAACCTAACCCTAACTTTAGCCCCAACCCTAACCCTAACTTTAGCCCCAACCCTAATCCTAGACCCAACCCTAACCCTAACTTTAGCCCTATCTCTAACCCTAACTTTAGCCCCAACCCTAACCCTAACTTTAACCCCAACCCTAACCCTAATGGGAAATTGGAAATAAATATTTTTTTTTAATTTTAATATTTTTCCCTAACTAAGGGGTTATAAAGGGGGGTCTGATTTACTATTTATAGCAGGGTTTTATGTTTGGCAGCTGTCACACGCTAAAAGACGCTTTTTATTGTAAAAAATAGTTTTTACATCACCACATTTTGAGAGCTATAATTTTTCCATATTTTGGCCTACAGAGTCATGTGAGGTCTTATTTTTTACAGGATGAGTTGAAGTTTTTATTGGTACCATTTTTCACAAATAAACATAAGTCATATCAAAGAAATTTTACCACTACCATGAGAAAATAGTGTCAGAATTACCGGGATCCATTTAAGTGTTCCAGAGTTATTACCTCATAAAGGAACAGTGGTCAGAATTGTAAAAATTGGCCTGGTCATTAACATGCAAACCACCCTTGGAGATAAAGGGGTTAATGTGTGAAAAGGGAATTTGAAAGAAAGCTGCAGCTAGAAAATAGGTAAAGCAAATAGATATTGGGAAAAACATTTTGCAGCATAAGTACACTGGAAATAAATTTGTTTGACTATCTTGCACTGTTTATTTGTCTCCTGTCCTGTTTATCTGCCATGTCTAACTGCCAGGGCACTTTGGCAAACATGACACTAAAGGTACTGCCACACTAAACAATCCCGCTAGCGATCACGATAACGACGCATACTAATGCGATCGCTAGCGGGATTGTTTCTATATCGCTAAATGCTGCCACATTTAGCGATATAGTTAACGACGCTATCGCCGTTAGCGATCTTCTTAACGACTTTAGCGGTACAAAAGTACCGCTAAATCGCTAAGAAAAGGTGCCACACAGCGATAAGATACTTACCCAGCGGGAGCGCCAGTGATGAAATAGGGTCCGGAACGATTCCAGCGACGAGCGAGATCACAGCAGGAAGCTCGTCGCTGGAAGCTGCCGCACTGAACAACATCGCTAACGGGATCGCTAAATAGTGACTTTTTTAGCGATCCCGTTAGCGATATTGTTTAGTGTGGCATACCCTTAAGGCCTCATTCATATGTCAGTATTTTTGATCAGTATTTCATGTGTTTGTATGCCGAATCCAGAAGTGCAACTTAAAAAGAAAAACTATAATTGAAAGATTGACACATGTTCTGTGTTTTAGAGCCACTCCTGGTGTTGGCATACAAATACTGATGAAATACTGATCAAAAATACTGATGTGTGAATGAGGTCTTAGTCTGAGTCTTAGATCAGTGTGTATGGTCCGTGTGTCATCCAAAGACGTTATTCCTTCCAAAGACTTTACAAAAGTCCAGGGACATTCATTTTTTTGGAGGTAATTATTTTTTTGGCATCTAACTAAGAAAGGGTTCTTTACAGTTAGAGCAATCAGACTGTGGAATGCCAACCACAAGAGGTAGAAATGGCAGACAATATAACTATATTTAAAAAGGGTTGGATGTTTTTCTCACAAAAATGGCATTGTGAGTTATAAACAATTTAGCGATAGAGAATATAGAACTGGTAGAGAAAGGCTGAACTTTATGGAACTATAACTACGTAATTGTATATCTGGAGGTAAAATATCACACAGTCCAGGGGTGGACATAACAACGGTACAGCTGGCGTTGGTGCCCAGAGGTGGAGTGGGATGTGTGCCTGAGGATGCACATTCAGCTGGAATGTATTGCAGTGCAGAGACCGTCCAGCCCCCTGCGATGTAATACGCTCTGTAGAAGTATCCGTCAATTGAACTCGGCGTGCCTGTTACAGGCTGCGCATGACAGTCACATCATGCACTATGGCGGGCTCATTGACACCAGCTTCTGGCTCCTGCACCAATTGAAGAAGACGCTGCTCATTGTGGCAGCTGAGGAGGGTAAGAAGAATTGTTTCATTTATTAAAAAATGTGTTGAAAAAGAACAGAGAACATTATTATTAGAAAGGGCCAGGATGGGAGACATTTTACCAAGAAGAGGCCCAGGATGGAAATGTTTTACCAAAAAGGAGCCCCTGATGGGGGACATTTTACCAAAATGAAGCCCAGGATGGGGGACATGATACAATGAAGGGGCACAGGATAGGATATGAGTCATTATTATATGGGGGGCGAATCTACATGTCTTTATAGAATTTAAAATGCTATAAGTGCCTATGCATTTGACCAACATGAAGGTGAGAGCCCAGTTCCAAATTTTGCTAAGTACCTGATAGCATCCTCTCCCACCGTCCCACGACAAAGGCTAAGGCTATATCCACATGTTCAGCAAAATTCTACTGCAAATTCTGTTGTGATGGCAGGAAAAACACTGCATAAAATTTGTTTTTGCCCTGTTTTTCTTACATGCGTTTTTGTTGTGGAATTTTCCACACTCCGTACTATAAGGGAAATCTGCTGCAAAAGCGCTGCAGGAATTCACATTATACAGATTTGAATCTGCTGCAAATATGCAAGGAAAAATTAAGTAATGTGTGCCTGAGACTTCAGGGATCTCATTCACTATGCTGGTGCAACAAAAACACAACATGTGAACAAAGCTGTAAAATAAATTGGGAGAGAGTCACAGAGACTGACTAATTTATATTTATTGGGCTGCAGAAATTATAGTTAATGGGGGGCACAGTGCTGACATCAGTTTATATTTTGAAAGGTGCATGATTAATTTAGATTAATGATGTGGTACATATTGTAGTCAGAGGCGCAGTGCAGGGGATTTTTTATTCAGGAGACAAATGTATGTATTCAATATATGTGACCTTGTTATTTTCAGGGTTGCGAAAATCATCGTGACAAGATGAGTCGTGGCTGGGAGATGTTGATATGAAGGTCTGACCAGATGGAGAATAAACAACAGAAAACGACTCTAATCAGAAGAGATGTCAGCGGTCACTGGATCTAAATATTTATTCTGTATCTACACTGAGTGACTTGAAGCTGCTTTGTTTTTGATACCTTCGGGTATTAGGCTTTAACAAAACTTTATTAAAAGTTATTTGTTGATTACATGCATTTTTGTTGCATTTCTGCAGATGAAACGCACTAAAAACACATTTGCATTTTTTACCTGCAGATTTCCCGCATCTAATACAAGTCTATGGGAAAAATCTGTACATAAAACTCATCGTATCCACAAGAAAAATATATAAGTTGCAGATTTGAAAAACGCACAGCAGGCAAGTTTATGCTGATCAAAAAAAACACACAGTGGGCATGACATTTCGATAAATCGCAGTCACTTTTCTGTAACTGTAAAATGCTGCATCCAAAACTCACCAAAAACTCAACTGTGCAAAGGGCCTTAAGCTTGTTCAAAGAATGGGGAAAAGTAACCGATTTCCTCTGAGGTTAACTCTTTTCTCACATTCAGCAATCCTGCGACCTGTCACAGGTTCCGAGCCAGAAAGAAAATGACTGTTCTTTATGCAAGTAAATGTTATTTGTTTCAAAATGAAGCTCAACATTCAATATACCGTAAATGTAAAATGTTCTAATACTGTGACCTATTCTTTATCCTTCACCTGTCACCTCTGAGCATAATGTCGCTTTCCAAATTATTTCCTTGGCAAGAACATTATCAGTGTGTAAACAAGTATGCAACTACCAATGAAGGGCTGTCAGTGGAAGATAGTAAATTTAGGCAAATTTAGCAGGAAAAAGCTTACTCTTCATCAAGATTAACATAGACTGTCCAGAATTTAGATTGTGTATATATTTATATTTAGGGCATATTTTGGTATCCAACTTTTCTGCGCTCATGCTTTAGTGCAGATTGTAATGCAAAAAAGTTTCTTGTATACTTGAAACAAAAACTAAAACTTTGGCGAAACCATAAATAGATTGCTGGTCTATTCAATTGCAATAAAATCTCTTGTTTTTTTGCACTTTATGCAATTGACAGAACTCTGAGAAGTTCTTCATACATCATCTTTATCAATTCTCTGTACCAAGGGTGTACCTCCAATGGATGCCGAACACACAGCTCCTATGGGGCTTGTGAGTTGGGTGGTACCCAATGTCAAATGGTCCCCTGTCCAGAATCCGCCTACTTCTCTGGACCTCCACCATATGTGAATGGCAGAAGTCGACAGAAGTTGTATGAAGCAGATTCATGCTGAAGCAGGGTTTACACCCTGTCATAACTGCTGTGATGGGAGCTAGCTCTTATCCCAGTAGTTTAATCTCTTAGATGCCATGGTGAACACCAACTATGGCATCTAGAGTCATGGCCAAAAGTTTTGAGAATGACATAAATATTAATTTTTACAAAGTCTACTGCTTCACTTTTTCTAATAGCAATTTGCATATACTCCAGAATGTTATAAAGAGTGATCAGCTTAACAGCAATTACTTGCAAAGTCAATATTTGGCTAGAAAATGAACTTTTTCCCCCAAAACACATTTCAACATCATTGCAGCCCTGCCTTAAAAGGACCAGCTAACCTCTTTTCAGTGATTGCTCCATTAACACAGGTGTGGGTGTTGATGAGGACATGGCTGGAGATCAATCTGTCATGATTAAGTAAGAATGACACCACTGGACACTTTAAAAGGAGGCTGGTGCTTGGCATCATTGTTTCTCTTCTGTTAACCATGGTTATCTCTAAAGAAACACGTGCAGTCATCATTGCAATGCACAAAAATGGCCTAACAGGGAAGAGTATTGCAGCTAGAAAGATTGCACCTCAGTCAACAATCTATCGCATCATCAAGAACTTCAAGGAGAGAGGTTCCATTGTTGCCAAAAAGGCTTCAGGGCGCCCAAGAAAGACAAGCAAGCGCAAGGACCATCTCTTAAAAGTGTTTCAGCTGCGGGATCGGGCTACCAGCAGTGCAGAGCTTGCTCAGGAATGGCAGCAGGCAGGTGTGAGTGCATCTGCACGCACTGTGAGGCGGAGACTCTTGGATCAAGGCCTGGTCTCAAGGAGAGCAGCAAAGAAGCCACTTCTCTCCAGAAAAAACATCATGGACAGACTGATATTCTGCAAAAGGTACAGGCAGTGGACTGCTGAGGACTGGGGTAAAGTTATTTTCTCTGATGAATCCCCTTTTCGATTGTTTGGGACATCAGGAAAACGCCTCATTCGGAGAAGACAAGGTGAGCGCTACCACCAGTCTTGTCTCATTCCAACTGTTAAGCATCCTGAAACCATTCATGTGTGGGGTTGCTTCTCAGCCAAGGGAATCGGCTCTCTCACAGTCTTGCCTAAAAACACAGCCATGAATAAAGAATGGTACCAGAATGTCCTCCAAGAGCAACTTCTCCCAAACCTCCAAGAGCAGTTTGGTGATCAACAATGCCTTTTCCAGCATGATGGAGCACCTTGCCATAAAGCAAAGGTGATAACTAAATGGCTCAGGGAACAAAACATAGAGATTTTGGGGAATTTTTTTTTTTTTTTTATTTTGGAATTTTTTTTTTACACATGTTTATTTTTATTTTTTTTACTTTTTTACATTGTCCCAGGGTGGGACATCACTGTAAAATGTCAGATCGCTGGTCTCCCAGTGTGCACAGCACTCTGTGAGACCAGCCATCTCACAGGCAGCGCTGCAGGCGCCGCCCTCCAGGACCCCGGCGCCATCTTGGATCCGGGTACTGGGAGGGAGGAAGCCCTCAGAACAGCGCGATCACATTGCGCTGTTCTGAGGGTCTCAGGGGAGCTCGCAGGGAGCCCCCTCCCTGCGCGATGCTCCCCTGTGCCCCGGTACAACCGCGATCATGTTTGATCGCGATGTGCAAGGGGTTAATGTGCCGGGAGCGGTCCGTGACTGCTCCTGGCACACAGTCCCGGGTGTCAGCTGTGATAATCAGCTGACACCCGGCGGCGATTAGCTGCGCTCCCCCCGGGAGCGCAGCTGATCGCTATGACGTACTATCCCGTCCATGGTCAGATTGTCACAGGTTTTATGGACGGGATAGTACGTCAGATGTCAGAGAGGGGTTAAGCATCCTGAAACTATTCATGTGTGGGGTTGCTTCTCAGCCAAGGGAATCGGCTCTCTCTCACAGTCTTGCCTAAAAACACAGCCATAAATAAAGAATGGTACCAGAATGTCCTCCAAGAGCAACTTCTCCCAACCCTCCAAGAGCAGTTTGGATATCAACAATGCCTTTTCCAGCATGATGGAGCACCTTGGCATAAAGCAAAGGTGATAAATAAATGGCTCAGGGAACAAAACATAGAGATTTTGGGTCCATGGCCTGGAAACTCCCCAGATCTTAATCTCATTGAGAACTTGTGGTCAATCATCAAGAGACGGGTGGACAAACAAAAACCTAAAAATTCTGACAAAATGAAAGCATTGATTGTGCAAGAATGGACTGCTATCAGTCAGGATTTGGTCCAGAAGTTGATTGAGAGAATGCCAGGGAGAATTGCAGAGGTCCTGAAGAAGAAGGGTCAACAGTCAACACTGCAAATATTGACTTGCTGCATTAACTCATTCTAACTGTCAATATAAGCTTTTGTTACTCATATGTTTGCAATTATATTTCTGTCTGTGATAAAAACATCTGTCAAACACACATAAAAACCAGAGGGCAGCAGATCATGTGAAAATATAATATTTGTGTCATTCTCAAAACTTTTGGCCATGATTGTAAGTGGTTAGACAGAGGGGAAACCCACACACAAACCATGGAAAAAAGTAGCCATTTTTTCTAATCTAGTACAACCTCTTTAAAAAGGTTGACTCACTAAAAGCATTTATCAACTATTCACAAGTCACTGGATTCTCGTGATCTATACGTCCCCCCACAGGTCACATCGGAACTCCAAGATAAAGTTCTGTCAAAGGAATTGGCAGACCTGTAAATATATCGGTGGAAACCCGAATGACTGCAAAATATGTACTGAGGCATATGTTGAGGTACCAGAAATAGAGCAATATTCTTCCTACCCCCTGTACAAACTTATGGGCAATAAATAATCATGAAAGTATCGTAACATCCGGTTAACATGCATTTTAGTGCAACAATAAACTTTATAACTCAAACCTTGGTTTCACTGTAATAGTAAGACAGAACAGAAAAGAGAAAAATATGGTGTAGAAAATAATGAAAAATAAAAAATAAAAAATTAAATATTAATCATTAAAATAATAAAATTATTTGAAATAATTAAAAATAATTACCTACACATACCACAAATTCTCGAATCTAAAACGTGGATGGCAAAACCAGCCAATAGGAGAAACAACCACCACAATGCAAAAGAAAAAGAAAAAGGAGGAAATTTAAGAAACAACTTCACCCAGGCAGTAGAAGTGTAAAAATAGAATATTTATTGAGTATACATATACAAATAAAGCACAAGCATCATTGACACTATAAAAAATATGCAATAAAAAAGAGGGAGCCAGGGCACCACAATACAATCCAATACCCAGGTATTTAATGCAAGTAAATCAGGTAAGTATATAAAAATGCAGAGCAAAGAAAATGGAGAACAATATTAAATATATATATATTGGTGCACACTTTATACAAAAATAAGTACTACATGTGAAATTGTGTCCTCAGCAAGAAAAATGTGTCGCATATAATAAAAATATCAAATGTGTATATATCACTAGTGAAGACAAAGTGTCAAAAAATACAAAAAATTGAAAAAACACAGTGCACAACCAAGAAAACTAGTGTTACACACTGTGAATAAAATAAACGCCACCAATGATGAGTTGTAAGCCAAAATGTGCTTATATACACCCCAACACCATGACTAACTTAAATACCAAAACATAATAAACTGCAAGCATAATACCTGAAAATACCAGGGAGGAACCAATTGTGGTGACAAGGCTACCAAGAACGCGCCCCGACGCGCGTTTCGGAAAGGTTATTCCTTCGTCAGGGGATGGAAGACAGTGTTATGTCGGGCTTTAAATAGGAGGCCAGCGTCATCATAAACTGGCCACACGTGTGCGAATACACCGTCGCATAAGTATGACGTCACAAGTTAAGTAACGAAAGGCATCACCAATCATATGACCTCCTAACTCTATGATCACACAAAAGGAGGTGGCGCATGCGCGGTAACTATGGGCACGGCAACTAAAGACGTCACCGATCACATGACCTCTTGTCTCCATGACTACACCAAAGGCAGATGGCGCATGCGCAATAACTATGGACACGGCAACTGAACACACTCGGTCCTCTCAAATAGCCCAGCGCATGCGCAGTAGCTACAACCGTGGCAACTTAAGAACACCCGGTCCTCGCAAACTATATAACCTGACAAGCACGTGTAGGTAGAGTGAAAGGCCGAATGTTCGCCCATAGTACCAACATATACCAATAAAAACAAGTCGCAGCCAAGGACTGCACTATTTTGTGAAGGAAACAAAATGCCTAATAAACGACATAAAAGCACATTATGTGACTATAATGGCATACAACTAAATGGTCATAATAATTGTCCTCAATGCACAAACTAAAGATAGCCTGACTAATATACACACTATAAAAAGTGGATAAAGAGCAGCAAATCATGTCCACTGCATCAAAAAACATCCGTCACTTATGATCAATTTACAAAATAATAACGAATACCAATATATAGCAAATGTGTAAAACGGCGCATGCAGAAAGCCAATGAATGCACGTCACATGGTAAAAGGCGTCAAGTGTCCGGACTCTGGGGTCATGACACACGAAGACACCTATACCATGGGATCAGAGCAGTCAATGCAATCAACACGCGCACCACACAATATGCCAATTAATAAAATATAATGTATAGAAGATGATAATAACAGCAAAAAATATCTAAACTACCATAAATGATGTATTGTGAAGCAGTTAGCAGTGGATACAGACTTTGCTGCTGATATTAATACACAAATCTTATTAATAATGTCTTAATTAAAGAAATAACAACACAGGCACATATATTATCTTGATTGGAGAAATTTCAAACACAAGTCCATGTATAGTATCTTGATTGACGAAATTCCAACCAAAGGTTCAGACATAGATTGCATCGATGTAAATATTGCCAGTATGACCGTAAAACACTGAAACTGAGATAAAAATTAAAATCTAAAAATTAAAAATATGTTATAAAAATGATGCAAAAGACAAATTCTCATTGAGGCCAGATGGAGAGACCGTATTAAGGGTCCAAATCCATCTGGCCTCCAATTGGGCCAATCTCTTACTGAAATTACCACCCCTTGCATTTGTGGTGAGCATATCAATACCAGAAACTTTAAGGCCAGCCGAATCACAGTTGTGGAACAATTTAAAATGTCTCGGAATTGTTTTCAGAGTCGAAACGTCAGCCACATCTTTGGCTGCTTTTATCCCGAGTATATGTTCACGAGCCCTCACCTTAAGCTGTCTTGTAGTAAGTCCAATATAGGTGAGGGCACACGGACATGTCGCGGCATAGATAACACATGTAGAATTACATGAAATGTTATGCTTGATGTCAAATTCGCGCGTGTTATTAGAGTTGACAAACTTCGATGTCCTATTGATATTGGGGCATGCCACGCAAGAGCCACATGGTTTACAGCCACCAAGTCCCCTATGTTTCTTCTTTGGTTCATAGTGGCTTCTCACCAGTTTGTCTGTGATATTCATGGATCTTTTGAACGTGATCTTAGACTCATTCCCTATAAATTTGGAAATAATAGGGTCTGTTTGCAATATGCCCCAATGCTTATTTAGACAAGTCCGTAAAAGATCACTCTGACCATTAAATTGGGTGATAAAGCGTACAGCATTGGTGGACTTTTGTTTAGGGTTAGAATAGAGGGCATTATGTCGGGTCTGATGTTTGGCCCTGTTAAAGGCCCTCTTTACAGACCTTCTGCTGTAACCTCGTTCAAAAAAACGCGCCTTCAATAGTTCGGCCTGTTCAAAAAAATCTTCATCTCTAGAGCAGATCCTCCTCAATCTCAAAAACTGACTGATAGGTATTGAATTAATCAAAGCTCTGGGGTGCGATGAGGAAGCATGCACCAAAGAGTTCACAGCTGTAGACTTCCTGAAGAGAGTAGTCTGTAAACATCCATCACTGTCTCTGAGTACTTTCACATCAAGGAACTCAATGGTCTCCTTCTGATGGTTATATGTAAGATGTACATTAATTGAATTGGCGTTGAGCTGGCACAAAAACTGCACTAATGCCTCACTGGAGTCCTGCCAAATGAAAAATATATCGTCTATGTAACGTGTCCAAAATAGGACACGCTCCATAGACCCAAATGTTTCAGAAATAAAGAGGTCCCTCTCCCAAAATCCAAGGAACAGGTTGGCATACGATGGAGCAAATGAGGCTCCCATCGCTGTTCCCTGGATCTGAAGGAAGAAGGACCCCTTAAAAATAAAAAAATTATGAGTAAGTGCAAATTCAAGTAAATTAATGAAAAAAACAATAAAGGCCCGAGAAAATGAGGAAAACTGTAAAAAATACGAAACGGCAGCTATTCCATCATTGTGACGTATGTTCGTGTATAACGACTCAACGTCACAAGTGACAAGAGTGCAGTCTTGGCCAACATGCATACCATCCACTTTCTTGAGGAAGTCACTTGTGTCCCTTGTGTAGGAGGGAAGCGCCATAACAAATGGTTGTAATATTGAGTCAATGTATTTGTTGATATTCTCTAGGTAGTTCCCTCTACCTGAGATGATTGGTCTGCCCGGAGGATTTAGCTGATTTTTGTGTACTTTTGGCAGCAGATACAGGTGGGAATGGTGGGTTCATTGACCAATAAGGCAGACATTAAATTCTTATCAATGATCCCCTCATCATTAGCCTCAGACAAAAGACAATTCAATTGAGCTTGAAATTTGATGAGCGGATTAAATGTCAGTTTTTTATAACATTGATCATTGTTCAATTGCCGAAATGCCTCGGTCTCATATAATGTTTTAGGCCATACCACCACATTCCCACCCTTATCCGCCGGTTTTAATACTACATCGTCCAGGTCCATCAACTTATGAAGACCAATCTTCTCCTCCCTTGTGAAGTTCTGAGTCTGTGAATATGTAGGAATCTTACTCAGTTCACCACAAACTGTTTTCACAAACACATCAATTGCTGGACACATGGACATAGGGGGAAACTTGTTTGATTTTTTCTTTAAAACATCTGGAATCTCACCTTCTGGTCCTGAGACATGTTCCCTGGCAAGTTGTTCTAAATTCGCTAATGCCTCCTGTTCCGCCTCTGTGGACAAGGAATCACAGTTATTTTTACCATGAAACATCCGTCTAAATAGCACCGTTCTGGCAAATAAATTTAGATCTTTAACGGCTGTAAACTGATCAAATGAAGCCGTAGGACAGAACATTAGGCCTTTCATTAAGACATCAAGTTCTGTAGGTGTGAATGTATGTAAACTAAGATTTATTACCTTCATTTGATGGGTGCCAGATTCTGGAGAGAAATTTCGCTTGTTAGGCATGAATCGAAAATTTCTCTTCCTTTTCGGTGTCATGGAACTCACAGAGACGGAAGTGGAGGCAAGTGAAGCATCACTAACCGATGTACGGGAGACAGCTGAAGGTGAATGAACCGCACCACCGGATACATGTTTACGCCATTTATACATATGTCCAAGCCTCAGGTCATTCTGATCCCTTGATCGTTTGTTCATATGTTTATTCTGAATATCCTTTACCAGAATTTCCAAATCTTTGTCCAGTGAATCATTGAAATGTTTCATCTGTTCAGGAGTTAAGTTGGTTTTAACTTGAGTAAACAATCCCTCCAATTCCTTATCAGCTTCATTAATCAACTTCTCATTCAGGCCTGTCAATAGCCCCATAAGGCGCCAGGAGGTCTCGTTACATATATCCTCCCATTGTTTCACAAATACCTCATCGTTGATAACAAAGGCCGGTGTAACCCTAATTCTAAGACCTCTAGGAATAAGTTTTTTTTCAATGTAATTTTGCAAGAAGGCTTTGGTCCACCAAATGCGAGTACGTTTGAATAGTAATTTCTTAATTTGTTTCGAGAAAGAGTCATTATTATGTGCATAATCACCAATGTTGGCAGTATCCACATTGCCAAATACACTGTTTACCTGTCCCTGCCAAGAGGCTTCCCTGATCTTATAATCCATATCCAATTGCAAAGAGGGAGAGTAGAACCTGTGCAGAACACAGTAAAAATGGTAAGACAGAACAGAAAAGAGAAAAATATGGTGTAGAAAATAATGAAAAATAAAAAATTAAAAATTAAATATTAATCATTAAAATAATAAAATTATTTGAAATAATTAAAAATAATTACCTACACATACCACAAATTCTCGAATCTAAAACGTGGATGGCAAAACCAGCCAATAGGAGAAACAACCACCACAATGCAAAAGAAAAAGGAGGAAATTTAAGAAACAACTTCACCCAGGCAGTAGAAGTGTAAAAATAGAATATTTATTGAGTATACATATACAAATAAAGCACAAGCATCATTGACACTATAAAAAATATGCAATAAAAAAGAGGGAGCCAGGGCATCACAATACAATCCAATACCCAGGTATTTAATGCAAGTAAATCAGGTAAGTATATAAAAATGCAGAGCAAAGAAAATGGAGAACAATATTAAATATATATATATTGGTGCACACTTTATACAAAAATAAGTACTACATGTGAAATTGTGTCCTCAGCAAGAAAAATGTGTCGCATATAATAAAAATATCAAATGTGTATATATCACTAGTGAAGACAAAGTGTCAAAAAATACAAAAAATTGAAAAAACACAGTGCACAACCAAGAAAACTAGTGTTACACACTGTGAATAAAATAAACGCCACCAATGATGAGTTGTAAGTCAAAATGTGCTTATATACACCCCAACACCATGACTAACTTAAATACCAAAACATAATAAACTGCAAGCATAATACCTGAAAATACCAGGGGAGGAACCAATTGTGGTGACAAGGCTACCAAGAACGCGCCCCGACGCATATTTTTTTATAGTGTCAATGATGCTTGTGCTTTATTTGTATATGTATACTCAATAAATATTCTATTTTTACACTTCTACTGCCTGGGTGAAGTTGTTTCTTAAATTTCCTTTTTCTTTTGCATTGTGGTGGTTGTTTCACTGTAATAGGAAGACTTAATATTTCTTCATAACTCAAAAAATAACACAAATACTAGAGTCTCTCCAAAGATGGAATACCTTGTTCTTGTAGCAAATCTTCCTGCTCGTAGACGTAAGAAAAAAACAGTCTTAAAGTAATGCGTAAAATGTGTATTTTGGTCCCCGGGTGCAGGGTCGAGGCACACAGTCCATCAATGTGGCTGCACCATTTTTTTTTTTTGAAGAGAATCCTCTCTTCAGACTAAAATCTACATCTCTGTGGAGGGGTGATGAACCTGTTGTAATTAAAAAGCCTGTGACCACCAGGTGGAGTGCTCAGGTGGAGTGATGTAGATTTTAGTCTGAAGAGAGGATTCATACGTTCCCATGCAGACAGACTTTTCTAAGCGAGGATAGGCATTAGTTAGGACCTGATATACGAGAAGAGCCTTGACGTGGCTATCAGGCTCACATAATTTGGCCATCTTATGCGCTAAGACTTCTCAATTTTTCATATTTCTAAGGTAATGATGCAATTCATTTTTCATATTTTTCATATTTCGTGTTTGCAAGCTATAGCGCTACAGTGTGCTACCTTTTCTTCTTGTATGTATATGAGTTGGTGACTCTAGGTTTAGCACCTGTTCACACTGAATCTATGTTTGGATGTGCCGGTCAGTTTTTTGATATGTATTCATTTACCTTCTACCTGAGCAGTCCACCTGGTGGTCACAGGCTTTTTAATTACAACAGGTTCATCACCCCTCCACAGAGATGTAGATTTTAGTCTGAAGAGAGGATTCATACGTTCCCATGCAGACAGACTTTTCTAAGCGAGGATAGGCATTAGTTAGGACCTGATATACGAGAAGAGCCTTGACGTGGCTATCAGGCTCACATAATTTGGCCATCTTATGCGCTAAGACTTCTCAATTTTTCATATTTCTAAGGTAATGATGCAATTCATTTTTCATATTTTTCATATTTTGTGTTTGCAAGCTATAGCGCTACAGTGTGCTACCTTTTTCTCTTGTATTGAATTCAAAGAGGCCCATTGGGGAGGAAAAAGCTATTTTCTCACGATCTTCCTCCAACATAGGCACTTGCCAGTATCCACTAGTTAATTCTAAAGTGGAGAAATATGTAGCAGACCTCAGAGCTGTTAGTGACTCTTCGATGCGTGGTAATAGATATGCGTCTTTATGGGTAATACTGTTTATATTGCGGTAGTCCACACAGATTCGGATACTGCCGTCTTTTTTCTTCACCAAAACTAAAGGTGCAGCCCATAGGCTATGACTTTCTCTAATTAAGCCAGCATCTTGACATTGTTGAGAGCTACAAATATTTGGGGGTTCACCTTGACAGTAAACTCGATTGGAGGTGTCATACAGAAAAGGTTTACAAGAAGGGAATGAGCAGACTGTACTTTCTGCGGAAGCTCAGGTCGTTCAATGTGTGCAGTAAAATGCTGGAGATGTTCTACCAGTCCGTTGTAGCAAGCGCCATCTTTTTTGCTATCATTTGCTGGGGCAGTAGTGTGCGAGTAGCTGACGCTAATAAACTCAACAAACTTATCAAGAAGGCAAGCGCAGCTGTTGGCCTCCATCTTGACTCTTTTGAGGAGGTATTGGAGGATAGAATTCAGAAGAAGTGTAGGGCAATAATGAACAATAACACACACCCACTATACGAGCTGTTCTTGAATCAGAAGAGCACATTCAGCAGCCGTCTAATCCTACTAAGGTGCAAGAAGGAGAAATTCAGGAAATCGTTTGTACCTACTGCTATGGGGATGTATAATAATTTCCTAAGGGTGGTAGAAAATAATGACTGATGGCTGGTGTACTAATGTCAATTAACATTATCTTATATATACCTGAACTACACACTTTTATTTATTATGTAATGTTGGTACACCTGTGCAAGATTTGTGTCCTATTTTATGTATTTTGTGTCCTATTTTATGTAATATTTTATGTACTGCTGTTTGTATTGCTGCTGTAATACTGTAATTTCCCCCCGGGATCAATAAAGTGTATCGTATCGTTTCGTATTGTATCTTTCATTTCTTGCATCATTTTTTTGACAGGCTGATACATGGCCGGTGGAATGGGTCGGTACCGCTCTTTAATGGGAGGATGAGAACCAGTGGGGATTGTATGCTTTACCATAATCCATAGGATGTTTTCTAAAGGCTTGATGGAAGTCTCGAGCAAGCTTCAGGACTTCTTCAGTTTGTTTAGATGGGGTGGTTACTTCTCCTACATGTATGTCAGACCACCATGGGGCTTCTGAAGCTACACTGTCCTCCTCTACTACTTGAGTCGCTTGTTGGGCTTTTATTTTAGTTGAGCTCACTACATCCTGGTAGGAAATGATAGATAATTTAGCTACAGGATAGTATCTTTTCAGTTCCACTGCAGTGTCACCTAGGTTTAACAGACGAATTGGTACCCTTCCTGCAGATACCGTAACAAGACTCCTTGCGGTCGCAAGCGTAGGATGCTCTGCCATGAGTAGCGATTCAACTAGGGCCTGATAGTCTTATCCTTGGATCTCTGTTCAGGCACGACACCACAGCATAGTTTCAGCGTTGGGTTGCAAAATAACAGGACGTACATCACAGATGCGGGCACGGAAGATCTCACATCGAGGATTACTGAACTACTGCTGCACTGACAATACTTTGATAGTTCTCTGCAAGGCTCTTTGCTGTTCTTGTGAAGCAGTGGGTACTGATTTGCGAAGAGCATCTAATATTTCTCCATAACAGTTGCACAGTACGTTCATGCCTAGAATTACAGAGATGTCTGGCTTTTCTGGGACATTTACAACCAGAACTCCCTGTTGTGGAAGTTGAGTTTCTCCTGCACAAATGGTGGGTTCCCAATACCCTGTTATAGGTACAGACTGTCCATTAGTGGCTATGACATCTAACCACTGATCTGGAGGTTGCATAAGTAGGTTAGGGTGCGAATGTCTTTCAAAGGTGTCTTTGGTTATGGTGGTGACCTGGGAACCAGTGTCTAACAGTGCGGTAAATGGAACTCCATTGATGCGAATGGTCACTTCCGGACGAGGTCCAACATATCTGGAGAACCAAGTAACATTTTCAGGACCTATCATCTGTCCTCCCGAGGGGCGGTCCTCTGCCTCGGGGGTTGCTCTTTTCAACGCCAACATTGACTTTCCAAATGTCCAGCTCGATGACAATATCTGCAGATTGGCCTACCCTGCTTGTCAAAACGGTTGGTGGATCTTCTCCTGGATGGGGTTTGATATTCCTGGCTAGTGCAGTCAGCAGGGAAATCCATTTGTGTTCTGGGCGTAGCTTCTAGTAGGGGGGTTTCTAGCTTTTCTAATTTCTTGCAGATCTCGGTTTGGTGGCAATTATAAAGGGGGGGATATGACTGATATATGAGACTGTGAGTGATGTTGATGCCCGCAAGGTGTGAGACCGTGGACAAAAGAATCATACACCGAGGGTCCTGTGCAAACTTGAACGCTGAACTTTACTGAAGATTGGTAACATTTCTTATATTTTCCAACATAACAGTCATGGGTAGCAGATATACTTTTTCTTACTCACTGCGACTATCAAAACCTTTTCTCGGTCCCGGCCTTGGGAGGATGGCAATAAATTTCATTAGACTAACGGTGCTGCGGGTAGGGGAAGGATGGACCGACCTTAATTTGATCAGAGTATCCGGGAAATCTGCTATGCAGTTCTGCAGTCTCAGTACTCTGTCGATGGAAAACGCAGGGCACTCTGAATTGGGTGCTAATTGTATTCCCCGATGGTCCCAAACAAGGAGTCCCAATTTCCTACCTCCTCTCACCACGGGAACTGCTCGTAACTCCCCTTTTCAGTCTCACGCCACCTCCAACTGCCACTTGTTTCAAATCAGAAAAACAAGTTGCAATGCCCAACAAAGGCAGCAGAGGGCAGCATAGTACTACTAGTGGTAATACCAAAACAAGGCAGGAGAGGGCAGCATAATATTAAATAAATTACCTCCTTCCAAGGCAAAACAAGGAGCAGGTATCACAATTGTAATCATGTAAGAAATAGAGCACACTTAACATATGACATAAAACATACATTAATAATGTTTTCTCGTCACTACACAAATAGGACTTGTTATGACTAGTGATGAGAGAATATGTTTGGAAAATGAGTGTCAAACATAATTTTATAAAATTGGTAATATTCCATAAAAAGTGCGGGAAAATGTTTGCCACAAAACTATTTTCAGCACTTTAGCAATAATGTGGTGGTGTATCATGAGCATTTGGCATGTGTTTGATGAGGGGAGGGAATTTGCAGTGCTCAGAGGCGCAGTGTTCTTGTAAGCAGTCATTTTTTTTCCCTAACTTTATGTATACACATTCTGGCTAGTCAATCAGGGCATAGGAAACACCCACAATGTCCTGACGCAACGGCTTGTGTCATTGGCAGCTGAAATCACATGTCCTTCTCCATAAAAATAGCGTACATCTTCTTTTAGCAACATTTTGACTCGGTAACAGCCCAGAGAGTCTGCTCCTGATGCTGACACTGTTAAGAGTAAGATTTTAGCTTGTTAGTTAGTAGTTTGTATATCAGTCAGATAGTGTAGCGAGCTACTGTCCAGTGTGGCTGTTAAATTTACATTCCAGCATTTTTTTTTCTTTTTTGGACATTACTGAGGTCCACAATGAAATTCAGCAGGGCATGTGTTGTGCACTGCTTCTATCGTGCTCCATGCACGAGTATAGCATTCTAATTAATATTTTTTCACTAGCTAAATGTGAAAAGGCCTGCTGTATCCCACCTTGTCATTTAGTGCTGTGGTGATATGAATCTGTCTGCAGACCTAAGGCATATTAAAAAAAAGTTTTAATTTTTTCTGTTGCTAAATGTGAAACAGCCTACTGTATCCCATGTTGTCATTTTGTGGCGGTGATATGAACCTGTCTGCAGACCTAAGGCACATTAAAAAAATTATAATATTTTCTTTAACTGAATGAGATACAGCCCGCCGTATCCAAGATTGTCATGTTGTGGCGGTGATATGAACCTGTGTGCAGACCTAATGCCCATTAAAAAAAATTATCCACACTCAAACAATTCTTTTTCTGTGACTAACACGATATAGTACGCAATCTTTCAACTTTGAATTGACTATAGCTGAAATTCAGCTGTTTGCAGAGGTGATGCAGAGTTTAAAATCTAATTTTTTGTTGCTAATACTATGCTCCTACCACACTATCTGAGCAGCATGACTGGGAAACAGGGGTACTGATCTGCCCTGCAGTGCGCAGGCGCTGGGGAAGGTCAGGGAGGCCCAGCGCCTGCGCACTGCAGTACTTTGCACGACCCTCAACAGGGCAGATCAGTACGCTTGCTCAAGAGCACAAAACGAAGCAAGTAGGATGACGACATCATATGAAGATGGGAGGTGCCGGACCCGGACCTGCAGCACCCATCGGACCAGACTGCATTGGACTGCCCCACTTGGGTAAGTATAATAAAACTTGTTTTTCTTATCTTTCAGGTCGGACTGGCGGCTTATCTACAGCATTATAGAATGATGTAGATAAGCCCCGATGTTATGTTTAGATAGCTGAGGAGAAAAAGCAAAAACGGTAATACACCAGAGAGGCTGGAACCTATTGGATTGCAGTAACCTGAACTAACCACACAACTAGATGTAGCCGTGGAGCGTTCCTACGTTGATCCTAGACGCCTCGTCACAGTCTGAGAGATAACTACACCTAAAGGCAGAAAGATGAAAGCTATCTGCCCTGGAGAAGATCACCAAGAAAATAAGGAAGCCCCCAAACATGTAATGGCGGTTAGACAAGAAGATAGCACAGACACAGACAGAAAATAGAATGAGCAAACGCTGGGGCCCAATCTGTCTAGACAGAAAAGTACAGGAAAGAATTCTGACTGCAATCCAACAAAAACCCTAAAAAATACCAGCACTTCTGATTGCCAAAAAACCTGAGATCACACGATCTCTACCACCTAAATCAGATCTCTGGTGTAACAAAACTAAGCCGCAGCCACTGAAAAAACAGGAAAAAGCAAAAGAACAAATAACAGTGGCTACAGATAAATTGAGAGGAGCACAGGCCCCAGGAGGGGACCCGGCTGACCTCCACAAAAGTGCAGAAAACTATGAAAAATGCAAGCACAAAAAGAAAAGCAGAAAATATCTTATCTGAAAGCAGCAGGTGCAGGCAAGACTCCAGCAACTTCCAAATGAACCAGGAACCACAATTGAGACAAGAACAATTGATCACCGGCGACCATCATGGGAGGAAACCTCCCTTATATCAGACCAGTTAGTGATCCCAGATTTCCATTCCTTGCTGAAAGGTTCAGTACTGTCTGTAACCACCAGAGGGAGCCTCTGCTCAGAAACCATCTCTAGCACATTTACAACACCCCGAAAGGCAGTGGCTGCATCTTATAGCAGCAAAACGAGGTGACAGGTTCCCTTTAAGAGGTCCTAGATCAGTACAGGGATGCAGGTCGCTCATCATGTGGCAGGTCATCGCATGGGTTGATGCCCCCAGATCTGGGGTGAAACGGCTGAGTGAACCCTCAAGTGCAGTGAGTCTGAACAGGGAGGACACTGAGGAACCGTAAGACACGATCCGTCCCCATAATTTACTTAAGGACATAGAGAGGAGTGCAGGAGAAGTGAATAATGTGAACTGTGTGGAACCGTATGCTGATGTTGTTACTGACAAGAATGTGCTGCGACAAAGAAAGAGTAAAGTTCAGTGTTTGAAGCTTGCAAAGGACTCTGTCTCTTTATGCGCCACAATGCAATCAGCAGAGCTTCAGCAAGCCCGATAGGACCCTGATGGTGCAGACAGTAATACAGAAGGTATGCTGCAGAAGGGACAGTATTTTCCTGTGATTGGGAGCCAGGGCACACTAAAGGCACTTGTTTCAGCCACAACTACGGCCCTGGCTCTGCCTCTGACATTTGGCGTAGTGCGGCAGGATTCCGCAGCCATGCAGCGTGGGAATGCCGTGAAAGATGATGTGACAAGAAGGAATGAAGATAAAACTATTGTGTATTCAACCAAGATGCTGGATGTGACTGATATACTGGACTTGACTAAAACCGTGATAGTGAATGACACCTTGATTGTGGTCAAAACGGCAGCCATGAAGATGGCAAAGTTTGGCTCCATTAAGGAGAACAACAGTGATAACACCCTTTGTGAGCGTGACAATGCAGAGATGGAGCGAAAATCTGTCCAGCAATGTCCCTTGCCCCACCCATGGAGGGTGCGCCGGAGAAAAAGAAAACCCCGCCCTCTACCACCAAATGCTGTGCAATGGGTGGAGCCGCTGGAAGTGGGGCCCAGAAGAAAATATCGTGTGCAGCTTATGCCATACTTATGTCACTTATACTTATGGGGCCTGGTTGTTTAATTCTACATATACAGTACAGACCAAAAGTTTGGACACACCTTCTCATTCAAAGATTTTTCTGTATTTTCACAACTATGAAAATTGTAGAATCACACTGAAGGCATCAAAATTATGAATTAACACCTGTGGAATTATACATTACATTTTACAAAAAGTGTGAAACAACTGAAAATATGTCTTATATTCTAGGTTCTTCAAAGTAGCCACCTTTTGCTTTGATTACTGCTTTGCACGCAGAAAAGGTGAACGGATGGATTCTACATGCCTGGTTCCCACCGTGAAGCATGGAGGAGGTGGTGTGATGGTGTGGGGGTGCTTTGCTGGTGACACTGTTGGGGATTTATTCAAAATTAAAGGCATAGTGAACCAGCATGGCTACTACAGTATCTTGCAGCAGCATTCTATTCCATCCAGTTTGCGTTTAGTTGGACCATCATTTATTTTTCAACAGAACAATGACCCTAAACACACCTCCTGACTGTGTAAGGGCTATTTGACCAAGAAGGAGAGTGTTGGGGTGCTACGCCAGATGACCTGGCCTCCACAGTCACCAGACCTGAACCCAATCGAAATGGTTTGGGGTGAGCTGGACCGCTCACCGCTTCAATTTTGAATAAATCCCCAACAGTGTCACCAAGAAAGCACCCCCACAACATCACACCACCTCCTCCATGCTTCACGGTGGGAACCAGGCATGTAGAGTCCATCCGTTCACCTTTTCTGCGTGAAAAGCAGTGATCAAAGCAAAAGGTGGCTACTTTGAAGAACCTAGAATATAAGACGTATTTTCAGTTGCTTCACACTTTTTTGTAAAGTGTAATGTATAATTCCACATGTGTTAATTCATAGTTTTGATGCATTCAGTGTGATTCTACAATTTTCATAGTCATGAAAATACAGAAAAATCTTTGAATGGGAAGGTGTGTCCAAACTTTTGGTCTGTACTGTATATCTGAGGGAATACATTTCTATCCATTGTCTGATGAGTACCCATGCATTATTTTTGATACGATATGACTTTTGTGTCTTTGAATGATTCAGCAGCACTCCCGTGTCCCATGTTTTCTACTGCACATATGCACTTTGGTGTCCTCACCTTTTTCACCTGTTCTCATGTACAATAATAAATATTTCTATTTTTGTTAACATACTCTGGACTACTTGGTCTTTTTTTTCTGCTTTTTCTATATGTATTGTTGGCGATTTGTCCTCTACTTTGTCCGAAATTTTGGTATCATAATGAGTTTCCTTCTGATATTTTATTCCACTATCTTATAGATAATGATACCTATAACTTTGTTGAAGATTTCTCTTATTGTTGTGACAATGCAGAGATGGAGCGAAAATCTGTCCAGGGTGCGCCGGAGAAAAAGAAAACCCCGCCCTCTACCACCAAATGCTGCGCAATGGGTGGAGCGGCTGGAAGTGGGGCCCAGAAGAAAATACATGTGCAGCTGCAGCAGCCTAGGCCGCATTGAATGGAGATGGCGACAGACGGAGGAGGAAAAGACCCGACCCGGAAGACTGAAGGGGGTCACCGATGAATTTTGGACGGACCCCTTCCCCGTACCTGCAGAAGAGAGCTGGTGGCGGCTGCCGGATCTGGAACATCGTCCTTAGGAACCGGAACCTCTTCGCCCGGAGCCAGTGCTTCAGCATCATCGGGGACCGGAAACAACGACAGCCCTGGAGGAGCCCCACCGGAAGTGACGGCCGAGCCAGAGGAGTCGGAGTGCGCAGCTGTGTCCGCAGAAGGATCCAACGTTCGGGAGACGGGCGTGGCCAAGCTGCAGGAGCTGGTGGCGGTGAGTTCACCTCAGTCCTTGACACCGGAAGGCTGGTCCATGCCTTGCTCCCTCATCCCGGACACCTGGCCTCCCATCCCGGGTAGTGAACCCTTGCGTAGTAGTCCTGCGCCTCTCGGTCTGTCACGTCATCACCTGGAGCTATATGCGGGCCTGGGGCAGGCGCAATCGGCCCCCTGTTTCCCTGTTAATGAATGGCTGGGTTCTGCCTCTCTCCTGTCTTGTGGCCGCAGGAGGACACGATTCCTGCTGCTGCAGGTTCATCTACAGGAGTACGAGCACAGAGCCAGATGTGGAATGGAGCAGCACAGGATACATGCTGCTGTTAAGTGGATGCCGTTTAAAAAAAAAAAAGAGAGAGAAAGAAAATATATCCCTCCTTTGCCAAAGTTGTGCCTGTTGCACCGGATCAGTGGAAAAAAAAAGCCGGACTGTTTCGCTTCCCTGTGGACAATGGAACCTTGAAGCACCACAGTCAGGTGCAGTGCGGTCGGTTTGGGCCACGGTAGAATGTTTAGCGCTGTTTTCCCCATTGAACTGCTCATCTTTTCTGCTAGGTGGCAGGACTAAGCCCTTGAACTGTGTAAAATGTTAATGAAACACTCCCAGAGTTGGGAGTAATGCGGCCAGATGACAAGGAGTGAACATTGTGTTGATAATTTTGTTTTGTTGTGCCCGTTGCGTCCTTTCTGCTGGATAGCAGAATCTTGCCTTGTGAAATAATGGGTCCTTGGACTAACGGACCGTGTGCGGCTGCAGCAACAGACTGTGTTCCAGGACCAGGCAGCACACGAGGCACACAGGACCGTGCCATTTACAAATGACACCTCCCATGAAGAACTGTTGACCTTACGGAAAGGTCATTCCCCTGTGAATATGTTTGATTCTATGTTATTTGAGGTGTCACCTGGAGGACTGTGAGCCATGCACCTCTTAAAGGGGAAAAGACTCTCATGCGTCCTTTGGAAAAAGACTTTGCTTACATTGAGCGGTGTATATTTTGCCTCCCTGCATGGAGTATGTGCTGTACGTAATAAACTTGTACACGGGAATGGTCAGGGATGACCATTATTAAAGGAAGGGGGAATGTACTGTAAGAGGTTGCAAAGACTGGTACACGCCCCTAGCCCTTTTGAGTACTTCCTGTTTAAATGTGATTTCATGTTGTTATGTATAGAGTGCTTTCCAACCAATTGTTTCTATATACAGTACAGACCAAAAATTTGGACACACCTTCTCATTGATTTTTCTGTATTTTCATGACTATGAAAATTGTAGAATCACACTGAAGGCATCAAAACTATGAATTAACACATGTGGAATTATACATTACACTTTACAAAAAAGTGTGAAACAACTGAAAATATGTCTTATATTCTAGGTTCTTCAAAGTAGCCACCTTTTGCTTTGATTACTGATTTGCATGCAGAAAAGGTGAACGAATGGACTCTACAGTCATGGCCAAAAGTTTTGAGAATGACACAAATATTAATTTTTACAAAGTCTACTGCTTCACTTTTTCTAATGGCAATTTGCATATACTCCAGAATGTTATAAAGAGTGATCAGCTTAACAGCAATTACTTGCAAAGTCAATATTTGGCTAGAAAATGAACTTTATCCCCAAAACACATTTCAACATCATTGCAGCCCTGCTTAAAAGGACCAGCTAACCTCTTTTCAGTGATTGCTCCATTAACACAGGTGTGGGTGTTGATGAGGACATGGCTGGAGATCAATCTGTCATGATTTAGTAAGAATGACACCACTGGACACTTTAAAAGGAGGCTGGTGCTTGGCATCATTGTTTCTCTTCTGTTAACCATGGTTATCTCTAAAGAAATACGTGCAGTCATCATTGCAATGCACAAAAATGGCCTAACAGGGAAGAGTATCGCAGCTAGAAAGATTGAACCTCAGTCAACAATCTATCGCATCATCAAGAACTTCAAGGAGAGAGGTTCCATTGTTGCCAAAAAGGCTCCAGGGTGCCCAAGAAAGACCAGCAAGCGCCAGGACCGTCTCTTAAAAGTGTTTCAGCTGCGAGATCGGGCTACCAGCAGTGCAGAGCTTGCTCAGGAATGGCAGCAGGCAGGTGTGAGTGCATCTGCATGCACTGTGAGGCGGAGACTCTTGGAGCAAGGCCTGGTCTCAAGGAGGGCAGCAAAGAAGCCACTGCTCTCCAGAAAAAACATCATTGACAGACTGATATTCTGCAAAAGGTACAGGCAGTGGACTGCTGAGGACTGGGGTAAAGTTATTTTCTCTGATGAATCCCCTTTTCGATTGTTTGGGACATCAGGAAAACGCCTCATTCGGAGAAGACAAGGTGAGCGCTACCACCAGTCTTGTCTCATGCCAACTGTTAAGCATCCTGAAACCATTCATGTGTGGGGTTGCTTCTCAGCCAAGGGAATCGGCTCTCTCACAGTCTTGCCTAAAAACACAGCCATGAATAAAGAATGGTACCAGAATGTCCTCCAAGAGCAACTTCTCCCAACCCTCCAAGAGCAGTTTGGCGATCAACAATGCCTTTTCCAGCATGATGGAGCACCTTGCCATAAAGCAAAGGTGATAACTAAATGGCTCAGGGAACAAAACATAGAGATTTTGGGTCCATGGCCTGGAAACTCTCCAGATCTTAATCCCATTGAGAACTTGTGGTCAATCATCAAGAGATGGGTGGACAAACAAAAACCTAAAAATTCTGACAAAATGAAAGCATTGATTGTGCAAGAATGGACTGCTATCAGTCAGGATTTGGTCCAGAAGTTGATTGAGAGCATGCCAGGGAGAATTGCAGAGGCCAATTGCAGAGGCCTGAAGAAGAAGGGTCAACACTGCAAATATTGACTTGCTGCATTAACTCATTCTAACTGTCAATATAAGCTTTCGTTACTCATATGTTTGCAATTATTATATTTCTGTCTGTGATAAAAACATCTGTCAAACACACATAAAAACCAGAGGGCAGTGGATCATGTGAAAATATAATATTTGTGTCATTCTCAAAACTTTTGGCCATGATTGTATATGCCTAGTTCCCACAGTGAAGCATGGAGGAGGTGGTGTGATGGTGTGGGGGTGCTTTGCTGGTGACACTGTTTGGGATTTATTCAAAATTGAAGCAGTGAGAGGTCCAGCTCACCCCAAACCATTTCGATTAGGTTCAGGTCAGGTGACTGTGGAGGCCAGGTCATCTGGCGTAGCACCCCAACACTCTCCTTCTTGGTCAAATAGCCCTTACACAGCCTGGAGGTGTGTTTGGGGTCATTGTCCTGTTGAAAAATAAATGATGGTCCAACTAAACGCAAACCGGATGGAATAGCATGCCACTGCAAGATGCTGTGGTAGCCATGCTGGTTCAGTATGCCTTGAATTTTGAATAAATCCCCAACAGTTTCACCAGCAAAGCACCCCCACACCATCACACCTCCTCTTCCATGCTTCCCAGTGGGAACCAGGCATGTAGAGTCCATCCGTTCACCTTTTCTGCGTGCAAAGCAGTAATCAAAGCAAAAGGTGACTACTTTGAAGAACCTAGAATATAAGACATATTTTCAGTTGTTTCACACTTTTCTGTAAAGTGTAATGTATAATTCCACATGTTTTACTTCATAGTTTTGATGCCTTCAGTGTGATTCTACAATTTTCATAGTTGTGAAAATACAGAAAAATCGTTGAATGAGAAGGTGTGTCCAAACTTTTGGTCTGTACTGTATATGTATAATGTTGACTTATAATGCTGCCATGTATATTGGTTTGTAGGGAAAGAGTAGTCCCCAGTTGGTCCACTAAATTGGGGCACATTAGCACATTATCACATTTAAGATAGTAGTGTACATAGTTAACTTGGGAGGAGCCAGCCGTGGGTAAGCTAGGGGAATTTCCTGTTTTCTAGTTCGTGAAGCCAGGTAGCCGAGACAGGCAAGTCGGGCCAGTGAGCCCAGAAGGGCCCAGGTATCCAAGTTAGGGCCTAGTGCCCGTGTGGGGCAGTTAGCTCCGTAACATTTGAGCAACCTACCCTGCCATTCAGAATCCGGATGGACAGAGGTGCAGCAGAGGCAGCAGTGCTACCACAGTTGGGAAGAGAAGCTTAAGAAAAGGTCCTAGATCAGTACAAGGACGCCGGTCGCTCATCATGTGGCAGGTCATCACATGGGCTGATACCCTCAGATCCAGGACGAAACGGCTGAGGGAACCCCCAAGTCCAGTGAGTCTGGACAGGGAGGACGCTCAGGAACCGTACGACACGGTCCGTCCCCGTAATGTACTGAAAGACATAGAGAGGAGTGCAGGAGAAGTGAATAATGTGAACTGTGTGGAACCGTATGCTGATGTTGTTACTGACAAGGATGTGCTGCGACAAAAAAAGAGTAAAGTTCAGTGTTTGAAGTTTGCAAAGGACTCTGTCTTTTTATGCACCAAAACGCAAGCAGTGGAGCTTCAGCAAGCCCGATGGGACCCTGACGGTGCAGAGGGTGATACAGAAGGTATGCTGCAGAATGGACAGTATTTTTCTGTGATTGGGAGCCAGGGCATGCCAAAGCAAATTGTTTCAGCCATGACTACAGCCCTGGCTCTGCCTCTCACTTCTGTATGAGTAGTGTGCATAAATTATAATATGCAGCCGTCTGTGTGCATAAAACATAATTATACTCTGCAACCAAAGGTGTGTGCAGTGTGTCTAAAAACAACTTCAAATCATGCGTGGACCAGCAATGAGGGGACGAGCATGTGGCCATCGCGATGTAGTGGGTGCTGGTAGTGGTGGTGGACCTGTTGCAAGGAGTGAACGCATTTGTTCTGTTCATGCTATATGCCCAAGTATAACACCTAACCATGGTGGACGCTATGTGTCATTTCGTAGGGACGAATTCTGCTACTCGAATAATAAGGCCAGAACATGTTGTGGTGTTAAATTGGATGGCTGAGAGTGACCAGCTCCTTTGCATTATCTTCCATCCAGTCCCCTGCGGAAAGGGCAGAGTTGTCACCTGAGGTCATCTGGTTTCCATCTCATCCCCTTGGAAATCAGCCAAGCAGTCTAAGCCCCAAGTGAAGCAGCTTTCACTTCTGCTGTTTGATGACTCCCTTGCCTGTGGTTTCATGGTCCATCCACCTAGCCCTGCCCCACAGGTGGAATATACTGAATGCACTGATGTCCAACAACTTGTTCAGTTGGAGTTTGAGTTCAAGGGACAGTTAGTGAACACGGTCAGTGGAGCATCACAGCACATCTCTGATGACGAAATATGGGTGCCAACTGCTGCATCTTTCTGCAATGTGCAGATCGGCAAGGAGGGCATGGACTGGGTGGAAGATGCGGGGATGATGACCCAATGTGGAGTTAAGGGAATCCTAATGACGTGTGCAGTTCGGAGGAAGATGAAGTGGTCACGCTGCCCTAGCAGCATAGCATAAGAGGGTGCAAAAGCACAGTGGTCAGCCCCTAGCCAGTATGTTATCTGCTACTGTCCATCGCACTGAGGAAATGAGTACAACAGAACCAGCTCAAAGGAGCTCCCAGGTGTGGCATTTCTTCAGCCAATGTGCTGATGACAAGACACAGGTGGTTTGAAGACTGTGCTGTCAGCCTAAAGCAAGGTATAAATGTTCTGAACCTGAGCACCACATGCATGACGAGTAGGGTTGAGCGATACTTTCCGATATCCAAAAGTATCGGAATCGGAATGGTATCGCCGATACCATGAAAATATCGGCGATACCCGATACCGATACCGGAAGTCCCATGTAAGTCTATGGGAACAAAATATCGGAATTAAAAAAAACCCATTCTTGCCTTGTTGGTTAATTGTACATGAAGGAAAACAACAAAGAGTAATGTACAATGTATTGTGGAAGGTTGAGGAGACATTAAAGGCATAGATGTTTAACCCAATCAAATAAAATAGCATAAATATTTTTTTTTTTAAAGATGTTCGGATTGACGAAGAAATTGACAATGTTGTTAACGTTTTTTCTATTTTGGCAAATATGTATATTTCACTACTTCCATGCTCTTCACCTTCTTAACTTTTCACACACTTTCTCCTTCATAATCTTCAGCAGCATCATCTTTTTCATCAAATTATTCTTCATCTTCACCTTCTTTATCTTCTTCTTAAACTTCTTGCTATTCATCTTTTTGTTAACATTACTCATATTCTTCTTATTAAACTATTATTCTTATTCATATTGTACTTCATCTTCTTCATCATATTCTTATTTGTGACAGAGATTCCTGTACTTGTAATCTGTCAAAGTATGAATTTTTCATCCTTCCGTTGTTGCTGTCACAAAAGATTTAAATTACAACAGTATTTGTCCGTGTTCAGTTTAGCCTGCAGCAGCAGGCATTTTCCAGGGGCACCACGAGGAGGAACGGACTCACCCCCATACACTGCTTAGTCTTCTGCTTAGAATTTAGAGCATATATTTTGCTCTTCATTTTGGTCTTATACTTCATGTTCTTCTGCTTTTTGATATTCTGCTTATTGTTCTTAAGTCTCTTGTTCTGTATCTTGTAGTTTGTCTTAACCTTCTTAGTCCTGTTTGGTAATCTTTTATTTCTTCTTTGTGATGGTGTTTAGGCTGGTTGGCTTCATGCTCGTCGTCCTTGTTGTCGTCATCTTCTTCTGGGTGGTCTTTAAGGTTGTCTAATTTCCGAGAACCAGCTGACGTTACTGGAACCCTGACGGGTATCAGATGGAGCAAGAGACAATGGAAGTAACGAGGACCAGCTGACTGTGCTGGAACCCGGAGGGGCAGCAGAAGGAAAAGAGCCAATGGCACAACCGAGGACCAGCTGACGTTACTGGGACACGGTTACTAAGCAGGAGGTACCTGTGCTCCAAAGCACTACCAAGGACCAGCAGACATTGCTGGAACTCGGATACCGAGATGGAGGCACCTAGGCCAAAGGCACTGCGGAGAACCAGCTGACGGTACTGGAACCCGGACGGGTAGCAGAAGGTACAAGAGCCAATGCAAGTAACGAGGACCAGCTGACTGTGCTGGAACCCGGAGGGGCAGCAGAAGGAAAAGAGCCAATGGCACAACCGAGGACCAGCTGACGTTACTGGGACACGGTTACTAAGCAGGAGGTACCTGTGCTCCAAAGCACTACCAAGGACCAGCAGACATTGCTGGAACTCGGATACCGAGATGGAGGCACCTAGGCCAAAGGCACTGCGGAGAACCAGCTGACGGTACTGGAACCCGGACGGGTAGCAGAAGGTACAAGAGCCAATGCAAGTAACGAGGACCAGCTGACTGTGCTGGAACCCGGAGGGGCAGCAGAAGGAAAAGAGCCAATGGCACAACCGAGGACCAGCTGACGTTACTGGGACACGGTTACTAAGCAGGAGGTACCTGTGCTCCAAAGCACTACCAAGGACCAGCAGACATTGCTGGAACTCGGATACCGAGATGGAGGCACCTAGGCCAAAGGCACTGCGGAGAACCAGCTGACTGTACTGGAACCCGGACGGGTAGCAGAAGGTACCCATGGAAAATTAAGATGACAGGCCGCGAGCCAGCGCAGTTACCGAATCCCACAGTACTACAGTGGATGATTGTCCTATTGTCACAACGAAACAGCCTTTATTTGCATATCCCGCAGCACACATAGGAAGCACCTAAACTCCAAGCACCATAGAGTCGGCTAACCCGACCGCAACACGACAGGACAACTTATTGGAGGCTAAGTGACGTTTACACTGACAGGAAACAGATGGCGTGCTGTAACCAGTCTGGGCAGGAGTGAGTACCCGTGCCAATGACACTTCCGAGCAACAACTGGCGGTGTTGAAGCCCAGGGATGAGAAGAGAACATGGTGGAGGCAGCAGGACTTTTTGCCGTTATCACAGCAGGGGAACAGCTGACATTACTGAACCCCAGTAACACAGGAGCAAGTGTTCACTGTGCTAACAGCACTTCCGAGCTACAACTGGCAGTGTTGTAGCCCAGGGATGAGAAGAGAACAGGGTGGAGGCAGCAGGACTTTTTGCCGTTCACACAGCAGGGGAACAGCTGACATTACTGAACCCCAGTAACACAGGAGCAAGTGTTCACTGTGCTAACAGCACTTCCGAGCTACAACTGGCAGTGTTGTAGCCCAGGGATGAGAAGAGAACAGGGTGGAGGCAGCAGGACTTTTTGCCGTTCACACAGCAGGGGAACAGCTGACATTACTGAACCCCAGTAACACAGGAGCAAGTGTTCACTGTGCTAACAGCACTTCCGAGCAACAACTGGCGGTGTTGTAGCCCAGGGATGAGAAGAGAACATGGTGGAGGCAGCAGGACTTTTTGCCGTTCACACAGCAGGGGAACAGCTGACATTACTGAACCCCGTAACACAGGAGCAAGTGTTCACTGTGCTAACAGCACTTCCGAGCTACAACTGGCGGTGTTGTAGCCCAGGGATGAGAAGAGAACAGGTGGAGGCAGCAGGACTTTTTGCCGTTCACACAGCAGGGGAACAGCTGACATTACTGAACCCCAGTAACACAGGAGCAAGTGTTCACTGTGCTAACAGCACTTCCGAGCTACAACTGGCGGTGTTGTAGCCCAGGGATGAGAAGAGAACAGGGTGGAGGCAGCAGGACTTTTTGCCGTACACACAGCAGGGGAACAGCTGACATTACTGAACCCCAGTAACACAGGAGCAAGTGTTCACTGTGCTAACAGCACTTCCGAGCTACAACTGGCGGTGTTGTAGCCCAGGGATGAGAAGAGAACATGGTGGAGGCAGCAGGACTTTTTGCCGTACACACAGCAGGGGAACAGCTGACATTACTGAACCCCAGTAACACAGGAGCAAGTGTTCACTGTGCTAACAGCACTTCCGAGCTACAACTGGCGGTGTTGTAGCCCAGGGATGAGAAGAGAACAGGGTGGAGGCAGCAGGACTTTTTGCCGTTCACACAGCAGGGGAACAGCTGACATTACTGAACCCCAGTAACACAGGAGCAAGTGTTCACTGTGCTAACAGCACTTCCGAGCAACAACTGGCGGTGTTGTAGCCCAGGGATGAGAAGAGAACATGGTGGAGGCAGCAGGACTTTTTGCCGTTCACACAGCAGGGGAACAGCTGACATTACTGAACCCCAGTAACACAGGAGCAAGTGTTCACTGTGCTAACAGCACTTCCGAGCTACAACTGGCGGTGTTGTAGCCCAGGGATGAGAAGAGAACAGGGTGGAGGCAGCAGGACTTTTTGCCGTTCACACAGCAGGGGAACAGCTGACATTACTGAACCCCAGTAACACAGGAGCAAGTGTTCACTGTGCTAACAGCACTTCCGAGCTACAACTGGCGGTGTTGTAGCCCAGGGATGAGAAGAGAAAGGGTGGATGGCAGCAGGACTTTTTGCCGTTCACACAGCAGGGGAACAGCTGACATTACTGAACCCCAGTAACACAGGAGCAAGTGTTCACTGTGCTAACAGCACTTCCGAGCTACAACTGGCGGTGTTGTAGCCAGGGATGAGAAGAGAACAGGGTGGAGGCAGCAGGACTTTTTGCCGTACACACAGCAGGGGAACAGCTGACATTACTGAACCCCAGTTAACACAGGAGCAAGTGTTCACTGTGCTAACAGCACTTCCGAGCTACAACTGGCGGTGTTGTAGCCCAGGGATGAGAAGAGAACATGGTGGAGGCAGCAGGACTTTTTGCCGTTACACACAGCAGGGGAACAGCTGACATTACTGAACCCCAGTAACACAGGAGCAGTGTTCACTGTGCTAAACAGCACTTCCGAGCTACAACTGGCGGTGTTTGTAGCCCAGGGATGAGAAGGAACAGGGTGGAGGCAGCAGGACTTTTTGCCGTTCACACAGCAGGGGAACAGCTGACATTACTGAACCCCAGTAACACAGGAGCAAGTGTTCACTGTGCTAACAGCACTTCCGAGCAACAACTGGCGGTGTTGTAGCCCAGGGATGAGAAGAGACATGGTGGAGGCAGCAGGACTTTTTGCCGTTCAACAGCAGGGGAAACAGCTGACATTACTGAACCCCAGTAACACAGGAGCAAGTGTTCACTGTGCTAACAGCACTTCGAGCTACAACTGGCGGTGTTGTAGCCCAGGGATGAGAAGAGAACAGGGTGGAGGCAGCAGGACTTTTTGCCGTCACACAGCAGGGGAACAGCTGACATTACTGAACCCCAGTAACACAGGAGCAAGTGTTCACTGTGCTAACAGCACTTCCGAGCTACAACTGGCGTGTTGTAGCCCAGGATGAGAGAGAACAGGGTGGAGGCAGCAGGACTTTTTGCCGTACACAGCAGGGGAACAGCTGACATTACTGAACCCCAGTAACACAGGAGCAAGTGTTCACTGTGCTAACAGCACTTCCGAGCTACAACTGGCGGTGTTGTAGCCCGGGATGAGAAGAGAACATGGTGGAGGCAGCAGGACTTTTTGCGTTCACACAGCAGGGAACAGCTGACATTACTGAACCCAGTAACACAGGAGCAATGTTCACTGTGCTAACAGCACTTCCGAGCTACAACTGGCGTGTTGTAGCCCAGGATGAGAAGAGAACAGGGTGGAGGCAGCAGGCTTTTTGCCGTACACACAGCAGGAACAGCTGACATCTGAACCCCAGTAACACGGAGCAAGTGTTCACTGTGCTAACAGCACTTCCGAGCTACAACTGGCGGTGTTGTAGCCCAGGGATGAGAAGAGAACATGGTGGAGGCAGCAGGACTTTTTGCCGTTCACACAGCAGGGGAACAGCTGACATTACTGAACCCCAGTAACACAGGAGCAAGTGTTCACTGTGCTAACAGCACTTCCGAGCTACAACTGGCGGTGTTGTAGCCCAGGGATGAGAAGGGAACATGGTGGAGGCAGCAGGACTTTTTGCCGTTCACACAGCAGGGGAACAGCTGACATTACTGAACCCCAGTAACACAGGAGCAAGTGTTCACTGTGCTAACAGCACTTCCGAACTACAACTGGCGGTGTTGAAGCCCAGGGTCAAGGAGGGTGTAGGCAGAGGCCTAGTATGAGACGTTTGAAGTTGAAGTTGTAGTTAGCAGCAGTAATTTTTGCCAGACACACAGCAGGGGAACAGCAGGCGTTACTGAACCCCACAAACACATCAGCGATTGTTTTCATCTGTGCATCTAACACTTCTGAGCAGCAACTGGCGCTGTTGAAGCCCAGGGTCAAGGAGGGTGTAGGCAGAGGCCTAGTATGAGACATTTGAAGTTGAAGTTGTAGTTAGCAGCAGTAATTTTTGCCAGACACACAGCAGGGGAACAGCAGGCGTTACTGAACCCCACAAACACATCAGCGATTGTTTTTATCTGTGCATCTAACACTTCTGAGCAGCAACTGGCGCTGTTGAAGCCCAGGGTCAAGGAGGGTGTAGGCAGAGGCCTAGTATGAGACGTTTGAAGTTGAAGTTGTAGTTAGCAGCAGTAATTTTTGCCAGACACACAGCAGGGGAACAGCAGGCGTTACTGAACCCCACAAACACATCAGCGATTGTTTTCATCTGTGCATCTAACACTTCTGAGCAGCAACTGGCGCTGTTGAAGCCCAGGGTCAAGGAGGGTGTAGGCAGAGGCCTAGTATGAGACATTTGAAGTTGAATTTGTAGTTAGCAGCAGTAATTTTTGCCAGACACACAGCAGGGGAACAGCAGGCGTTACTGAACCCCACAAACACATCAGCGATTGTTTTCATCTGTGCATCTAACACTTCTGAGCAGCAACTGGCGCTGTTGAAGCCCAGGGTCAAGGAGGGCGTAGGCAGAGGCCTAGTATGAGACGTTTGAAGTTGAAGTTGTAGTTAGCAGCAGTAATTTTTGCCAGACACACAGCAGAGGAACAGCAGGCGTTACTGAACCCCACAAACACATCAGCGATTGTTTTCATCTGTGCATCTAACACTTCTGAGCAGCAACTGGCGCTGTTGAAGCCCAGGGTCAAGGAGGGTGTAGGCAGAGGCCTAGTATGAGTCGTTTGAAGTTGAAGTTGTAGTTAGCAGCAGTAATTTTTGCCAGACACACAGCAGGGGAACAGCAGGCGTTACTGAACCCCACAAACACATCAGCGATTGTTTTCATCTGTGCATCTAACACTTCTGAGCAGCAACTGGCGCTGTTGAAGCCCAGGGTCAAGGAGGGTGTAGGCAGAGGCCTAGTATGAGATGTTTGAAGTTGAAGTTGTAGTTAGCAGCAGTAATTTTTGCCAGACACACAGCAGGGGAACAGCAGGCGTTACTGAACCCCACAAACACATCAGCGATTGTTTTCATCTGTGCATCTAACACTTCTGAGCAGCAACTGGCGCTGTTGAAGCCCAGGGTCAAGGAGGGTGTAGGCAAAGGCCTAGTATGAGACGTTTGAAGTTGAAGTTGTAGTTAGCAGCAGTAATTTTTGCCAGACACACAGCAGGGGAACAGCAGGCGTTACTGAACCCCACAAACACATCAGCGATTGTTTTCATCTGTGCATCTAACACTTCTGAGCAGCAACTGGCGCTGTTGAAGCCCAGGGTCAAGGAGGGTGTAGGCAGAGGCCTAGTATGAGACGTTTGAAGTTGAAGTTGTAGTTAGCAGCAGTAATTTTTGCCAGACACACAGCAGGGGAACAGCAGGCGTTACTGAACCCCACAAACACATCAGCGATTGTTTTCATCTGTGCATCTAACACTTCTGAGCAGCAACTGGCGCTGTTGAAGCCCAGGGTCAAGGAGGGTGTAGGCAGAGGCCTAGTATGAGACGTTTGAAGTTGAAGTTGTAGTTAGCAGCAGTAATTTTTGCCAGACACACAGCAGGGGAACAGCAGGCGTTACTGAACCCACAAAACACATCAGCGATTGTTTTCATCTGTGCATCTAACACTTCTGAGCAGCAACTGGCGCTGTTGAAGCCCAGGGTCAAGGAGGGTGTAGGCACAAAATATTGACTTATTGCCTTGTTACGTGGCCATTAGGGTTGAGCATTCCGATACTGCAAATATCGGGTATCGGCCGATATTGGCTGTATCGGAATTCCGATTCCGAGTTCCGATATTTTCGTCTTATCGGATACCGGAATCGGGATTGTCACTGTCACTGTCAGTGTCCGTCGGTCGGGTCTGTCAGGAGTCAGCGGCACTTACCTGGCAGAAGATCTCCGGCGGTCATGTCCTGGACTGCTTCATGGCCGCCATCTTCTTTCCCCGGCGGTCACATGCAGTTTATCGCGATAACTGCAGTGACTGCTGGGTAATCCCGGCCGTAAAGCAGTCAGTCCGATGACGTCACCGCCGGGGAAGCAGGTAATCAGCTGTGCTGCGTTGCAATGACAGGCTCTGCCTGTCATTGCGATGTAGCAGAGCTGGATCGTCGTGGGACTATCGTTATGGACTGCGTCGGACAGGTGGTATACTGTTGGTTTGTTTTTTTTCTTTTTTTACAGGAGATCGATGGCGTCGCAGGAATGAGAGAGTAATAAAAGTAATGAAAACTGTGTTGTCTCTTTTATTTCATTAAAAGACTTTTTTCTTGCTGTGTCTTTTTTTTATGCATTTAATAACTTTGGGATTAATAATGGATCGGTGTCTTATTGACGCCTCTCCATTATTAACCGGGCTTATTGTCACCGTGCAATCAACGGTGACAATAACCCCTTATTACCCCGCTTGCCACCGCTACAGGGCAAGTGGGAAGAGCCGGGTAAAGTGCCACAATTGGCACATCTTTTGATGCGCCAAATGTGGGGCTGCTGTAGCCTGGTATTATCAGGCTGTTGAGGGCCAAAATCCATGGGCCTTGACAGTCTTTTAATACCAGGCCGCAGCAGTCTGCATTTTACTTGGCTGGTTAACAAAAATAGGGGGGATCCCCACGCCGTTTTTTTTTCGAGGGGATCCCCTATTTTTGTTAACCAGCCAAGCTAAGCAGACTGCTGTGGCCTGGTATTATCAGGCTTGCAAGGTCCATGGATATTGGATCCTTACCAGCCTGAAAAACCAGGCCTCAGCGGTCTGCTTCATCTGGCTGGTTAACAAAAATAGGGGGAACCCCATGCCAATTTTTTTCGAGGGGATCCCCTATTTTTGTTAATCAGCCAAGATATGCAGACTGCTGTGGCCTGGTATTATCAGGCTGGCAAGGTCCATGGATCTTGGCTCCTTAACAGCCTGAAAATCCAGGCCTCAGCGGTCTGCTTCATCTGGCTGGTTAACAAAAATAGGGGGGACCCCACGCCAATTTTTTTCGAGGGGATCCCCTATTTTTGTTAATCAGCCAAGATATGCAGACTGCTGTGGCCTAGTATTATCAGGCTGGCAAGGTCCATGGATCTTGGCTCCTTAACAGCCTGAAAATCCAGGCCTCAGCGGTCTGCTTCATCTGGTTGGTTAACAAAAATAGGGGGGACCCCACGCCATTTTTTTTTCGAAGGGAACCCCTATTTTTGTTAATCAGTTCCCTCTGACGTCACTGATTGTGTCCCTGGCTGACCTGAAGTGAAAGTGGAAAGCAATCAATTAAGCTTTCCACTTAAGGGCCCGTCTCACATAGCGATATCGCTACCGAGATCGCTGCTGAGTCACTAGTTTTGTGACGCAGCAGCGAGCTCACCAGCGATATCGCTGTGTGTGACATTCAGCGACGATCAGCCCCCCTGCCGGGTATCGCTGATCGTCGCTGAAATGTCAGGACCTTTTTTTGATCGCTGGTTTCCCGCTGACAGGCACGCATCGCTGCGTGTGACAGGCGGGAGACCAGCGATCCGCTGGTAACCAAGGTACACAGCGGGTTTCCAGGCGCGGGGCTGTGCCTAGAAACCCGCTGTGTACCTTGGATACCAGCGCCCTGATGCAGGGAGCTGGTATCCAAGGTACACAGCGGGTTTCCAAGCGCTGCGCGGTGCCTGGAAACCCGCTGTGTACCTTGGTTACCAGCGGATCGCTGGTCTCCCGCCTGTCACACGCAGCGATGCGTGCCTGTCAGAGGGAAACCAGCGATCAAATAAAGGTCCTGACATTTCTGCGACGATCAGCGATACCCGGCAGGGGGGCTGATCGTCGCTGAATGTCACACACAGTGATATCGCTGGTGAGCTTGCTGCTGCGTCACAAAACTTGTGACGCAGCAGCGATCTCGGTAGCGATATCGCTATGTGAGACGGGCCCTTAAGCGATGTTACCCGCAGTGTCGCTGTCCCAGATCGCTGCCTGAGCTGCCTGTTTGGCAGCTCAGCAGCGATCATGTAGCGATACACCAGCGATCCTGACAAGTGCATATCGTTGTCGGGATCGCTGGTGTATCGTTATGTGACACCCAGCCTTTACTCTCCTGTCAGGCAGGAGAGGAACTCATTCATTTGGGGTTTACTGTGAGGCTGCAGCATTAGCTGCGGTCCCTGCAGTAAACATTAACCCTTTCTGAAGGATTACACCGTGGGACCTGACTGTGCATCGGATTGGTAAGAATAATTTTGCTTTATTATTTTATTTTTATTACAGGAAATGGTTTTAGCAGGTAAATAAATATGGTCAAAAACTGTGTGATTATTTCATTAAACTTCTTTTTTATTAAAGTGTGTGTGTTTGATTTTTCTTTCATACAATAGGATTAATAATTGATAGTTGTCTAATTGACAGCTCTCAATTATTAACCTGGCTTAAAGTGACCTTTCAATTGCAAGGTCATTTTAACCCCTTATTAACCCATTCGCCACCGCTACAGGGCAATGGGAATAGACGGGCAAAGTGCCAGAAAGGGCAAATCTAATTAGAGATTTGCCCTTTCTGGGGTGTCTGGGGGCAGATGTTAAGTAGCCGGGGGGGGCCAAAAAAAATGGTCCCTCTCTGGGCTATTATTATCTGCCCCCACTCACTGGCTTTGTCTGTCTGGTTGCGAAAATAGGGCGGGAGCCCACGCATTTTTTTTCAGCAATTTTACACCTCATATATATATATATATATATATACATGTCATTGAATTTGTGACACATATATATATATATTTATATTTGTAGTTCATACACTTCTACATAGTATAATAGCCGCTAATTCAATTGCCGGCTTTTGTGAAAATGCAGAACCCGACATGAAATGACACTTGGTGTACATAGGGTTAACCATGTCTTTTCATGTCCTTTGCTATCTAATTTGCACAAACAATTAAATCAGACTATGTGTGCAAAATTTCACACCTGTAGGGGTTAATTAAAGGTGTAAATTCGTAGCAAAAAAGTCCGTTTTTTTTACAACGAATTTACACCTTTAATTAACCCCTACAGGTGTGAAATTTTGCACACATAGTCTGATTTAATTGTTTGTGCAAATTAGATAGCAAAGGACATGAAAAGACATGGTTAACCCTATGTACACCAAGTGTCATTTCATGTCGGGTGCTTCTGTCTTTTCACTGAAGCCGGCTTTACCCGGCAATTGAATCAAAGGATATTTTACTATGTAGAAGTGTATAAACTATACATATATGTATATATATATGTCACAATGACATGTATATATATATATATGTATTCTATGTGTGTATATTTAGTGTTTACAAGGAAAGAATGGGGTTTTTTTTAGTTGCGATATTTTGTTCCCATAGACTTACATGGGACTTCCGGTATCGGTATCGGGTATCGCCGATTTTTTTGTGATATCGGCGATACCATTCCGATTCCGATACTTTAGGATATCGGAAAGTATCGCTCAACTCTAGTGGCCATTGCAAATGTATGTACTTCAAACAAGAATAAATGAAGTTTTACTAGGACAATAAAATGATGAATTTGAATTCCAAGAATAGAAAAATATTTATACTTGAGAGTCCTCTGTGGTTGATACCGTTTAATGGCTAACTGAAAATATGGTAACAAATTCAAAGCTTTCGAGACTACTCAGGTCTCTTCATCAGGCTAAGACTAAAAAAAAAATGGAAGAATCACATATTTGTACACACAACAGGACACAGGAATAGGTAAGACAAGTGAGGGAGGGACAAGTGAGGGTAGACCGGCCAAAAAATGAGAACAAGGATGAATTATCAGCGCCACACGATAAGACAAAAAATAATGGATTTACCTGTGGCAAAACACTTTTGTATGCCCGGTCATAGCATGATGGATATGGAATTACTGGTATTAAAATATAACTTCAAATATGACAAAGATACAAAGGTTTCAGAATATAAGCTCATCATGACCTTTGACACTGTTAGTGATGGAATGAATAGATCACACGGATTTATGTCATTCTATATCAATTAAGGAATCTGCGTCTCTGCCCTTCCAGGGGCATTAAAACACAAAACCAGACCCCAATCAGAGGGCAATAAAACTTTCTATCCTTATCTAGGAACTGTTCCAATATTTATGTTCATCCCTCTGTGATAATGACAGTTCTGCTACACGTCACTTACTTGTCTTACCTATTGCACTATTCCTGTGTCCTGTTGTGTATAGAAATATGTGATGCTTCATTTTTTGTTTTAGTCTTTGCCTGTTGAAGAGACGTGAGTAGCCTCGAAAGCTTGCAATTTGTTACCATCTTTTCAGTTATCCATTCAAAGGTATCAACCACTGTGGACTCTCAAGTGTAAATATTTTTCTATCTAATGGCTAACACGGTACGAAGATACACATGTTTCCTAACTTCAATAATAAAAATAAATACACTGCAAATATAAACGCATATATGCACATGCCAACAAGAAATGGAACAACACACCACCCAAAAAATTGGTTACAAAATATAGTGTTGTAAATTTAAGAATAAAAGTCCATTTTTGTATTTATGAATAATGCTTAAGGAACGCTATGTTAAACCATAACATAGTGAAGACAATGGATTTTGTAATCGTCACTCATCATCATCATCATTGCAATTTAGATGTGACAGTCACAGACATTTCAATTATTTCAGTTAATAAAATCGTTTCTTTGTACAGCATGTATGATATGTCCAGCATGGACTCATCAATGTGATGACACAATAATGTACGATAAAAAATAACCATTTAAAAAAACATAATGCATTGTCACAATTTAAGTGTGTGCCTGCAAGTGTAGGTGAAAGAAAGGCTTCGGATAGCAAAGGTATATTCTATGTCTGTATCAGACAGTGGACAGCCTCTGATGGGTAATGGCGATGTTATACTGTACGTCAATAAAGTCTGCGGCTGCAATCATGCATTTTTTGCTTGGACAGTGTTGAAGAGGGTAAAAGCATGTCTGGTTGCGCAAGGCTTTATCCGTCAACACTACCTTCCTACTGTCACGCGTAGGGTAGGGTAGCGTGTGTCAATTAGATGACTGTATAAAATGTGACGTTACGCAGCGTTATTGCGCCCTAGGGACGCCAAAAATACAACAGCAGTAATCATTTACTGTCTAATACTCCACCTATGACCAACAAAAAAAGACCGTTCCCTCTTTAACAATCTACAAGACTAACAAGCATAATGGTTCACGCTGACTTTATTGAGGTACAGTATTACATCGACATTGTCCATGAGTAACTATGCACTGTGATACCTATATACCATTATTAATTTATATCTGTTGTGGTTGTTTCAACAGCACTTGCAGGTATAACTAGTACTACCTATTGTCAGTATGCATGATGCACTTTATAGATGTAATAATTTATTATTGCACATTATTACCAGGTTTAGATGCTGGCCATTTCATATATGGTGTGTGAAGTTACAGTTGGCATCAGTATGTGTATTTTATAATGTCTGTCATAAATAAAAATCGTGATGATGATTATGAGGATTTTATGATTTGTACATCCATTGACTGCATTATCTTACAGGTACAGATAAAGTTCCTTAAAAAGCATTAATTGATAAGTATGAAATGTACTTTTATGCATTAATTTCAAAAAGTGAAGACTGTTTTAGTTTTTGTTACCATTTATAATAGACATGTGCAGATATGCGCTGTGATGACAAATTATTATTTGTCCATATTTGTCATAAAAATTTATCATTCTAGGCCTGGAAAACTTCACAATTTCCTGTTTTAAGCATAACAATCAGGGTGACGGCTCTTCCCTATTTGGAGCATGTTCGACATGGGTTTTTCTGTGCATGTGTAGGGAACAGGAGACATGGATAACGTTGCGAACCAGTTATTTAATCTGAAAACGGACAGACAAATTCTGGCGAGATCCATGCCTTGTTCATTTTCAGAAAAGTAAGCCGGTCTACATTATCGGAGGATAGTCGCATGCGACGGTCTGTTAGTACACCACCTGCGGCACTAAAGACGCGCTCCGATAATACACTGGCAGCAGGGCAAGCCAGCACCTCCAATGCATACTGGCTAAGCTCTGGCCATGTATCCAGCTTAGAGACCCAAAACTTGAATGGGGAAGAGCCATCTGGGAGTACACTGAGAGGGAAAGACATGTAGTCTGTCACCATCTTACGGAAACGTTGCCTCCTGCTGACTGGAGCCATCTCGGATGGTGTAGACATTGGTGGCGCTGCCACAAAACTTCGCCACATTTGGAACATACTGGTCTTGCCCTGTGCAGAGGCGCTGCTTGTGCTCCCTCTTGTTGCAGAGCTGTCTCCACTGCCTCGACGCACAGAGCTGCTTTGTAAAGCAGTAGCAGCAGCAGTGCTCTCGGCTGGAATGGAGAACATTATGGATTGCACCAGTATGTCTTGGTACTCCCGCATTTTACGCTCCCGGTTCAACGGTGTGATGAGGCTTTGTAAGTTGTCCCGGTAGCGAGGGTCTAGGAGGGTGTACACCCAATAATCAGACGTGGTGAGAATGTGGGCGATGCGGCGGTCGTTTCTCAGGCACTGCAGCATGAAATCAACCATGTGCTGCAGACTCCCAACTGGCGAAGAAACGCTGTCCCCTGCAAGAGGCGTCATCTCTGACTGCTCTGCATCACCCCACCCTCGCTCTACATACTGACTAGAGCGTTGTGTACCTCCCTCTGGAGCGATGTCTTCCTCCTCCATTGACTCCTCCTCATCCTCCTCACAAAGTGAACACCGCCCAGCCCTTTGTGAGGAACCACGTTGCGCTGACTGTCCAGAAGGTGATGGAATTTGTGACTCCTCATCCTCCACCTCTTCCAAAACCTCATCCCTTATTGCTTGCAGTGTTTTTTGAAGCAGGCAGATAAGGGGGACAGTCAGGCTGACTAGTGCATCATCTGCACTCGCCATCCGCGTTGACTCATCAAACGCACGCAAAACGTGGCAGATGTCCTTCATAGAGGCCCACTCAGTAGTGGTAAAGTGTGAACGACGCAAATTGCGAGTTGATTGCGCCTGATGCAGCTGATACTCCATTACTGCTGGCTGCTGCTCACACAACTGCTCCAACATATGTAACGTGGAATTCCACCTGGTGGGTACGTCACATATGATGCGATGTTCAGGAAGGCGAAATCTGCGTTGCAGAGCTGCAATGCGCGATCTGGCCATGCTGGAACGTCGCAAGTGAGCGCACTCTAGGCGGACCTTGTGCAGCAGTGCATCAAGATCCGGATAGTCCCTCAAAAAACTCTGCACGACCAAGTTGAGCACATGTGCCAGACATGGTATGTGAGTGAGGTTGCCAAGGCCCAGAGCTGCCACCAGATTTCGGCCATTGTCACACACTACCAAGCCTGGCTGGAGATTCGCTGGCAAAAACCACACGTCGCTCTCCTGCTTGATGGCATTCCAGAGCTCCTGCGCTGTGTGGCTTCGATTCCCCATGTAAATTAATTTCAGGACGGCCTGTTGACGTTTGGCCACGGCTGTGCTCATATCGGTCGCATCAGGTAAACGTTCACGGGTCCATGTGGAGGTAGACCGTGACGGCTCCTGCAGCGATGATTCTGAGGAACTGGAGTAGGAGGAGGAGTCAATGTGGACAGACTTGATTCCTGCAATCCTTGGAGTTGGCAGAACACGTACAGCGCCACTCGCAAGATCTGTACCCGGCTCCACAACATTGACCCAATGGGCAGTGAGGGAAAGGTATCGTCCCTGGCCATGGGTACTGGTCCACGCATCGGTGGTCAGGTGGACCTTGCTACTGACGGCGTTTAGTAGCGCATGTTTAATTTTTCCCTCAACATGCTTTTGCAGACCAGGGACGGCTTGCCTGCTGAAATAAAATCGGCTGGGCACATTGTATTGTGGGACTGCCAATGACATTAAGTCACGGAAACTGTCAGTCTCCACCAGCCTGAATGACAGCATTTCAAGGGACAGGAGTTTTGCAATGCCAGCATTCAGAGCCTGTGCTCGTGGATGGTTTGCCGAGTATGGCCGTCTTTTATCCCATGCCTGTGCTACCGATGGCTGTTTTGTGGCCTGGGAGTGTGAGGATGACAGGGAACTTGCAGCTGTGGGTGGAATAACACTGGGTCTCTGGACAACAGTTACAGAGGTTCTTCCATGGCGATCCTGTGAGGAAGCCGAACCAGCTGTGTGTGAGCTGGAGGAAGAGGCTCCAACACGAGCTGAAGATGTAGGTGCTGCTGTAGGTTGGCCTACATCTCCAGTGTGTCTTTGTAACTCAGCTACGTGCTTTGTCCGTACATGTTTCCACATATTTGTGGTATTGAGGTTACTGATATTTTTACCTCTTTTAACTTTTTGATTACACAGCTTGCATTTGACATAGCAAATATCATCTGCAAGTGTGTCAAAAAAGGACCACGCACTGCAAGTCCTGGGAGCGCCCGGTTTGGCTGTTGGAAGAGAACTGCTACGAACGGGTGCCAAACTGGAGGCTACAGGCAACCGAGTCTGCAGCCTACCTCTCCTTACTGTTTGGACCGTTGGGGCAATCTCTTCCTCAGAGCTGCTACCACCACCTTCCTGTTCCTCACGCCATGTTGGGTCTTGGACCTCATCATCTCCACTACCTCTTCCAACACCTGCTGCTGTTGGGTGGTCTGGCCAGCACCTTGCTCAACAGAAAATGGCACCTGAGTCTCATCATCATCAGATGCGTTCTGCGGTGTGCTGACCATCGGCACTGGCTCACCCGCCTCTTCACATTCAGAGAGACACAGCTGTTGCGCATTACTGCATACTGCCTCTTCTTCACATTCCAGAATGCTGCTTGGCTGGGCCCCTGTTTCCAAGCCAACAGATTCTGAGAACAGAAGCAGAGACTCAGCTGGCTCCAGTTCATAACTCTCTGACTGCCTGGGCAATTTGGCAGGCGGTGAAGAGACAGATGGTTGTTCAACAGTGCTGTGGTCCTGAGAAGAGGTGGAAGCAATTGAAGTCGATGCATTGGCTGCCATCCAACCAACAACGGCTTCAATTTGTTCTTCCCGCAGCAGAGGGGTACGCTGAGCTCCTACAAAAGTGCGCATAAAGGAACGCTCACGGGGAAAACTGGTGGATGCTGTGTCACTGGGTGCGGCAGCAGCCACAGAATCCCCACGTCCTCTCCCTGCTGAAACTCCCCGGCCACGACCACGTGCCTTATTCCCTGCCTTCTTCATCTTGGTAGATTGATAAAGAAAGTCAGAAAAGTTATAAGGCCTAAGTGTGGTTATTCCTCAGAGACTGCAGTGAACACTGCAGACAACTGTTCAGTAGCTGTGAAAGGCCCCTTTGTGTACTTCTATAGTGTTTGCAACCAATGTATTGTATACGGATGGAAGCGCGTCACACTAATAGATTAGATTTTTTTCAAATATAATGGAGCAGCACCAATTAGTGAAGGATGAGGCAGTGACACACGCTCAGCAGACTACAACCAGCAGTAGTTGAAGAACTAACTGGAGCGTGATCTGCACTCAAAAAATGAAAAGCTCACAGACTACAGTGAACACTGAAACACAACTGTTCAGTAGCTGTGAAAGGCCCCTTTGTCTACTTCTATAGTGTTTGCAACCAATGTATTGTATACGGATGGAAGCGCGTCACACTAATAGATTAGATTTTTGGTAAATATAATGGAGCAGCACCAATTAGTGAAGGATGAGGCAGTGACACACGCTCAGCAGACTACAACCAGCAGTAGTTGAAGAACTAACTGGAGCGTGATCTGCACTCAAAAAATGAAAAGCTCACAGACTACAGTGAACACTGAAACACAACTGTTCAGTAGCTGTGAAACGCCCCTTTGTCTACTTCTATAGTGTTTGCAACCAATGTATTGTATACGGATGGAAGCGCGTCACACTAATAGATTAGATTTTTGGCAAATATAATGGAGCAGCACCAATTAGTGAAGGATGAGGCAGTGACACACGCTCAGCAGACTACAACCAGCAGTAGTTGAAGAACTAACTGGAGCGTGATCTGCACTCAAAAAATGAAAAGCTCACAGACTACAGTGAACACTGAAACACAAGTGTTCAGTAGCTGTGAAACGCCCCTTTGTCTACTTCTATAGTGTTTGCAACCAATGTATTGTATACGGATGGAAGCGCGTCACACTAATAGATTAGATTTTTGGCAAATATAATGGAGCAGCACCAATTAGTGAAGGATGAGGCAGTGACACACGCTCAGCAGACTACAACCAGCAGTAGTTGAAGAACTAACTGGAGCGTGATCTGCACTCAAAAAATGAAAAGCTCACAGACTACAGTGAACACTGAAACACAACTGTTCAGTAGCTGTGAAACGCCCCTTTGTCTACTTCTATAGTGTTTGCAACCAATGTATTGTATACGGATGGAAGCGCGTCACACTAATAGATTAGATTTTTGTCAAATATAATGGAGCAGCACCAATTAGTGAAGGATGAGGCAGTGACACACGCTCAGCAGACTACAACCAGCAGTAGTTGAAGAACTAACTGGAGCGTGATCTGCACTCAAAAAATGAAAAGCTCACAGACTACAGTGAACACTGAAACACAACTGTTCAGTAGCTGTGAAACGCCCCTTTGTCTACTTCTATAGTGTTTGCAACCAATGTATTGTATACGGATGGAAGCGCGTCACACTAATAGATTAGATTTTTGGCAAATATAATGGAGCAGCACCAATTAGTGAAGGATGAGGCAGTGACACACGCTCAGCAGACTACAACCAGCAGTAGTTGAAGAACTAACTGGAGCGTGATCTGCACTCAAAAAATGAAAAGCTCACAGACTACAGTGAACACTGAAACACAAGTGTTCAGTAGCTGTGAAACGCCCCTTTGTCTACTTCTATAGTGTTTGCAACCAATGTATTGTATACGGATGGAAGCGCGTCACACTAATAGATTAGATTTTTGGCAAATATAATGGAGCAGCACCAATTAGTGAAGGATGAGGCAGTGACACACGCTCAGCAGACTACAACCAGCAGTAGTTGAAGAACTAACTGGAGCGTGATCTGCACTCAAAAAATGAAAAGCTCACAGACTACAGTGAACACTGAAACACAACTGTTCAGTAGCTGTGAAACGCCCCTTTGTCTACTTCTATAGTGTTTGCAACCAATGTATTGTATACGGATGGAAGCGCGTCACACTAATAGATTAGATTTTTGTCAAATATAATGGAGCAGCACCAATTAGTGAAGGATGAGGCAGTGACACACGCTCAGCAGACTACAACCAGCAGTAGTTGAAGAACTAACTGGAGCGTGATCTGCACTCAAAAAATGAAAAGCTCACAGACTACAGTGAACACTGAAACACAAGTGTTCAGTAGCTGTGAAACGCCCCTTTGTCTACTTCTATAGTGTTTGCAACCAATGTATTGTATACGGATGGAAGCGCGTCACACTAATAGATTAGATTTTTGGCAAATATAATGGAGCTGCACCAATTCCACAAAATCAAATAAAAAAAAAGAGTCAGTGAGTGACACGTGCAGATGCCTACAAACAGCGGTGGATGCAGAGCAAACTGCAGCGTCACCTGCACTCACACACACCTTGCACAGAGCTGTTAAAACAACACTGGCAAAAGGAAGCTTTACACAGCGGTTGGTAAACTAGCCTGCCTAAAGCACAGTAGAGTACACAAAATCGCAATGTCTAACTGTCCCTCAGAGTCAGCACAGCAGCGTTCTGTCCCTAACTGAGTTCACAGCACAGTGACGCTAAAATGGAGGCGGCGCCTTTTATAGTGCATTCTGACATCATTTCAGCAGCCAATCACAGCCATGCCATTAGTTAAGATGACCGCAGCATTACAGGATGTGCCCACACTTCATAAGATTCCTCATTGGCTGACTAAAATCACATTGCCTCTCAAAGAATTATGGGAACTTCCGATTCCGGTATACGATATATGAAAAATATCGGAACTAAGTATCGGAATTCCGATACAGCGAATATCGGCCGATACCCGCTACTTGCGGTATCGGAATGCTCAACACTAATGACGAGGCATCTGAATTCCAAGCATGAGCTGCAGTGGAGTACACGCTTTGAAAAGCATGACAGATCTGAACTTCTTAGTGCTCCCTCTTCTGCTGTGGTCTCGTCCTTTTCCTCCCACTCACGATCAGCAGGGCCATCTGCCTCCTCGCAAAGAGAGGATGTGAAAGCATCACCAGCAAGATGTGACAGCATAATCTCCAAACCGTCCTATGGAAATGTTCAGCTCTCAATTCCCCAAACCCTTGAAAGAAAGAGGAAATTCCCCACTACCCACCCAAGAGCCATGGTATTGAATGACAACATTTCCAAATTATTGGCCTTTGAAGTGCTGCCATTCTGGCTGGTGGAGATGGGCAGTTTTAAAAAACAGATGATGGTTGCTGTCCCAGCCGCCACTACTTTTCCACGAAGGTCATCCCTGCCCTGCACACACACATGTTGCGGACCAAATCTTGTGTGCACTGCACAACACAATAAGTGTTTCAAAAAGGAAGGAGAGGAGGACAATCAATAGTCTACATAAAATATATAATACTTTATTAATTACAAAATAGTCATGGTTACACCACTTCACCACCAATGAGTGGGTCTCCATGCGGGATGTATGAGGCGTGTTGCTTTGAATACTCCAGCAACATGACCCCCCGAAGAAGCATTCAAGCGAAATGCGCGTTGGGGTCTCCTGTCTTCCACGCTTTGTGCAGGTCTGTTGTGTAGGTCTTTCAATCATCATTCTTCATTTTTCATCTGCATTCATTTTTCTAATGTGGGCAAGACTTACAACTATATGCCGGTGTGAATGACTTATCTTATTATGGGATATCATCTGTCCATATGTTTTGGCACTGTGCACTTTAGGTAATTGGTCTAATGTGGTCTTATATATAATTATATGCCCTTATGAATGTCTGCCATCTAAAATAGAAAATGTTATTTGTCCATATATTGTGGCACTATAAATTTTACCAATGATTCTATATTTTTACTTTTGCCATATAGCACTACGCACTTTATACTTGAATTTTCATTTTTTCTATATCTATTATCATTAACTTATGTGGCTTTCTATGCCACCTTATTAGAGTTATTTGTTATTCTTTATAGGTCCTTTGAATTTGGCAACTGCATTGTATATTATTTACATATATACATATATAACTCTTTTTATTCACTATATGGACTTAATTAGATTTTTTGCTCTTTTCATATGGATTTACTTCAGGTGTTTATACAGACCCTGTTACACTTTCCTGCATTGACGCATCACATCAATCAAAGCAGGAGGATGCGATTAGGAGCAGAGAGGAGGGACGTACGCTGCAGCAAAGACGCCCATCGGACCGGACCACTCTTATTTACATACAGCGCGGGAGCATATCAAATTGTACTTTTGGGGGCATATAGGGGGAGTCAGGAGCTGACAGACACGTTTCTGGAGTGCGGCACAGGAGCAGTTAAAGGTGGTGGCATTTGTTCATAGGCTCAAAAACTGGTGACAGGTTCCCTTTAATTCTATGTTCTTTTAAGTCAGTTCCATAAAAAAAATGAGTAAAAAACAACCCCTACAAAAACAGTGTTAGATTACTCCTCCCTTGCCTCTTCCACCTCTACCTTCTCCTCAACCTCCTCCTCCACTTGGACCTCCACCTCATGGTCAAAGATTATATTTTATTTTTTATCCACATTTGTTTGCAGTGCAATTTTTTTGCTCTTACCCCCATTATGCTTCCTTTCAGGGCTGCCACTAGGAATTTCGGGGCCCCATACTGACAAAATTTATGGGGCCCCCCTTGAGACTCCACCCCCAGTTCCGCCTCCACCCTAGCTCCTCCTCCACCACGCAAACCATCCAAAATCCCTCCGCCTTTTCTTGGAAAAACTCCACTTCTGCACCACGCCCTCACCAATGACACATTAACATCAAATCACATGCGTAGACATCAGCTTTTGTTTTGACCAAAAGATTTTTTTAAGCCTGCCACCACAACAAGGTAATATGGGTGAAATGGTGTGCACTCAAGTCTAGTGTACAGGAGATGCTGGTGAATTGGTCCTAAGCGGCACCAACAAATATAGGAAGAGCAAAATTCGCCACACACTACAATTGATTACTATGCAGAAAAATATTTTTATTTGAAAAATTATCCAATCCAAAAGAAGAAAGTGCCAGTGCCGTAATAATAATATGTACAATATACAGATACCCAACGTTTCGACCCTCCCGGATCTTAATCATGGGGTACTAGAGAAAAATAGAAAAAACATAGTGTGAGGCAATTATATACAGTGATTACATATACATATATAACATATATACAGATATGGGCTGGATCATATATAATTGATTGCGAAAAATGTCATGTAGATAATAATCCAGAAAGTAGAATATATCGTTAAAGTACATATGGAGCATCATTATACAATCTCAACATGGAGATATATAGAGTAACAATTTATATAATCATAGTAGAACAAAAGCACAATGATATAAGAAACAAAGAAGTAGCGCATTTCTACCTTGTAAAATTAGTACAACAGAGATATGGCACATAGTAGAGGCAATAAATTCCTTGTAAATTCCCTTATAGCAGAGCCAGATGCTGCAGATAATAACAAAATTGATTAATTAAATAAATATAGGGAAATAGGCGTCACCATCATTGAAATGTCAGAGATTACCTGCTGTGTACAAAGAGAAGGAGTTAAATGTATCCAGAATAGGGTAAAGTCTGTCCTGAGTGGCGTCCTGATAGCCTGTACAGGGCAAATGGAACACAAATTATAGCCCATTATAGTGGCAGATGGAGTGGACTATTTAAATGAAAACATACCTTTGGAGGTGGATGAAATGAGAATATAGGCGGCGCACCTGCGCCCTGCCGTGTACAGAAAGTAGGGGTTAAATGTGCCCTGGACGGGGTTAAAACATGTCCTGGATGGCGTCCACAGAGCCTACATGGGGTAAATGTGGCATAAGTTGCAGCCCAGAGTGATGGCAGATGGGGTGAACCGCTTTGAATCAAAGACATACCTTAAGAAGCGAATGTACAGGTTTACAGGCGGCGCTCCTGCGCCCTGCCTTGTCTGCTGGGTGACCAGGTGTATGGGAAGGGAGCAAATGGGGGTTTAAATGTGGCGCCGTGTACCGCCGGACCGGAAGTGCGTCATCCGGATCGGAAGTGACACGGTGCCACATGCAGGCCTCTAGTCTCCTCCCCATAGATTTTGTCTCCTATACAGATTAGTGTCTCTCATAGTCCTGCTTATATTTGCCTTTTCCCACCGAAAACATGGCGGCCGCTACCGCTATCGCGCATGCGCGATTACATCAGATCATGTTGCGCCGTGTCACTTCCGGTCCGGATGACGCACTTCCGGTCCGGCAGTACACGGCGCCGCATTTAAACCCCCATTTGCTCCCTTCCCATGCACCTGGTCACCCAGCAGACAAGGCAGGGCGCAGGAGCGCCGCCTGTAAACCTGTACATTCGCTTCTTAAGGTATGTCTTTGATTCAAAGCGGTTCACCCCATCTGCCATCACTCTGGGCTGCAACTTATGCCACATTTACCCCATGTAGGCTCTGTGGACGCCATCCAGGACATGTTTTAACCCCGTCCAGGGCACATTTAACCCCTACTTTCTGTACACGGCAGGGCGCAGGTGCGCCGCCTATATTCTCATTTCATCCACCTCCAAAGGTATGTTTTCATGTAAATAGTCCACTCCATCTGCCACTATAATGGGCTATAATTTGTGTTCCATTTGCCCTGTACAGGCTATCAGGACGCCACTCAGGACAGACTTTACCCTATTCTGGATACATTTAACTCCTGCTCTTTGTACACAGCAGGTAATCTCTGACATTTCAATGATGGTGACCCCTATTTCCCTATATTTATTTAATTAATCATTTTGTTATTATCTGCAGCATCTGGCTCTGCTATAAGGGAATTTACAAGGAATTTATTGCCTCTACTATGTGCCATATCTCTGTTGTACTAATTTTACAAGGTAGAAATGCGCTACTTCTTTGTTTCTTATATCATTGTGCTTTTGTTCTACTATGATTATATAAATCGTTACTCTATATATCTCCATGTTGAGATTGTATAATGAGGCTCCATATGTACTTTAACGATATATTCTACTTTCTGGATTATTATCTACATGACATTTTTCGCAATAAATTATATATGATCCAGCCCATATCTGTATATATGTTATATATGTATATGTAATCACTGTATATAATTGCCTCACACTATGTTTCTTCTATTTTTCTCTAGTACCCCATGATTAAGATCCGGGAGGGTCGAAACGTTGGGTATCTGTATATTGTACATATTATTATTCTTCTTTTGGATTGGATAATTTTTCAAATAAAAATATTTTTCTGTATAGTAATCAATTGTAGTGTGCGGTGAATTTTGCTCTTCCTACCACGACAAGGTAGAATCTATTGGCAGGGCCCTACTCTACTCTAACCTCTTAAACATTCGGTAACTTTTTTTTTGTATATTTTAATTATCTTTCTTCAAGGGAATGTGTCACATACATTTTTTTTAACTAATTGAAATCATATATATATATATATATATATATATATATATATATACACACACTGTATTTCTGATTGCAGATTATTGTATTCAGTTAATGATGGGCCCCATATAATGCTCCATAAAAGTTATGCCCCCATACGATGCTCCATATATTTTATGCCCCATATGATGCCCCATAGATTTTATACCCCCATATGATGCTCCATAGATTTTATGCCCCCATATGATGCTCCATAGATTTTATGCCCCCATATGATGCTCCATAGATTTTATGACGCCATATGATGCCCCATAGATGTATATGCCCCCATATGATGCTCCATAGATTTTATGCCGCCATATGATGCCCCATAGATGAATATGCCCCCATATGATGCTCCATAAATTTTATGCCCCATATGATGCTCCAAAGATTATGCCGCCATATGATGCTCCAAAGATTATGCCGCCATATGATGCTCCATATATTATGCCGCCATATGATGCTCCAAAGATTATGGCGCCATATGATGCTCCATAGATTTTATGCCCCATATGATGCTCCATAGATTATGCCGCCATATGATGCTCCAAAGATTATGCCGCCATATAATGCCCCACAGATTATGCCGCCATATGATGCCCCAAAGATTATGCCGCCATATGATGCTCCAAAGATTATGCCGCCATATGATGCCACACAGATTATGCCGCCATATGATGCCCCACAGATTATGCCGCCATATGATGCCCCAAAGATTATGCCGCCATATGATGCTCCAAAGATTATGCCGCCATATGATGCTCCATAGATTATGCCGCCATATGATGCTCCAAAGATTATGCCGCCATATGATGCTCTATAGATTTTATGCCCCATATGATGCTCCATAGATTATGCCCCATACAATGCTCCATAGATTATGCCCCATATGATGCTCCAAAGATTATGCTGCCATATGATGCCCCACAGATTATGCCGCCATATGATGCTCCAAAGATTATGCCGCCATATGATGCTCCAAAGATTATGCCGCCATATGATGCTCCAAAGATTATGCCGCCATATGACGCTCCATAGATTATGCCGCCATATGATGCCCCACAGATTATGCCGCCATATGATGCCCCAAAGATTATGCCGCCATATGATGCTCCATAGATTTTATGCCCCATATGATGAGCAGGCAGGGGGGGGCGGCCACACGCAGCAATCCAACAGGGCCCCAGCCCAGGGCAGGCAGGAGGGGCCCGCAGCATCCACCAACAGGGTCCCCAGGGCCCCTGTTGCTGGATCCTGCACCTGCGGGCCCCCCCGCCTGCCCTGGGGGCCCATTTGGTGGATGCTGGGCCCCCCCTTCCTGCCCTGGGCCCTGTTGGTGGTGTGTGGTGGATGCTGGCGCTGCGGCTGTCCTGGCCGGGCCCCCCCTGCGACAGACTACTCACCCTGCTGAGCTTGCCTGCACCCGGTCCGGTCCGCCGCTCCCAGCCAGACGGCAGTGTGTGTCAGGCACAGCACACCGACGTGACACGCTGCTCGCTCTGCTCCAGAATGAGGAAGTGGAGCAGAGCAGCGTGTGACGTCACGGCTGGACCATGATGCATCAGGGCGGGCTGTAGCTTAAAGCTACAGTGCCTGCCCATTTAATTTGCCAGCCAGGAGGTCAGGACTGGGGACAGTGGGGAATATAAAGCAGCGAAGCGCTGCGCCTGCTGCCAGACCGTGCTGCAAGCGTGCTCGGGCGGCGGGCCCCCTAAAGCACCGGGCCCCATACATTAGTAAGGGCTGTAATGCCCTGATGGCGGCCCTGCTTCCTTTTGCATCTCCCTAGCCCTTACTATGACCATTTTTCAGCCATTTTAAAGCACCAACGTTCAGGTTGCCATTGACTTCTGTTGGGTTCAGGTTCAGGGTCAAATTCTGATCCTAAACTGAGCTTCGAACTACAGTACAGCCGAACCCGACCATCCACGGGTCAGCTCAACCTCCTGCTTTTTGGCCTCCCCTCTAACACTCTCACACACCTCCAATCTATCCTAAACTTTGCCGGTCGACTAATCCATCTGTCCCCTGCTACTCCCCGGCCTCTCCTCTCTGTCAATCCTTTCACTGTTTCTCCATTGCCTAAAGACTACAGTTCAAAGCCCTAACTTTGGCATACAAAGCCAACCACAACCTGTCTCCTCCATACATCTGTGACCTCGTCTCCCACTACTTACTTACACCCAACGTCCAATCATCACAATATCTCCTGCTCTACTCCCCTCTAAGCTCTTCTTCCCACAATCGCATACAAGACTTTTCCTGTGCATCCCCCTACTCTAAAACTCTCTACCCATCATATCAGACTCTCGCCTACAATGGAAACCTTCAAAAAGAGCCTGAAGACCTACCTCTTCCCACAAGAGTACAACATGCAGTAACCACCAATCCACCAAACCGCTGCATGACCAACTCTGCCCTCACCTATTCTATCCTAACACATCCTTTGTAGATTATGAGTCCTCGCGAGCAGGGTCCTCTCTCCTCTTGTACTAGTCGGAGACTCGTTTTGTTCAAGATTATTTTACTTGCTTTTATTATGTATACCCTTTTTCACATGTGAAGCGCCATGGAATAAATGGCGCTATAATAATAATAAAAAATAATAAAAAAATAATTATATTTAGCAGTTTTTCGCAATTTTTGTACAATCTAGGGCCACTTTCACTTGCTATTTTAGTTAATGAATTGTGAGTTCAGCTGAAATTAAAAGGAAGTAAAAGTCAGTGTTCATGTGAATTTTGCTTTGTTTGTAAAGATCTCTGGATCAATAAGGGTTTCAACATCAACTTGTTTGCACATGGTTTAACTGTAACACGCCCTTCATTTCTTACCGTTACTTACTCACCACAATTTATAAACCTTGCCGTTGCAGTTAGTGTTCACTTATCTCTAAGCATACTGTGGTATGGTTTGTTTTCTTTTTTCTTCTACAATTTTTTCCTTTTTAAAGTTATTTTCTCAACTTTTACTTACTTAATTTTCATTTTAATTATTGTTTTGTATTACTCTGTATCCCAACCCCCTATTCCAAAACATTACTGCTTGAGAAAGCCAAGTGTGGTGGAGCTTTCAGAATTGAACAGTAAGCAGAGAGTCAACCAAAGACTGGAATTATACACGTGACCTGACATCTCCAGAGCACACGTAAGTAAACAATAAAGGGGTTGTCCACCTTGGGATACATTTTTTCTTACTTAAATGCATGTAATTTGGCTAAAAATCAATTTTGCAATTGAGTTATATTATAACTTGCACCGTTTCGCTTTTACAGGCTCTTTGTTTCCCTGCATAAATGTGATTTAGTCTGTGATCATAAATGACTCTGAGCTGAAATGAGATAAAAAAAGACACACAAAGTTACAATAGTGAGCTGACAGGTTCTCTATCAACCCATTCTGCAGCCAGCAATAGACAGTACAACATAGAGGATATAGAAATTGAAACATTTTTAATGAAACCTAATTGCAAAAATGATTTTTTATCACTAATTAAAAGCATTTATGTAAGAAAAAAATTGCCTCCAATGGTGGAAAACCTCTTTAACTTTTCGCTATGATTAGAAATAAGCAGTTTGTATTGTAATTGGGTTTATACTGTTTATATTGAAAATGCAATTTATAACCAAAGAAACAAAAAACTGAGCTGGACTATAAAGTGGTATACATGCAAAGTGTAAGAGCACGTTCACACTATTGCTATTTCACAGACAAAAGCCAAGAAAAAAAAACAAAAATGAGCATATATCCTACAGCAAGTAAAGAAGTAAATAGTAAATGTAAATTACACAGGATACTTAGTACCGTATTTTTCGGGCTATAAGATGCACTTTTTCCCCCAAAAAATTGTGAGGAAAATGGGGGGTGCGTCTTATAGCCCGACCGCAGCTTACCGGGGGTTGCGGTAGCGGTGTGGCGGTGGCGGTGGCAGAGATGCGGCGTTGCAGAGGCGCAGTTGGCGGCGTGCACCTGAGCAGGGTCCCTTCCTCAGGTGGTTAGGTGACGCCGCGGCACCGAGAACAGACAGGACAGCAGAGCCGGGATTGCCGGTGGTGGCGGCCATCTTCCTGAGGCGGCGCATGCGCAGATACAGTACTCTGCTTCCTGTGGCTTCAGGAAAATGGCCGCGGTAGGCCGCGCATGCGCAGATAGAGATCGCGGCGGCCATTTTTCTGAAGCCCCAGGAAGCAGAGTACTCTGCGCATGCGCCACCTCAGGAGGATGGCCGCCACCACCGACAAACCCGGCTCTGCTGTCCTGTCTGCTCTCCGTGCCGCGGCGTCACCTCACCACCTGAGGAAGGGACCTTGCTCAGGTGCACGCCGCCCATCGTGCCTCTGCCACCGCCGCATCTCTGCCACCGCCGCACCTCTGCCACCGCCACACCTGCCACAAACCCAGCTCTGCTCTCCATGCCGCGGCGTCACCACACCTGAGGAAGGGACCCTGCTCAGGTGCACGCCGCCCATCGCGCCTCTGCCACCGCCGCATCTCTGCCACCGCCGCACCTCTGCCACCGCCACACCTGCCACAAACCCAGCTCTGCTCTCCGTGCCGCGGCGTCACCACACCTGAGGAAGGGACCCTGCTCAGGTGCACGCCGCCCACCGCGCCTCTGCCACCGCCGCATCTCTGCCACCGCCGCACTTCTGCCACCGCCACACCACAGCCACAAACCCGGCTCTGCTCTCCGTGCCGCAGCGTCACCTCACCTGAGGAAGGTGAGTACAGTATCAGCATCACCGCACCTCTGCCACACCACTGCCGCAACCCCTGCTGTACCACCGCCGGCCCACAGGTACCTTAAAATTCGGACAATAAGACGGACCCCCATATTGTAAAAATCTTTTTTTCTGCTATTTTCACCCCAAAATTTGGGGTGCGTCTTATGGTCCGGTGCGTCTTATAGTCCGAAAAATACGGTAAATGCTATTTTGATTAAAAAAAACATAAAAGCCATCCCACTACGACAAAGTGTGCCCATCTGGACAGTCCTAACTTGTCTCTAGTATTAAAACCTTACCATGTGTCAAATGACGTCAATGTGAATAAGGACAGAGCAGGACAGGGCCCAACTCTGGCACCCAGGTCAGGACTATCCCAATGGATACACTTTGTGGTGGGATGGTTTTATGCTTTTTTATAGAAAAGGAAGGCAGCAGGTGAACAGTGAGGTGAGTATTAGGTTTAGGTTTATTTATCCTAACCTTGCTGTCCCTCTTTGATTCATCTAGACACAATTTTGCTTAATTCAGAAGAAGGAAATTGCAAACAAATCCCTATTGTGGAGAATTTGCCCATCTCTAATACTGACATACATTACATTTGCTACCTGCATGTTTAAAAAATCCTTTGAAATACAGCCAGATAGTATTTCTCAAGTGATCCCTGTACATACTGGGTGAAACTGGTTCATTGAGCTCTATCTAAAAAGTTTTTGCTTATAATAAGTGTCACAGGTTTACCCCGACAAAGAGGAGCCTGAAGACCACAGCATCTGATTTCTCCTACTCCTGCACTGATTAGAAGAACTTCACCTTCATACTAAACGGTGCAGGTTTCTTTTAGCAGTGCATGGGTTAATCTGCTCAGTTAAGAGCTCCTGGAAGCTTTGATGTATTTAAGGCTTAGCTGTTCAGTTAGCCACTCACCTCTCCTATATAATCTGGGCCCTGGTTAGCACTCATTGTCAGAGTAAGCTTATGCTGCATGGCTGGAGGTTGTTGGTGGTTGTTGTTGGAGATGACTTTGGTGGATTTATCTGTGATTGTTGCTAGGTTTTGAGTGTGCGATAATTCCCTTTCTTCTCCTACTTTGGTTTAACCCCATCCTCCACTTCCCAGTGTTTACCTTTGTTTATTTGTGTATATTTGTATGATTTGTATTTTCCTTTATTCCTGTTCGTATTACTTTGCTAGTCTGGTTGGTGAATTACGGTACACTAATACTTCGCTGGGTGGGGGAAGGGTACAAACTGAGGGCGGATTCAGTAGCTAAGGCAAGGTACGTGGCCTCGGTTTCTTTGGCATCTTCACCATCAGAACTAATTTGAGGAACAGTGCGAGCTAGGGCGCCCCTAGCTTTAGGGACAGGAAAGGAGCCCCTGGTCCCAGGACATCCAACAACAGTCGTGACAAGGTTCCTCAGAGGCGCCCCATCCTATACACTTAAGCTTAAGCAGTTTGAATAGTCATCATCTAAAAGTTCACGTCATTTGCATAGTTACAGTAATGTGCCAACTTGTTGCTCTTCCTAATTCTCTCAATTTTCAGTAAAAAAAAAACAACTGCAACCTCTGCTTCATTAAGAAAAACAGGAAGAGAAGCTAGTTGATATGAGACTGTAAGTATGAAAATTGCATATAAGTGATTATGTGATAACCGCTGTAAAAGCAAGCTGAGCTAAATCCTGAATCTGAGTATATTACAAGCTATTAGGATTTGGCATGCTGCAGGGCTTAATTTTATAATTAATGCTTCTCACATAAATGCAGATATAGTAACCTTAACCCCTTCAAAACCCTGCACTTTTTCGTTTTTGCGGTTTCTCTTTTCTCTCCCCTTCTTCCCAGAGCCATAACTTTTTTATTTTTCCATCAATATGCCATGTGAGGGCTTGTTTTTTGTGGGACAAGTTGTACTTTTGAACGACACCATTGGTTTTACCATACATGTACTCAACAATAGGAAAAAATTCCAAGTGCGGTGAAATTGCAAAAAAAAGTGCAATTCCACCCCATTTTTTTTTATTTTTTTTACCATGTTCACCAAATGCTAAACCTGACTGCCATTTTGATTCTCCATGCCATTACGAGTTCATAGACACCAAACATGTCTAGGTTCTTTTTTATTTAAGTGGTAAAAAAAATCCAAAGTTTGTTAAAAAAAAAAAATTCACCATTTTCCGAGATGTGTAGCGTCTCCATTTTTCATGATCTGGGGTTGGGTGAGGGCTTTTTTTTTGCGTGCTGTGCTGACGTTTTTATTGATACCATATTGGTGCAGATACGATCTTTTGATTGCACGTTATTGCATTTTAATACAATGTCGCGGCGACCAAAAAAATTTAATTCTGGCGTTTTGACTTTTTTCTCGCTATGCCATTTAGCGATCAGGTTAATCCTATTTTTTATTGATAGATCGGGCGATTCTGAAAGCGGCAATATCAAATATGTGTATGTTTGTTTTTTTACTGTTTTATTTTGAATGGGGCTAGAGGGGGGTGATTTAAACTTTTTTAAAAAATTTTTAATATCTTTAAAAACTTTTTTTTTTTACTTTTGCCATACTTCAATAGTCTCTATGGGAGACTAGAAGCTGCCAAAATCCGATCGGTTCTGCTACATATAGGCGTCGCGATGATCACATCGTCTCTATGTAGTAGAATTACTCACTTGAAATCCTGCACTGACAATCATATAGGTCTTCAGGAGACCTTTGGTTGTCATGCCAATGAACCAATGAAACTCCTAAACCCTTCATCCAATTTTAATGTGGATACCCTCAAATGAAAGCTGAAAGTCTGAACTTCAACTGCATCTGATTTGTTTTGTTTCAAATTCATTGTGGTAATGTCTAGAACCAAAATTTAGATAAATGTTGTCTCTGTCCAAATATTTATGGACCTAACTGTATTGCCATGGCTACTGAAATTGTTAAATGCTGAAGTAATGCCCCAGACACAGAGCCATGTGGTCACTAGAAATCAGCATTTTCACTATTTGCCTGAGGTGCAGAGGTTCTGCAGGGGTGGGATTAAAGTTCCTAGCTGACCTCTTTCTCTCCTCTGCTAACTAACATCCCCTTGCTCTCTGCGCCCAGAGTACATGCCCTGCCTGAACACCCTAGACATGCCATTGAGTTACTCAAGAATTCCGTACCACCAACCAACAATACCACTGTGTCCAAATTGATTATCCCTAGTTTATGATATATTAGTAGAACTATAGAACTTCCACACAATAATGAGGGAGGAATCTGGTATCATTAAAGGGGTTATCCGAGACATTTGTATTTTATTCTTATGGGGCAAGTTGCTAACTACCTGCCTGCTCTGCCCATATCTCCACCGGCTCAGAATAGTCATGGACCATTCTGCTGATAATTCTACAGCTTCCTTTGATTTCACCTCAACAGAGCAACTTCTCTTCTGCTCTGCTCTGTAACATCACATATTTTATTTTTGGCTACAAGATTATTATTTTGTTCCTCCCACTGATAACAATCCTGCAAAGAACTGGCATGCTGCGGATTTTGAAAGCTATGTGACTTGTAGGTTTTTGAGCTGAGAAAATATGTAATGTGTAGATTAGGGGTCTCAAACTGAATTCCTCGAGGGCCGCAAACCGTGCGTGTTTTCAAGATCTCCTTAGCATTGCACTAGGTGCTGGAATCATTATCAGTGCAGGTGATTAAATTATCACCTGCGTAATACAAGGAAATCCTGAAACATGACCTGTTTGCGGCCCATGAGGAATGCAGTTTGAGACCTCTGGTGTAGATGCTATTAAAAAAAATCTCATTTATTTACTTTCCACTGTATTCCACTGCCGAGTTTCTGCTTATAAATTTGAATGGAAAATCTGCAGGAAATGTGCAATGCGTGCATGTACAGTAGTTTAAGGCCTCATTCAGACATCCATGTTACAAGTTTTTCATGGAAACAGCACATACGCATTATAGTCTATGGAGCTGTACACTACACCATGTTAATTCATGGACTGCGTGTCAGTGCAAAACACAAGGAGACAGCACGAGGGCCAGTACAAGTCTATGGGTCCATGAAAAACATTTCCAGCACGCAGCATCAGTTGTTGGCATCAGTGTGCTGTCTGTGTTTAACAAAAGAAGAAGCTTTGTAATGAATTAATTTATTTATCCTTCCATGAGAAACACTGATGATACACCAACCAAACACTGACGGCAATTGGATCAAAAATACTGACACGTATTATTTTTATGCATATGTGAAAAACATGGATGTCTGAATTAGGCCTAACTGTTTATAAATATTCAACAATAATAGTCATCTGGAAAGGGCAATTACCATTAAGTTTTGCATAAAAATGTATTTTAGTAATGACGTATACAACGTTTTTTAAAACTAATAATAAACATGTTTTCTTAGGTCTCTCGAAGATGAAGTTTTTGAGATTCATCAGCCGTTTCACACTCCTCACAGTGTTATTTCTAGCTAACGTCATAGTCAGAAGTCATGGTATGTAATTGCTATATTAAGCTAAATAATCAGAATGAATTTCACACAGATTTTTAATATATTTTTACCTTTTTTAAATAATAACTTTTAGCATTTTCTTTTTGAGTTATAGTAAATGTTAGATTTAAAAAAAACAGGTTTTTGTGCCATTAGAAAAATGCCTAAAGAGTAACAATTGTTTTAATTTTTTTATAAATCAATAATGCACATGAAAATAGAAAGTTTTTACTTAAAAATAACTTACTTATTCAGCAAATACAGATTTCCCGTTACTGAGATAGGAGATGACAGTTGGTGCTCATAAAGTTCTATGGAGAACTGTGACTGTCATTTCAGGAGAACTTGCAGCAGAAGGTCTGCGTCTGCCTCTAGCTCTGTAGATTTTACCCATGAATTAAGAGTGAAAGATCAGTCCAGGAGGGGAAAGCATATTTATCTTATGAGATATATTACAAAGTTGCTTTTGTCATTGTACTATTGATTTCTGAAGTAAAATTAAAATAGAAGTTACTCTTTAACCCCTTTCTGGAAAATCATATACATATATGTTGGTGGATGTGGTGCCTTACTGCATTCCTCCATACTTGTACATGATTCAGTTAAATTGTCACCGTACAAAATCTTACAGTGACAGTTTAATACAAACTGACTGTCACCTACACTGAAGACATGCATCTAGCCGGCCCAGGACCAATCAGCTTTGACGCCACTCAGCAATCGCTGTAATTGGTCTGTTTGGTTTAGTCTGCTTTTCCATGTTTGCTCTTCTCAGTGATTCACAGTTGCGATCAAAGTCGGCTGTCAGGTAGTGCAGTAGAGTGCTATACACCCTATTGCATCTATTACCATAGGTGTTCTCATCGATCATGGTGCCACTGTCAATAGCGACAGTGGCATCTAGATGGTTAACCTTCATCGCTGCACCACAATTACGGTTACGAAGGTAACTATTAGGCTAGGTAACGGTTACTTGTTAAACCCTGCCTTAGCAGAGTATAACAGGCGCAGTGTATGAGACCAGCAACAAACATGGAAAATAGTGAAGTTCCTTGTTAGAAGTACGTAAAAATATGAAAAATAAATTAATAAAATTATAAAAAAACTTCACAAAAAACACATAAAAATAAAGCAAAAATGTTATGCCACTAGTAACACAAGTTTTATGTAAAAAATAAACAAATAAGTAACTGAACATAGTGTCACGCTATATATCCTATATGGTGAAAACCGTAAAAAAATTTAAAAAATTAACAAAAGTAGCTTTTAATAGAATGGAATAAAAATATATATAAAAAATGGTATTGTTGAAAACATCATCTTGTACCACAAAAAACAGGACAACACACAGCTCTAATATTTTTACTATGTAAAAGTAGCAAAACATAAAAATATATAAATCCGGTTTCCCGGTAATTGTACTGTCTTGAAGAAGTCGTCTTATCACTTATCCTACACGGTGACTGGGGTAAACAAAATTATAAAATATTATCACTTCTTGAGCTGTTGTTTATTTGTTTATTTTGCCTCCCAAAATTCTGAATAAGGCACAGTTCACATTTATCCTGTGCTGCCCACTTAGCACTTACATCGGGGTTTTCATCTAAATCTAAAAAAAACATGATTTAGACGAAATCCCTAATAGAACCATTCATTATGATGAGGCTGATGAAGTCACTTTGGACTCCCTCTGGCCTTTGTTCTCATGGTGTCCAGTCATTTTAGGCATACTTTTTAGCATAAAAAAGTTTTGCAACAACGTTTTTGTGTATGTCTGTCTGAAAAGATAGGACCCCAAAGTGACTCCCTCCACCTCAATACATTGAGCAGTTCTTTCAGGGATTTTAACTGAATCAAGTTTATTTGGGAGAGTTTAGATGGAAAATCCGATGTAACTGCTCAACATAGGGTATAGGATGAGTATGTCCGAGTCTTAGGCCGATGTCACACTTGCGAATGTGATGCGAGAAACTCACACGAGTTTCTCGCATCAACACCTGACACTGCCGCCGGCACTCAGACTGGAGAGTGCAGCTACATGTATTTCTATGCAGCCGCACACTCCGGTCTGAGTGCCGGCTGCAGTGTCGGGTGTTGATGCAAGAAATTTGTGCGAGTTTCTCGCATCACACTTGCAAGTGTGACACCGGCCTTATACTGAAAGTGATCAAAAATTTTTATGTACCTAAAAATATTACTAATAAAAACTTCAAATTAACCCACAAAAACAAGTCCCTGTTAGGTTCCTCATCTGTCAAAGGAAATATAAGGAGCTCTCACATTAATGGTAACATAAAGGCTCTGGAAAAGAAACACGGTGCCCCCTAACCGATCAAGCAGAATCTGCCTCCCAGCCCAAATGCCGCTTCCCTACTGAGCCTCACAAAACCTTTAAACTGGAATTAGCATCTACTGTACATGTTTAGAATCACGGTAGTGAGAAGAACCCACTTAGCAATTTACAGGGTACATGTCTGCAGAATCACAGAATGGGCACAATGGCATTGATCTGGCATATTTGCAACTTCAATCTGCAACATTCAGTCCATGCTTTTTTCTAGAAAACACAGGTGAGAGCAAAATAGTTGCTGCATTCATAGATGAATTCATTGAGGTGTGTGTTTCCAAAATAGGGTCACTTTTGGGTTTTTCTGCTGTTCTGGCTTGTTGGGTGCTCTATAAATGTTGTCTTCAAGCTATTCAAGGAGAATCTGTGCTCCAAAAGTTAGATTGCGCTCCTTCTCTTCTGAGCCATCTCAATGTTATAAACTTATGTGAAGCCCCTGTGGGTCCAAAATGATCACTGTAGCCCTAAGATGAATTATTTCTGGGATACAGATTCTAAAATGTGGCTACTTATGGGGTGTTGTGCTGTTTTGGCACCTCAGAAGAACTGTAAATGCAACATGGCTTTTGCAATTTATTCCAGTCAAAATCTCTTTCCCAAAATCCAACCAAAGTCCAACCAAAATCCTATCGTTTTCTTCTGATCCCAGCCATGTGCCAAAACAGTAGTTTTCAACCTTGTATATCGCCTTTGGAAGAAATTGCATAATAAATTGAGGGATTCATTTCCTCCTCTTACCCCTTGTGAAAATGAAAAATTTAGGGCTAAAGCAATATTTTAGTGGAAAAAATATAATTTTTCATTTTGTTATCTAATTTCACATTAATACCTGTGAAACACTTCAATGGTTAACAAACGTTCTATCAAGATTTTTGAATACATTGAGAGGTCTTTAAAATGGTTTAACTTTTGCGAGTTCTCCAATAAATACTCGTAAGCTCCAAAAGTCACTTTAAACCTGTAAGGTTCCATAAAAAAAAAACAGGATTTGTAAATTTTCTTAAAAAAATGTAAATTTGCTGTTAAAAGTTAAACTCTTCTAACATCTTAATAAAATAAAAGATCACTGGAAAAATGATGTTGATGTAAAGTACACATATGGGAAATGTTATTTTTTAACCATTTTATGTGGTATGAATATCTGCTATAATGGCATACAAATTCAAAGTTTGAAAATTTGCTAATTTTTCAAAATTTTCACAAAATTTCCAATAATTTCATAAATAAATGTAGATTTTATTGACCTAAATTTACTACTAACACAAAGTACATAATGTGCCAAGAAAAAAAAAGTTTCTGAATCACTGGGATATGTAGAAGCATTACAGAGTCATTATACAAAGTGACACAGGTCAGAATTGAAAAATGAGGCTTTGTCATTAAGTCCAAAAGAAGCTTGGTCCAATGATGGAAGCATGGTAAGTGACAGCAGTGCCGCCACACAGCTTCTATAACCACCCTCAAACTAATTGTCATTGATGTCATTGATGACGATTCTCATTAATGACGATTTTTAAAGGTAAAACAACTGTATTGTTAGAAGCAGTAATTGTGATGGTAGTGGAGACCGAAGATGTGGTCACTTCTTCATCTCCCCCTGAAACAGGACATTATCAGGGATGTTGTTGACATAAACTGTGGTAAATCAAATACTGTCAAGGCACCTCAGGCTCATTTGCACGTGGCTTCAACACCTTATTTCTCAGAGCTTCTACACAGGATTACTACAAGCCAGGTATAATTTTTTTTACAGCTGTACCACTTGTTTTAATATTAAAATCCACTACTTGAACAACCTCTTTTTAATCACTATGTTCCCCCTTACAAAATAACAACAGCTATAATCACCTTTGGTGCAGGCGCCATTCCAACAGTGTCAACATTTCCTCTCCTGGGGCTTGCATGACATTTTTATGTTATGTGAGCCCTACAGTCACTCAGCAGCCACTTTACTGTCCCCTTCTTTGGAAAAAATCAAATTTCTAGCGGAAGTGAGTAAGCAACTGCAGCTTTCACTTCTTCCGGATGTCAGTTATGTCTAAAGGAGGGGACAGTAAAGCAGCTGCTGATTGGCAGCAGGGATCACCTGACAAAATATCATGCAAGCCAGTGCCGACACCACTGGAACAGTATCCATAGTGGAAATGAGTATAGCTGTTATTAATTTATAAGGGGGGAACATAGTGATTGAGAAGGGGTTGAATAGCTAGTGGAAAACCCCTTTAAGCAATCTTTTTTTGACCTAAATCCTATTGAGCATCTTTGGAAAGAGCTGAAACATGCCATCTGGAAAAGGCAACCTTCAAACTCGAGACAACTGGAGCAAACTAGTTTGCTCTTGAGGAGTGGGCCAAAATACCTGTCGAGAGGTGCAGAAGTCTCATTGACCGTTACAGGAATCGTTTGATTGCAGTGATTGCCTCAAAAGGTTGTGCAACAAAATATTAAGTTAAGGGTACCATCATTTCTGTCCAGGCCTATTTCATGAGTTTTATGTTTTTTTAAATCCTGTGGAAGCATGGTTGAAAATCAATGTCTGACTTTCATTTGTTCATGACGTTGGTATAGTCGAGCTGTTTACTTGTACGGAACCAAGGACTCCCAACATTGAGCCCCTTCCCCATTATCAGGATACCCCTGATATCCTTCCACCAATAACTACAGACAGTAAATCTTTGGATGTATATGGCCACAGCAGCCTTTATTTAAATACAAACAATATTAACAATAATTAACAATATAATAACAACATCAGGGAGGAGTCCTTGAAGCTACAAAGATCATGGTGAATTGAACCAATATCCTGTGAACAACACCCAACCTCTTACTCCCAGCCGTTACCCACACAGGCTCGGGAGCACCACCATTGAGGTGTGCTGTTCACCCAATTACTTGGGGATCCGCCCACTCCATGTGAACTCCCCTTCCACCATTCACCAGATCACCACCACGTAACTTCAAACAGTGGAGACCCTAAACAGAGTCCCCACAAACCAATTTCCACCAACTTCAAGGACTCTCTACCCACCCCCTTGAGCCGCCATGACCCAAAATTATACAAAATAAACAGCCTCATAACAGGGAGGGAGGGCGGGACTACTGATGGGGCAAGACAGGAACTGACACCTTACTCCACCCCATCACTGCCTTATAAACCCCCCACCACCCCCTCTCATTTAAATGTTCCTCCCTCTTTGTAAACCCCTCCAAACCCCCGTCATGCCGGCCTCCGCCCACGCCTCTTTCTTGAGGGGAGGGAGGCTCTGCTCCGGCCATTACTTGACGTTGGTATAGTCGAGCTGTTTACTCGTACGGAACCAAGGACTCCCAACATTGAGCCCCTTCCCCATTATCAGGATACCCCTGATATCCTTCCACCAATAACTACAGACAGTAAATCTTTGGATGTATATGGCCACAGCTGCCTTTATTTAAATACAAACAATATTAACAATAATTAACAATATAATAACAACATCAGGGAGGAGTCCTTGAAGCTACAAAGATCATGGTGAATTGAACCAATATCCTGTGAACAACACCCAACCTCTTACTCCCAGCCGTTACCCCACAGGCTCGGGAGCACCACCATTGAGGTGTGCTGTTCACCCAATTACTTGGGGATCCGCCCACTCCATGTGAACTCCCCTTCCACCATTCACCAGATCACCACCACGTAACTTCAAACAGTGGAGACCCTAAACAGAGTCCCCACAAACCAATTTCCACCAACTTCAAGGACTCTCTACCCACCCCCTTGAGCCGCCACAACGAGGGCCCATTGAAACCTCAATGGCCCGAGATCCCCTAAACCCGCAAAGCTATGGCCCTTTCAATACCTTCCTGAATACCCAAAGCCCAAATATCTGAACCAACGGCATTCAGAAGAACCCCATCAGCCAACCAAAAATCACCTTCACCCTTCTCCAAATCAAAATGCCGTACAGACACGTTACCGTTCCGGTACATGAAAGAAGACACAGCCCGATTAACCTTTATCCTGGCCTTGTTAATCTTAGCCAGGGACCTCATGTTCCACCAACTCCTGTGTGGAACAATTTCAGACCAAACCAAAATGACCCCCGGATATAACACCCATAACCGCAAGCAATCCTGCTTAATATATTTTACTAATTCCCGGAAGGGTCGCACCGCAAGATCATTCCCCCCTGCATGGAGTACCAAAATATCAGGAGCACGGTCCAAACGAGCGCAACCATGAATTTCCGGCAGCACTCTCCTCCACTGCATTCCTCGGAAACCGAGCCATCGCACCATCACCATAGACCGGGGAAATCCCAATTGCCGACCATCAGTCCTGACGTCAGCACGCAAAGCTCCCCAGTGGACAAAAGAATGACCGAAAATCCAAACCAGCAGGGGGGCGATACCTGAAACGAGAAACAATGCTAAACATACCAAAAGAATACCTTCAAAACTATTACCAATAATCACAGGCCCCAAACAGAAAGGCCGACACCCCCACATCGCGAACTAAGGCCTAATATAACTCCGAAATCGATTAGACTTCCAACCCCCAATACGTTGAATCGATGACGCACCCAAACCCCTACCCGCCGCTTCAGTCGCGGAACCAATACGGAAAGAATGAGTCCCAAAACGAGAGTCATCCAGACCCAAAGCTCGTATGGACTTTTTGAAAATGGCGTTAAACTGATACCTAGACAGGCTACCGCCATCAGCATGGCACAACAATGAACCCCCCACTCCGGGGCCCAATTCCCAAAAACTCTTCAAACATAGCACCGGACACATCAAATACTCCGGTACACTGCCCAACACTACCCGACGGCCTTTTCCCTCCTGATCCGTCTTGGACCTTCGCAGCCAAAATTCAACACCACCCGCCGTCAATAGCACGTCCTTAGCCAACAAACCGCCTACCCCCTGCTTATTACACGAAACCAGCTCGCCCACCCGTAAGGCCCCAAAAAATGCCAACGAAAAAGCCAAACGGAATAATAGAACCTCAAAACGAGAGGAACACAACGTATTCAAAATAAAACCCAACTGTTCTAATAAAGCAAAAGAAACCGGGCGCCTCATGTCACCAAGCCCCTTTGTTCGACGAAAACCTTTCGCCGCTTGCTGTACCAAAAAGGTCTTAGACAAATCAAAACTCCCACGCAAACGAAAACCAAAAGATAATGCTGCCAAAACCCGCGATACTTTGCACAAGACCATCCTTCCCTCGCTCCTTGCCCCAACCAAGCCAACAAAGCCCTTTGTTGATCCATCCCTTGTCCCATAATTAGAGTTTCCCCAAAAAACTTCTCCCAATTAAGCCACACTGCCTGATAAGCCGCCCAAGTTTTTGGGGCCAAAGACGCCCTAATCAATGACTCTGCGGACCGTAAACCACCTTCCACAGCTCCTCCGGGCAGGCTAAACCTTCGTACTCCGCTTCCGGGGCCAACGAGCGAAAACGATCCCACTTTAAACGAGAAAGAGAATCAGCTATATCGTTCTTCACTCCCGGAACATGCGTCGCCGTCACGTGCGCATTTAATGCCAGACACAGCAAAACCAAATGTTGCAAAACACGAACGACAGGAGGAGAGGATGCAGTAAGCCCATTAATTGCACAAACAACTCCCATGTTATCACAATTGAACCGCACCCGACGATCCCGAAACTCCTGCCCCCATAAATGCACCGCCACAAGAATCGGAAAAATCTCCAACAATGTTATGTTGCGCACCAAGCCCTCTGACACCCACTCCTCAGGCCAGCGAGATGCACACCACTGCTCCTTGAAATAGGCTCCGAAACCAACACCGCCAGCCGCGTCCATAAACAACTCCAACACATCATTCCCAACAACCTCAGCCATGACCAATGAGCGCCCGTTATATCCTCCTAGGAAAGAATCCCAAATAGCCAAATCCGCCTTAAGTTCCCCAGACAACCGTATGAAGTGATGAGGGGCTTTTATCACTGCCGTAGCGCTAGCCAGCCTACGTGAAAAAACTCGCCCCATCGGCATCACTCAACATGCAAAATTCAGCCTCCCTAGCAATGACTGCAAATCCGCAACGACAACTTCTTCAAACAGCGCGCTCTTCCCACTTCAGCCCGTAAAGCCAACAACTTTTCCTCGGGCAATCTGAACTCCCATGCCCCCATATCGATGACTATCCCCAAAAAACACAAACAAGTAGATGGACCCTCAGTCTTACCAGGCGCCAAAGGAACCCCAAAACGCTCCGCCACCCACTCAACAGCTCTCAAAATCCCATGACAGCGCAAAGAGTTTGCCGGTCCCACACACAAGAAATCATCCAAGTAATGAATAACTGATTCACACCCGGACACCTCGCGCACCACCCACTCCAGAAAGGAACTGAACGCTTCAAAATATGCACATGATAAAGAACACCCCATGGGTAAACACCTGTCAACAAAGAACCCGCCTTCCCAAAAACAACCCAGTAGCTTCAATCTATCCGGATGCACCGGCAAAAGCCGAAAAGCAGATTCGATATCAGTCTTAGCCATAAGGGCCCCTCGACCGCACTTCCTCACCCACCGCGCAGCCTCATCAAAAGAGGAATAAACCACCGAACAAATTTCAGGATCGATACCATCGTTCACCGATCTCCCCCGGGGTAAGGAAGATGCTGAATGAGCCGAAACTTGTTTGGCTCTTTCTTTGGAACAAGCCCAACGGGGAAACCACTAGATCTGAAAAAGGTGGCGACAAGAAAGGGCCCGCCATGCGACCCAACGAAACTTCCTTTGCCAATTTTTCCCCCACCACCTCCTTATGTAATAGGGCCGAACGCAAATTCCTAAGTACCCGCGGGATAACAAACGGGGGATGTGGAATAACAAAACCATCCCTAAAACCATTATACAACAACGCCGCCTTCTCCTTGTCCCCATATCTATTTAGATAAGGGACCATCCTTTCCAGTCTCACTGGAGTCTCTCCCTTGTGAATTACCTCCCCCAGATTTTTGCTTCCCTTTTTTAAAACACTTAGATGCTCCGTGAGAGGCGCCGCTGCAGTTGGAGCAAACTTGTTTAAATTTGCACCCCGCCCCAAATTTACACTGGCCGTCATTAAACTGCCAGCACACCCCAAATTTGTTTCCTCCTGCTTGTCCTTGACCACTTCCTCCAGCTGCCCCCGCGTTACTGCTACTCTGGCTGGCGCCCCCCATTCCCCCAAGAAAGGAATGCCCAAACTTATTCTGTGCAATGACTCTCATCCACAGACCAATGTCCTTCTGATCCTAACGAATCGCCGGACGAACCGCCTTCCTTTGCCTGAACTGCTCGTCATACCGCAGCCAAGCCTGCCCCCCATACACCCTATATGCCTCCCCTATAGCATCAAAGTAGCAAAATAAAGCCGAACAATTATCGGAAGCTTTTTCCCCAATAACACTTGCCAAAATGGCAAAGCTTGTTGCCAATTAACGAACGTCTGAGGAATCAAACGCCACCTCCGTTTCTCCTCCTCCTCTTTCTTACTATCCTCCTTCTTACTTTTATCCAAATTAAATTTCTCTAAAGGTAATAAAGAGAATATTTCAACATACTCATCCTTCCAAATACGCTCTTTCACCTCCTTCTTCAAATGCGCCCCCAAAGGGCCCTCAAAACAAACATACACCTCCCCGTGCGCTCTATCACCTAAACGCACCCGACACTCCTGCTCCTTCTCGGTCTGCACCGACACAGATACGGGCTCGGCACTCTGCCCCTCCTGCTCCGTAACGCCCGAAACCAGTTGCCCCCCAACCTGCGACCCAACCCAAGCCGACACCGGAGACGGAAAACCAAAACCCCTCTCTAACCGTGACAGCAAATTGCGCACATCAACCAACATATCCTTAACCCCAGCTGCCTCAGCAGCCCCCCCAACACTATTACCAACCCCCGAACGAACTACCCCAAATGGTGAAGAAGACAAAAACGAATGACGGACACTTGACACAGAATTATACTCACCGGGCTGTGAGGGTGCTGTGAGCCCTCCAGCCGGATAACCTGGCTCCAAAGATGCATCCCCACTGCCTTGATCCGACATCACGACTCCGCTGCTTTGATCCTGACGTCCAGAAACCCCGCCGGGGGCTCCAGCAGACAAAGGCCTGAACCCCGAGAGAGATCCAGCCCGCTGGTCCTGAAATAGCGATGACAACTGGGTCGCAGTAGCACCCGATGATACTACCGAACCATCAATGGCCTCAGCTCCAGCAACAGCAGAGTAGGCAAGGCCGCCCCTGATTCGCCACACAGCGACGGCCCCCCAAAACATCTGGAAACCCAACCACTATGGGGGATAAAATTTGCTGACCCGATCTGCCGACCGAGGCATCGGCCGCCGACATTCTGAACCCGTCAACAGAGGCAGGCCCCGGTGCAGCAACACTGACACTGTGGCCCCCCGACGAACCTAGGACCCCGCCGCTAACCAGGAGGGGGAATTGTTGATCTGATAAGCCGGCCAATCCATCAGCCGCCGACGCACCTGCATCGCTGTCCAAAGCAGGCCGCACTGCAAACTGATCGCAACTGCGACCCCCCGAAGATGCAGCTCTCAATAACGCCCGTCGCGTAGCGGCTCCACCACCGACGCACCTGCCATGCTGCTTAAAGCAGGTCGCACAGCAATGCGATCGCCACTGCGACCTCCCGAGGACGCAGTACTTCCACAACGCCTGGCGCGTAATGGCTCCGCCCCCTGGCTAGCACGCGGCGGAGGAGAGGTTACCGCCTCAAGGCCTCGCCGGCTGAGCGGATTCCTCCCAGGCCTGGGCCTGCTTGCCTGAGCACCGCGTGGCGCCCGGCCTGGAGAGGCCCGTGAGGGGCTCCTGCGCCGACGCGAGGCCTGAGGAGCCTGGTCAGGCGAAAGTCGCTCTGGAGGCCTCACCCATCTTGGACGCCTCTCCCGCTGCGCTGCCCCAGATGATGGACCGGACGCTCCCTGGACAAGGATCGCAACCTGCGCTTCCAGCCATCCCGTCGGCTGCGACAAGGCCGCAGACCTGAGTTGCTCCAGCGCTGCATTCACTGACATGGTGAGCTGTACTACTAATGGGGCAAGACAGGAACTGACACCTTACTTCACCCCATCACTGCCTTATAAACCCCCCACCACCACCTCTCATTTAAATGTTCCTCCCTCTTTGTAAACCCCTCCAAACCCCCGTCATGCCGGCCTCCGCCCACGCATCTTTCTTGAGGGGAGGGAGGCTCTGCTCCGGCCATTACTTTTTCATAGATTTTTTATTTATTATTACTTTTGTCAGATTCAAGTTATTTCTGTGACTATTGTGGGTTTTTCTGTCATTAAACGAGGGGTACCAACAATTTTGACCATGTGTGTATTTCTCTTTGAGTGTAATTTTAATATTAACTATTACCGATTCCTGTGGGGATTCGATTATACTACAGTATATTGAAAAGTTTAATAACATAACAAATCAGTTTCACATTAATAAAGATTTTGTTCCTTATATGATGAAGATGTCTGTTCATTACTGAAAAGCTTGAAATAATGCTTATTTATTTGCTTTCGTAATATGGATTTATTTGATATTATGGTGTTGCAAGGGTTCAATTGCGATAGTGGGAAAGTCAGTGTAACAACATGAAAACAAATATATGTATATTAAAAGGGAATTTGTTAGTAGGCTTTTGCCTTGAACTCTGAGAACAGCAGGATGTAGAAGCAAAGAGCATGATTCCAGTGATCTACTTCCAGTGGATTCCAATCTTCACTTACTGGTCTGGGTGTGTTGTTTCAATAAAATCAGTGTTTTATCAGCAGGAGATTATCACTAGAGGACTAGTTGTCTCCTGTAATGTACTCCTCCTGCACTGTATAACCCCACCCCCACCACTAATTAGCAACTTTCTGTCTATGCACAGTGTACACAGAAAACTGCTAATCAGTGGTGTGGACAGAGTTGTACAGAGCTCAGCATCCAGAGAACTGATAGATCTGCAGCAGAGAAAGCAGTGATTTTACCAAAATGACAGAAATTAGGCCAGTAAGTGATTTATTGCTGGAATCTGGGTATCTGTTCTAACACCATGCTACTGTCAGATTGCAAAGCAAAGTTGACAGATTCCCTTTCAGAAAGACAAAAAAAAAATCCTCTATTGTTAAGGCTTCTTTTACACTTACCGGGTTTTTTGGGGCCCATTATTGCGGGCCTTTTTTGCGGGCCGTATCGCCCAAAAAAATGGTCTGCCGCAATAACAGGCTGCAAAAAAGTTGCGGATCGCCGTTTTTCAGTTTTCCAATACTATGGAAGAGGTATTTGAAAAAAAAGGAGTTCCGCAAAACCGGAAGTGACAGTGCACCGCAAAAACAAACTTCCATTTGTTTTTGCGGCCCCATTGATTTTCATTGGGGCGTGTCGTACATGTGAAAAAGATCGAGCAGCTCGATCTTTTTTTCACGGCCGCAAATACAGCCCTCATGGCCATACTGCACACGGTGGAATTTTTGCGGGCCGATTTTTCGGCCACATAGAAATCTATTGGGGCCGCAAAAACACGGTAAATGTAAAAGAATGTAAAAGAACCCTAACCCATAGTATATTCAGACCATGTTTCATGAAGTGGAAAACCCATTTAAGGTTCTATGAATGCAAGGCAACAGCCCCCAAAAATGTCCCAGTGTCAATCATAATTGCTGTCACCTAACCCTCACAGAATCTGATCACTGTGAAATGACTATTTTTTTTAACTTGAAAAGAAAATACAGTGCAATCTCTAGAGATAAGTGAATCCTTTGAAATTGGAATTTGCCAGATTCACAGAATTTTCCCCAAAAAATTGATTGGCATCAAACAATCTTGCTGTGCTTTGCAATACAAGTGGATAGAAAGCGCTCATCTCTAGTAATTACACTAAATTGTTGTTGTTCAAAAATGGCTATATTCTATGTAATTTTTTTTAAGAATTATATTTTTAGTTCAATTATTCATGAAGAGAATTGCTAAAATAGAATATTTAACATTTCTGCCATATTTTTTATTCATAAAGCTCCAGCTGCTTCAGATTTGGATATAGATAGTCCCGAACAAGATATTCCTACACCATGCTCAGGTATGATTCTCATAAATGGATAAACATTTTCATAGTAACCTTCTCCATACCAGTGCTAGTAGATGAAAATATATGCAATGAAGAGGCTAGACTGTGTCAATAATGAAGGATAGGTTTAGGCCGGTGTCCCACTTGAAACTGCAATGCGAGAAACTCACGCGAGTCTCTCGCCTCAATACCCGGCATTGCCACCAGCGGTTCGGACCGGAGTGTTCAGCTGTATAGAAATACATGCAGCCACAGTCTCCAGTCCGAGTGCCGGCGGCAGTGCCGGGTATTTAGGCGAGAGACTCGTGCGAGTTTCTCTCATTGCAGTTGCAAGTGGGACACCAGCCTAAAAAGTAGAATTGTAGCATTATGTTTTGTAGCATTAGCGTCTAATAGATATTTGGTAACTTTCACAAGCTCTCTTTTGATAAAGCTGTAGATAGAGAAGAGCAGAAGAGTCCAAGTGTGAAGCACAAAATGTTCAGTTGTGAGATATGTGGAGGTCAAAGAGAGGGACTGTACAATAACTGAAGGTGAAAATGCTTTTTTTGAAAGGAGGGATCGACTGAGCCAATAGTGGAACAGTTATCAACAGATATTTGATATTTTAGCTAAAAAGGACCTTTCACCAGTTTTAGAACGTTAAATCATGGAATAGTGGCTGCAGAGCTGAATAAAAAATTGTTTTTTAATTTCTCATCTCTATTTTGGAGATATTAGATAGTAAAGTTTTGATTTTTATTTTTGTGAAGACCAAAGGAGCATTAGAAGAAATTCTTCTCTGCGGGCGGTAACTTTTTTCACCTACATGAAGTTGACCAATCATAAGCAGAAGATGGGAAACAAAAAATATATAGTCAGCTCACCCTTCTGTGAAATCTTCATTAGACAGCTGGTGCTCAGCACGGTTCCATGGAGCAAACGTACTTGGGAAGAGAAAAAAAAAAAAAACAGCGAGAAGGTTGCAGTTTAAAAGATAACCTTTAATCCATTAGGTTAAAACATAAGTGGCACAGGATTGCCGGGCATGGGAAAAAACACTTCAAAAACAGATGCTATAGAGAAAGTTCACAAACCTTTGAGAGGAGGTAATCACAAACGCAAGCTGTTCAATAGAGAATCCTTCTGGATTTTCACATTAAACACGAGAACACCATCAGGGTTGAATTATAGAACCGTGCTGAGCACCAGCTGTCTAATGAAGATTTCACAGAAGGGTGAGCTGACTATATATTTTTTGTTTCCCATTTTCTCTTGCAAACTGTGTCAGTCGTGCACACCGCTATTGTGATACTTCTTAACCCCTTAACGACCGCGATACGCCTTTTAACGGCGGTCATTAAGGGTACTTAAACCACAGCGCCGTTAATTAACGGCGCTGTGGAAAAAGTGAATAGCGCCCCCAGAGGCGCATTTTCTCCGGGGTCTCGGCTACCGGGGGTAGCCAAGACCCAGAGAACATGAATCGGGTCGGTTTTTACCGACACCGATGTTGCGATCGCCGTTATTAAAACCTATAACGGCGACCGCAACAAAAAAAAAAAAAGTTGTGTCATTTAATTTCTTTGTCCCCTGATGTCATCGGACATCAGAGGACAGAGAAAAAGGGTCCCCGGGACCCCCATGTGGCCCCCGATGTCCTGTATGTGGCCCCAGGGCCCTCCGGTGTCCCCCGGGGCCGGCGCGATGAAGAAAATGGCGGGCGCATGCTCAGTGCGCCCGCCGCTATGTGCCGCTGTGTCCTGGGGGGATGGGCAAATATTCTCTGGGGTCTCGGCTACCGGGGGTAGCCGAGACCCCAGAGAACATGATCCGGGTCGGTATTCACGATCCGTGTTGCGATCGCATCTAGCAAGATGTGCGATCGCAAAAAAAAAAAAAAAAAATAAATGATTTCTCTCCCCTCTGATGTGATCGCACATCAGAGGGGAGAAAATGAGGGTCCCCCGGTCCCCGATCGCCCCCCCGTATACTTACCGGTGTCCTCCGTCCTCCCGCAGGCCCCAGGATCCCGGCGTCTTCTTCCTGCAAAAAAAAAATGGCGGGCGCATGCGCAGTGCGCCCGCCGATCTGCTTGGCGGCAGATTCAAAAATGATTTCATTCATTCTCATAAAAGTGCATTTTGATCACTGTGATAAACTATCACAGTGATCAAAATAAAAAAAACAGTACATAACCCCCCCATTTATCACCCCCTTAGTTAGGGACATATAATAAAAAATAGAAATTATATTTATTTTCATTTTTCTGTTAGGGTTAGGGTTATAATTAGGGTTAGGGTTATAATTAGGGTTAGGGTTAGCATTAGGGTTAGGGTTATAATTAGCGTTAGGGTTAAGCTGGGTTCATACTGCGTTATGGCAGTCCGTTAGACGGACTGCGTTACACCGCGGTATAACGCGGTGTAACGCAGTCCGTTAACGCTGCCATTCACCCCCATTTGAGGGCGCATCGCGACGCATGCCGTAAAGCGGGTTGCGTTTGCGACGTGCCATCATTCAGTGACGGAGCCTCGGACGCGGGCTGCAGCGTCTGGGCTCCGTCACCGCTAGCGCAGATGAATCATCTGCTGATTCCTCTGCGCTAGCGGGTATAGCATAACGCGATCGTGTTATGCTATACCGTTACCAGCCCGTCAACGCTATGTGTTGAACGGGCTGGTAAAACGCAAAATGAACCTAGCCTTAGGGTTAGGATTATAATTAGGGTTACAATTAGGGTTAAGGTTACAATTAGGGTTAGGGTTAAAATTAGGGTTAGGGTTACAATTAAGGTTAGGGTTGGAATTAGGGTTGGGATTTAGGTTAGGATTAGGGTTGGGATTAGGGTTAGGGGTGTGTTGGGGTTAGGGTTGGAGCTAGAATTGAGGGATTTCCACTATTTAGGCACATCAGGGGGTCTCCAAACACGACGTGGCGTTCAAAAAGTCAAATGGCGCTCCCTCCCTTCCGAGCCCTGCCGTGCGCCCAAACAGTGGTTTACCCCAACATATGGGGTATCAGCGTACTCAGGACAAATTGCACACCAATTTTGGGGTTCTAATTTCTCCTGTTACCCTTGGGAAAATAAAAAATAGCTGGCTAAAAAATCATTTTTGAGAAAAAAAATGATTTTTTATTTTCACAGCTTTGCGTTTATAAATTTCTGTGAAACACTTGGGGGTTCAAAGTGCTCACCACACATCTAGATAAGTTCCTTAAGGGGTCTAGTTTCCAAAATGGGGTCACTTGTGGGGGTTTCCACTGTTTAGACACATCAAGGGGTCTCCAAACACGACGTGGCTTTCAAAAAGTCAAATGTCGCTCCCTCCCTTCCGAGCCCTGCCGTGCGCCCAAACAGTGGTTTACCCCAACATATGGGGTATCAGCATACTCAGGACAAATTGCACACCAATTTTGGGGTTCTAATTTCTCCTGTTACCCTTGGGAAAATAAAAAATAGCTGGCTAAAAAAAACATTTTTGAGAAAAAAAATGATTTTTCATTTTCACGGCTCTGCGTTTATAAATTTCTGTGAAACACTTGGGGTTCAAAGTGCTCACCACACATCTAGATAAGTTCCTTAAGGTGTCTAGTTTCCAAAATGGGGTCACTTGTGGGGGGTTTCCACTGTTTAGACACATCAGGGGGTCTCCAAACACGACGTGGCTTTCAAAAAGTCAAATGTCGCTCCCTCCCTTCCGAGCCCTGCCGTGCGCCCAAACAGTGGTTTACCCCAACATATGGGGTATCAGCGTACTCAGGACAAATTGCACACCAATTTTGGGATTCTAATTTCTCCTGTTACCCTTGGGAAAATAAAAAATAGCTGGCTAAAAAAAATATTTTTGAGAAAAAAAATGATTTTTCATTTTCACGGCTCTGCGTTTATAAATTTCTGTGAAGCACTTGGGGGTTCAAAGTGCTCACACACATCTAGATAAGCTCCTTGGGTGGTCTAGTTTCCAAAATGGTGTCACTTGCAGGGGGTTTCTACTGTTTAGGTACATCAAGGGCTCTGCAAACACAACATGACGCCCGCAGAACATTCCATCAAAGTCTGCATTACAAAATGGCGCTCCTTCCCTTCCAAGCACTCCCATGCGCCCAAACAGTGGTTTCACCCCACATATGGGGTATCAGCGTACTCAGGAAAAATTGCACAACAACTTTTTGGGTTCAATTTCTCCTGTTACCCTTGGGAAAATAAAAAAAATAGCGGGCTAAAGAATCATTTTTGAGGAAAAAAATGATTTTTTATTTTCACGGCTCTACGTTTATTAATTTCTGTGAAGCACTTGGGGGTTCAAAGTGCTCACCACACATCTAGATAAGTTCCTTAAGGGGTCTAGTTTCCAAAATGGTGTGATTTGTGGGGGGTTTCGACTGTTTAGGCGTATCAGGGGCTCTCCAAACGCGACATGGCGTCCAATTTCAATTCCAGCCAATTTTGGTTTGAAACAGTCAAACGGCGCTCCTTCACTTCCAAGCCCTGCTGTGCGCCCAAAGAGTGGTTTACCCCCACATATGGGGTATCGGCATGCTCAGGACAAATTGCACAAAAACTTTTGGGGTCTTGTTACCCTTGGGAAAATAAAAATTGGGGTAAACAGATCATTTTTGTGGAAAAAATATGATTTTTTATTTTCACGGTTCTATGTTATAAACTTCTGTGAAGCACTTGGAGGTTCAAGGTTCTCACCACACATCTAGATAAGTTCCTTATGGGGTCTAATTTCCAAAATGGGGTCACTTGTGGGGGGTTTCCACTGTTTAGACACATCAGGACCTCTACAAACACGACATGACGTCCAGACAATTCTGCGCTGAAAAAGTCAAACGGCGCTCCTTCCCTTCCAAGCTCTGCCTTGCACCCAAACAGTGGTTTACCCCCACATATGGGGTATCAGAATGCTCAGGACAAATTGCACAAAAACTTTTGTGGTCTTGTTACCCTTGGGAAAATAAAAATTGGGGTGAAAAGATTGTTTTTGTGGAAAAAATATGATTTTTTATTTTCACTGTTCTATGTTATAAACTTCTGTGAAGCACTTGGAGGTTCAAAGTGCTCACCACACATCTAGATAAGTTCCTTAGGGGGTCTAGTTTCCAAAATGGGGTCACTTGTGATGGGTTTCCACTGTTTAGACACATCAGGGCCTCTACAAACGCGACATGGCGTCCAGCCAATTCTGCGTTGAAAAAGTCAAATGTCGCTCCTTCCCTTGCAACCTCTGCCGTGCGCCCAAAAAGTGGTTTGCCCCCACATATGGGGTATCAGAATGCTCAGGACAAATTGCACAAAAACTTTTGGGGTCTTGTTACCCTTGGGAAAATAAAAATTGGGGTGAAAAGATTGTTTTTGTGGAAAAAAAAATGATTTTTTATTTTCACTGTTCTATGTTATAAACTTCTGTGAAGCACTTGGAGGTTCAAAGTGCTCACCACACATCTAGATAAGTTCCTTAGGGGGTATAGTTTCCAAAATGGGTCACTTGTGATGTGTTTCCACTGTTTAGACACATCAGGGCCTCTACAAACGCGACATGGCGTCCAGCCAATTCTGCATTGAAAAAGTCAAATGTCGCTCCTTCCCTTGCAACCTCTGCCGTGCGCCCAAAAAGTGGTTTACCCCCACATATGGGGTATCGGCTTAATCAGGAGAAATTGCACAACAAATTTTGTGGTTCATTTTTTCTTTTAACAGTTGTGAAAATAAAAAAAATAGGTTCCGAATTAAAGTTTTTGCAAAAAAAGTTAAATGTTAATTTTTTCCTTCCACATTGCTTCAGTTCCTGTGAAGCACGTAAAGGGTTAATAAACTTCTTGAATGTGGTTTTGAGCACCTTGAGGGGTGCAGTTTTTAGAATGGTGTCACTTTTGGCTATTTTATATCATATAGACCCCTCAAAGTGACTTCAAATGTGAGGTGGTCCCTAAAATAAAAATGGTGTTGTAAAAATGAGAAATCGCTGGTCAACTTTTAACCCTTATAACTTCGTAACAAAAAAAAATTTTGGTCCCAAAATTGTGCTGATGTAAAGTAGACATGTGGGAAATGTTATTTATTAAGAAATTTGTGTGACATATCTCTCTGATTTAAATGCATAAAAATTTAAAGTTTGAAAATTGTTAAATTTTCAAAATTTTTGCCATATTTCCATTTTTTTCATAAATAAACACAAGTCATATCAAAGAAATTTTACCACTAACGTGAAGTACAATATGTCACGAAAAAACAATCTCAGAATCAGCGGGATTCGTTAAAGCGTTCCAGAGTTATAACCTCATAAAGTGACAGTGGTCAGAATTGTAAAAATTGGCCCGGTCATTAAGCTGCAAAATGGCTCTGTCACTAAGGGGTTAATTATATAAAAGGCACATTTATTTGGATTGTTGTGGCTCTTTCCTCTCACCTTTCCTCATGGATACAACTAAAAGTTTCAGTGTAATTGATGATTACACACTACGACTGAATAAAGCAGCCACTGTGTTCAATTATGAATCTCCAACCAGCAGTAAAAAGACTGACAAATTAAAGGAACTTATGACAGAACTGGAGAACAAGATGGCTAAAGAGTTGCGTACGTGGTGGGATTTAACTACGTTGAAGACATATGAATCTAAGGAAATGATTCCAAGAGGTCTCCGTTTGAAAAAAATCGCCACCACTATCTATAATGACGCATTCCAATCTGAATGGAACTCTATTCTCAGTCAATGTTCGCTGAAACTAATTGCTTTGATTATCAAGTATGAGGACTTAGAATTAATTACAATAAATAAAGAGATTAAAGTACTACAGAATTCGGTGGAGGAATATAACACTTCAAAGGATTTTAAGAATTTGAATGATCGTCTAAAGGAAAACATGTCTAAATTGGAGAATCATATTATGGAGATAAAAAAGAAAAAGTTCACCAGAGATACCCAGGATTATGCCATGGACAAGGTTTATAATTGGCATTCTAGACCACAGTCTATTCTCAAAAATAGGTTCCATAAACGCAGACGTCACATGGGAAGGGTTAATTTTAGTGACTTAAATGACTCTTCTGATGTTTCTACATTTTTAACGTCGGATGACCATTCGGACTCTTCTTGTGCTTCCACAAGTAGTTCCGCTCCCCAGTCTAACAAAAATCTGAATAAATCCACTCCAAAAAACGGAGAAGACGCGCGGGGCGCAAACATAGGAGGAAGCAGATATACGACACGCTTTCAGAATCGACGTTATCAGAAACACTAGTAATTAATTTATCAAGTTACATCATTTCTAGTGATCAAACGTCTCTTTTGAGTAAAGTACTTGGTTTTTCACCATCAAAGGACTTCGATGTTTTTTCTACTATACTGGACATTAATAAATTAGCCCGTAATTTAACCATTAAATGTCATTTTTTGTCAGAGGACATTTCAATGCCATATGAGTCCTCAGAGGGGGAACCACCCATGGACACATTCAGAACTTTAAGAGAACAAAAAGCGCTATTACATTTGAGTTCGCTACAAAAAGAATCATGTGTTGATAAGATTACAATTAGTGATCATTTTCCTACTAGTAATCCATTATTTTATCCACTAAATTCTAGACCCAATGTACTTGATGGATTCCAGGACATGATTGAGAAAGAATTGCAGGAATTAAAGATTAAAATTAATAATAATAATTCTAGAAAATCAAATGCCAATTTGTCTTCTGTTGAAAAAAAGGCTCTATTTGATCTCAAACAAAATAAGGATCTCATTATAAAAGAATCCGATAAGGGTGGCTCAATAGTGTTACTGGATGCTAGTTTGTACAAAAAAATGGTATTTATTGATTTAGACAATACGGAAATGTATGAGAAAATACCCAATGATCCCACAGATCAGTACAATCTGGTTCTTTTCAAATTAATACAAGAGGGCTTGCATATGCAAGTCATTGACAAAAAAATCTCTGATTTCATGTTTAATGATCATCCTATTGTCCCTATCTATCATGCGCTCCCCAAGGTCCATAAACAGGTGTTTCCACCTCCTCTTAGGCCAATTGTGGCAGGCATTGGGTCCCTGTGAGAACGATTGGGATCTTGGGTAGATTTCCACTTACAACCACTTGTACAGGCTCTTCCAGGATACATTAGAGACTCGAAATTTATTACTACTATCTTTAATAAATTTATCTGGAATAATAATTTTTCATGGCTTTCTTGTGATGTTGTGGGGCTTTATCCATCCATTCCTCACAACATTGCTATCCAGAGTCTATCCTTTTATTTGGACAAATACGGTCTTTATGATACTGCTACTTCTGAATTCATTTTATTAGCAGTGAAATTCCTGTTATCACATAATTATTTCAGATTTGATAATTGCTTTTTCTTACAGAAGAGTGGAGTAAGCATGGGGGCTAAATTCTCCCCTTCACTGGCTAACATTGTTATGGCCCATTGGGAGGAATTATTTCTATATAACGATGACAATCCTTACAGTACCAAAATTATATGGTATGGCCGTTATATAGATGACCTCCTGTTAGTGTGGGGGGGTACACAGGATGAAGCAAAGGAGTTTATTAATTACATCAATGATAATGGGTTCAATTTAAAATTTACATTTTTTCATGATTTTTTTTCTATCAATTTTTTGGATTTAACTTTGTCAGCAGACATTGACAAACATTTAGTGAATATTTCTCCTTTTTACAAACCCACAACAAGTAATTCCACTCTCATGGCAAGTTCCTGTCATCCTAAACACGTTGTAAAAAATTTCCTTATGGAGAATTAATTAGACTGAGACGTAATTGTAGCGACTTCTCCACCTTTTTAGAGGAATCAAATAAAACTTGCAACAAATTAATCAAAAGGGGATATAAAGAAAAGGATTTAATTCAGGCCAGAAATAGAGTCACTAATATAAACAGAGAAAGCCTTTTAAAAAATAAAAAACTGCAACCAACAAATGCAGTAGGTTTCTCTGGTGTCACTTTCACAACAAATTATAGCTCTCAATATACTAATATAGTCTCTATCATTAAAAAATATCTACCTCTTTTAAATCAAGAAAAAAAATTAAGAGAGGTTTTAAAAAATCCTGTGCGGTTTGTTCCAAAAAAAGCTCCCACACTAGGCTCATTATTATCTCGTAGTATTTTTACTGATCCTGATAAATCTCGTTCTCAAAATAATTGGCTGAACCTGAGGGGTTTCTACAAATGTGGTGCTAACATATGCAAAGCATGCAGGTTTGCACGTAAAACAGAGAAATTTTTTTCAGCTCAAGACTCTTCAGTTTTTTACATCAAGGATTATGTTAACTGCAACACATCATTTGTTATTTATCAAATAGAGTGCATTACTTGCAAGCTACAATACATAGGTTGCACCACATGTCCTCTCAAAGTGCGTATTAGGAGACATTTAGCCGATGCGGTAAATCCTAATGCTATCTCTCCATCTGCAGCTTCAAAGCATTTTTTAACACACCACAAAGGCAGTGTTAACTCTTTCAGGTTTAATGCTATAGAGAAAGTTCACAAACCTTTGAGAGGAGGTAATCACAAACGCAAGCTGTTCAATAGAGAATCTTCTGGATTTTCACATTAAACACGAGAACACCATCAGGGTTGAATTATAGACAGGACTTGATAAAGTATTACAACTGATCAGAATTGCTTGGATTTTTCTGTATATACATTGTTTTCCTTACATGATCTTCTGTGATTTTAATTTTTTTTTTTTTCTCTTTCACTTGGATTTTAGAAACTATGGTGTATTCATTATTCAAATGATGCTGATTGTCTGACCAATTATGTTTGACTTCCTAGCATATATTCTCACACTCTGTAATCAGAACATAGATCTTGATGAAGACTGCTAAGTCGAAACGCGTCATCTGTTTTTGAAGTGTTTTTTCCCATGCCCGGCAATCCTGTGCCACTTATGTTTTAACCTAATGGATTAAAGGTTATCTTTTAGACTGCAACCTTCTCAATCATAAGCAGAAGGTGTCATGCAGGAAAAAAGAACACACCCTAGAGAAGCTTAGAACAGGCTTCCTCCTGTGAGACCTGTAACGACGCCCAGCCATGCTCTCCTCTGATGATCTCACTGCTGTAGAATAGAGCAGAGCTATGCATCGCTAGAAACACGTCTTGTAGCTTTCATCTCTAGACAGTAAATATCTGGTGAAGGGAGTAGCGCAGAGCTACCTTAGCTATGATCTTCTCTACACAGCAGGTGCAGAGATCATGGAGGGGAACAGGGCTGTGTGTCATAACATGACTCATTGGAACAAAACAGCTCTAATCTTCTCTGAGGATGTTTTCTTCACCTGCATGATGCTTCCTACTTATAAGTGGGGAAGGAAAGAAGATGAAGCTTTTTAAAACGAACCTCTGCTAACACACCCGTGACTCTAGCACAAATTAGAATGAAAACTTTACTAGCTAAAGAGGTTGTCCAATCCCGAAATTCATATTTGTTTAAGCTAATCTGTGTTGTATTGTGATGTACAATGCCTCTATAAATTTTATTTTTTGTTTCTGCCTTTTGCTCCTCTTGAATTTCACTTAATTCCCTGAACGCACTTTGTTTACCTGCGGCTCTAACAAACTTGACTGCTCCCTGTGCTTTAATGTCTAATGTTACAGCCAGAGCTGGCATCACAGGACCTCAGTGTCCAGCATCGCCCTCTGCCCACCCTCTACACACTGCCAGTAATCTGCCCCTGCCCTGACCTCTGTCATCACTCCAGTATTGGAGATAACAGAGCAGTGTCCTCATCTGTGGAAAGCAGCACAATCACTCCACATCACATCCACAGAGGTGACAGAGCTTCACATATTTCCACATCACATTCACAGTGGTGATAAGCATCACATTTCCTAACATCACATCCAGAGTGGTGACAGAGCTTCACATGTCCCCATAGCACATCCACAGTGGTGATAGAGATTCACATCTCCTCACATCACATCCACAGTGGTGACAGAGCTCCACAGTGGTGACACAGTGGTGACAGAGCTTCACATGTCCCCATAGCACATCCACAGTGGTGATAAAGATTCACATCTCCTCACATCACATCCACAGTGGTGACAGAGCTTCACATGTCCCCATAGCACATCCACAGTGGTGATAGAGATTCACATCTCCTCACATCACATCCAGAGTGGTGACAGAGCTTCACATGTCCCCATAGCACATCCACAGTGGTGATAGAGATTCACATCTCCTCATATCACATCCACAGTGGTGACAGAGCTTCACATGTCCCCATAGCACATCCACAGTGGTGATAAAGATTCACATCTCCTCACATCACATCCACAGTGGTGACAGAGCTCACATTTCCCCATAGCACATCCACAGTGGTGATAGAGTTCACATCTCCTCACATCACATCCAAGTGGTGACAGAGCTTCACATGTCCCCATAGCACATCCACAGTGGTGAAGAGTTACATCTCCTCATATCACATCCACAGTGGTGACAGAGCTTCACATGTCCCCATAGCACATCCACAGTGGTGATAAAGATTCACATCTCCTCACATCACATTCACAGTGGTGATAAGCATCACATTTCCTAACATCACATCCATAGTGGTGACAGAGCTTCACATGTCCCCATAGCACATCCACAGTGGTGATAGAGATTCACATCTCCTCACATCACATCCACAGTGATGACAGAGCTACACATGTCTCTCCACATTACCCTGACATATGAGTACTATGAAGTGAAGAGTCTATAGCAGGGGTGGGCAATTAATTTTCTTGAGGGGCCACATGACAGACAATGACTGTTATGGAGGGCCGAATCAATAGGCTGAAATTAATTCTACTCAATTTTAATATAAACATATTAATTATAATTATTATATTAATAATTATATTAAGGTCAATTATATCACTTAATATTGAGCAGAATTAAGTATGCTAACATCCACCCATATATAATTTGAACCCAAAAACAGCCCCTTTAATATATCATATGAGGCCCACACAGCCTCCCCATGTCCAGCATCCGAGGCCAACACAGCCTCCCCATGTCCAGCATCTGAGGCCCACACAGCCTCCCCATGTCCAGCATCTGAGGGACACACAGCCTCCCCATGTCCAGCATCTGAGGCCCACAAAGCCTCCCCATGTCCAGCATCTGAGGCCCACACAGCCTCCCCATGTCCAGCATCTGAGGCCCACACAGCTTCCCCCCATGTCCATGTTAAGACCTCCATAGCCTCCCTATGTCCATAAGACCCATATAGCCTCTCTATGTCCATAAGACCATATAGCCTCTTCATGTCCATAAGACCCATATAGCCTCCCCATGTCCATAAGACCCATATAGCCTCCTCATGTCCATAAGACCCATATAGCCTCACCATGTCCATAAAACCCATATAGCCTCCCCATGTTCATAAAACCCATATAGCCTCTCCATGTCCATAAAACCCATATAGACTCCCCGTGTGCAGTCAAACATCCCATACACATAAATAAATATAAAAATACATACTCACCTTTCTCCCGTTCCCATGGCGCTCTGCTCTGCTTCTGTCTCCGATGCGCTGACACTACACTTCACCCAGCGACGTGCAGCTAACTGGACAGGCCCATCACCAATCTCTGGATGCAAAAAAATAATAAAAATACTGGGAAAAAACCTTTCCCGATAAAAATGAACCCTTTAGGGGAAGCTATACCTTAAGGCCTGGTAATGCCATGCATTACCCTCCTAAGGGTCCGGGTCTTGCCATGGCATTACACAGCCTACCATCTTTAAAATTACTATTGGCCTTCAAGGCAATAAATAATAACAATAAAATACACAGGACACGTTGACTATTTTTTAAAATGGAAGATTTGGCCACGGCCTTTATTAAAATATCATACATAACTCAATAACTTTATAAACCATAACGCAGCTTAGCCAAAGCTCAAGCCCATGTACCATTGACCAACATGCTGTCCATTCAGTTCCCTGAATGACTTACCCAACGGCCACCTCGTCTAAAATAAATTAGAGGAGAGTAACTCCGCCCCACCAAGGGCCAATTCAACGATTGCCTGCAGGTTAAAGCCCCCGTCACACACACGTGTGACATTCAGCGACAATCAGCCCCCCTGCTGGGGTATCGCTGATCCTCGCTGAATATCCTGGACATTTTTTTGATCGTTGGTCTCCTGCTGGCCAGCACGCATCGCTGTGTGTGGCAGGCAGGAGACCAGTGATCAGCTGGTAACCAAGGTACACATCGGGTTTCCAGGCGCCGGGAGGAGCCTGGAAACCCGATGTGTATGTTGGATACCAGCGCGCTGCTGTAGGGGAGCTGGTAACCAAGGTACACATTGGGTTTACAGGTGCCGCGCAGTGCCTGGAAACCTGATGTGTACCTTGGTTACCAGCTCCCTGCACCAGCAGGCTGGTATCCAACATACACTGCGGGTAACTAAGCGACGTTACCCGCAGTGTGGCTGTCCTGATCGCTGCCTGTTTGGCAGCTCAGCAGCGATCATGTAGCGACACACCAGTGATCCTGACAAGTGCATATCATTGTCGGGATTGCTGGTGTGTCGCTATGTGTGACGGCCTTAAGATTAAAATATCAATACCTATCTCAGATAGGTGAACCAAATCATTCCGAAAAAAGGTCGGGTAAACAACCCTTCAAGTCAACGTGCCTGAAAGAAAAACCATCAATAGCTGGCATGAATTTACACAAGACTCTGTTGAACCTTTTTTACAGATTTTTTTTTTACAAAATCTTAAATGTACAAAGTCCAACCAGGGAAGCCTAGGCACAATTTCAGAAAATATTAAAGTAACACTGGGAAACATGCTTCTCAATTCTAACAAACTTTTCTTCATTTGGAATAGTAAAACGATTGTGCCAAGCTTTCCAACGTTGTTTCCTCCTAAACAGATAATGATAATGTTAGGTAATGGGGCCTTGCTGCACATAAGAGTCACTTGGTCCATAAAGCCAGTCCATTTTTTGTCCTCTAATATCGAACCAAGGAACCCTTATTAAATTAGAAGATATAGAAAAGTTCAAACCATAGCAACTTTGCTAAACTCTCCATTCACCCCAGTGACCAAAAGAATGGCCCAGGATCCAAACTGTGACACCTACAAAAGCTGCAAACAAGAGTTAATACCATATTATTTACAAATTTATAACTTATAACATTTTGAAGTCCATCTCCCCAGCTTTTAAATCATGGCCTCACTGAAAACAATCCTGGCCGCCTCTGTCGCAGCTCCAAACCAGAGTCATGATTGAGGCCGGGATCACACATGCGAGAAACTCGCATGAACACCTGGCACTGCCGCCGACTCTCGGACCTGAATGTGCGGCTGCATGTAATTCTATGCAGTCGCACGCTCTGGTCTGAGTGCCGGCGGCAGTGCCGGGTGTTGATGAGAGAGACTCGCATGAGAATCGTGCCAGTCTCTCACAAGTGTAATCCCGGCCTAAGGA
>JARQOD010000002.1:470469646-470485341 GCA_033576555.1 Oophaga sylvatica
AGAGATTGTAAACCATTTAAAGGAAAAGTTGAAAGTAGTCAGCCCCAGCAAGCAGGGTTGTAGGATTGTACCTTTTAAGGAAAATTTGAATAGTAGTCGATCCCAGCAAGCAGGGGTTTGTAGAGTTTGTACCATTTAAAAGGAAAAGTTGAATAGTAGTCAGACCCCCCCCCCGCAAGCAGGAGGTTGTGAGTTGTCCCATTTAAGGAAAATTTGAATAGTGTGATCCAGCAAGCAGAGGTTTAGAGATTTGAAACATTTTAAAAGGGAAAAATTTTAAAATTGTGTAGTCCCAGAAGCAGGGGTTGTGAGATTGTACCTTTTAAAAGGAAAAATTTGAATGTAGTCAGTCCAGCAAGCAGAGGTTGTAGAGATTGTACCTTTTTAAAGGAAAAGTTGAATGTGTAGACCCCGCAAGCAGAGGTTGTAGGTTTGTACCTGTGTGAGGAGAGGAGAGGGTGGATGTTAATTGTCACCCTTTTAAAATAACGCAGCTTCTCTGTATTTTTGCTGCGTGGTTTTTGTGCATTTGGTGCCTGACCCACAGCGTACAATAGACCCCCATACAATAAGTGAATCGCGTCCAACGATGATTTGTTTAAATCATACCCTTGCAGCCCATCTGTTCATTTTGGAGACGTCCCCGATTTGGGGCCCCAAAAAAATTATAAAAGCTGCGTGGAAAACGAAAAGATTCAAAATTATCAAACAACACACTTTAGAGATATAACAAAGTCCTTTCAGGATACTGGGGAAATGGGGCCCTATCATCACAAGCAAAGTGATCCTTCATAACCCTTTAAAACCTGTTCTTTGTAAAATAGAAAATTTAAGCCTTCTGGGCCTAGAAAAATTTTTTAAAAAAGGAAAACCGTCTTGGAGTGTTAGCGACCCTGGAATAAGCGAAGCCTTAAAAAAAAAAATAGCAAAAACAAAGGCGCCTGCTCGAAAAATGCTTCTTATCTAGCTTCCTTTTTTAATCTTTCCGAATCCACGTAATAGTAGCCCATACGGACTCCCTCCCCTTCCTGTGGGCTCCCGGGGGTGAAACCCCAAAATTTCCGGGATATTCAGCTGTTTTGAAACCTGACATGAGCCCGCAATAGCTGCGGGTGGAATCGCGAACCACCCGCGGCTACTGACTAGTTAAATGTCATTGTCAAACGCTGACAGCGCTTCCGACAAGCGCGCTGGAAATACGCTCACCGGTGACATGTGTCACGTGATCGCAGGTCACCGGTGTGTTGACATGACAACTGGAGGTCTCCTGGAGACCTCTATGGTTATCAGTGCCGGCTTGCTGTGAGCCCCACCCAGTGAGCGGCACTGATAGCAAGTGAGTAAATCTGCTATATAGAGGCGATCTGCTCATCACCTCTATGTAGCAGAGCCGAATAGGTAGTGGCATCTTCTAGTCTCCCATGGAGACTATTGAAGCATGCCAAAAGGAAAAAGAAAAAATGTTTTTAAAAATATTAAAAAAATTTAAAAAAGTAAAAGTTTAAATCACCCCTTTTCGCCCCATTCAAAATAAAGCAATAAAAATAAAATCAACAAACACATATTTGGTATCACTGAGTTCAGAATCGCCTGCTCTATCAATAAAAATAGGATTAACCCGATTGCTAAATGGCATAGCGAGAAAAAAAAGTAAAAATGCCAGAATTACGTTTTTTTAGTTCCAGCGACATTGCATTAAAATGCAATAACGGGTGATCAAAAGATCGTATCTGCACCAAATAGTATAATTAAAAACATCAGCTCAGCTCGCAAAACATAAGCCCTCACCCAACCCGAGATTACGAGAAATGGAGATGCTACGAGTATCAGAAAATGGCGCAATTTTCTTTTTTTTTACAGAGTTTGGAATTTTTTTTCACCACTTAGATAAAATTAACCTAGACATGTTTGGTGTCTATAAACTCGTAAAGACCAGGAGAATTATGATGGCAGGTCAGTTTTAGCATTTAGTGAACCTAGTAAAAAAAAGGCAAACAAAAAACAAGTGTGGGATGGCACTTTTTTGCAATTTCACCGCACTTGGAATTTTTTTCCTGTTTTCTAGTACACAACATGGTAAAACCAATGCTGTCATTCAAAAGTACAACTCGTCCCGCAAAAAACAAGGCCATGTTGATGGAAAAAATAAAAAAGTTATGGCTCTGAGAAGAAGGGGAGCGAGAAACGAAAATGCAAAACCGAAAAGCTCCGAAGGGTTAAGGGGTTAAAACAAACTTTGGACCAAACATCCCAAGCTGCTACGTAACCTTTCCGGAACCGTCAGCCGACCACTGTATCAGCTCCATTACTATGACCAGATAAGCCTCCATAGATACTCCAGGTATTCCTATTCTCTGGGCGCTGGGAATGAGCTTGAAGAAATTTGTGAACTGAAAATGAGAGAGTGATTCAGCGATTAAATTTTTGTTCAAATAAAACAACTTTAAGTCAAATATTCCATTTAAGGCATAACAACACCAAATGTCTCAGTAATTTAACCACTAAATCACTTTTATTAGACAAACAGTTCACACCGTAAACAAGGCCCTTACTGCTGGACCTAATCAGAATATTTTTATTAGCTAATCTCCTACCCCAAATGACTACTGCTGCTAGAATGGGAAACAAAATGTAATAATTCTAATAAAACACCGTTGCTCATGACGCCCTCTCCACACACCCCTGGTGCCACCTTTCCGTCCATGAAAACACCAAAACTAGCCGTGATTGCATCTGTAAAGGAAAACAACTGTTCGTGTGAGATAAAAAGAGAATGCTACATGCACAAACTATTAAAATATTCTAGGGATTCTTACCACACCGCTAAATCTTCTTTAATGTCCTTGGAAATTCTAATGTGAAAACATGGATTCCTAATTCCCCCTATACGTGAAGACAAACACCTACAAAAAACCCTGCCCATTGGCATTACTCTACCTGCAAAGACTAACAAACCCAACAGAGACTCAATTTATTTTACCTAGGCTTTCTTCTCACCAACCAAGTACTGTAATGCCTGTTGGCATTTAACAATTTTAGCTGCTGCTAGACGAAGCTCACCCTTGATTGTGTCTTTGGTAATACCTAAAAACTCTATGCAATTAACAGGAGCCACTGTTTTATTTCAAGCTAACGGTATCCCAAAATCACTGCAAATAACCTGGAAAGTATGAAGAATTTCCTTACAAAGTGTTGAATCCTTAGGTTCTGTGAACAAAAAATCATCCAGATAATATGTTATGCTTTTCATACATTCAACTGCTGTAACCCATTCATCAAAAGAGGCAAAAGCTTCAAAATAAAAAACAAGAAACAGAACAACCCACTGGCAAACATTTATCGAAATAAAATTGACCGTTAAATTGAAAACCTAACAAACTGAATCCACTGGGATGAATGGGCATTAACCTGAATGCTGTTTCAACATTGGCCTTGGTCATCAAGACCCAGGCTCGAAATCTCTCTGACAGCTTTATCAAAGGAGGTATAAGTAACCGAAATTAGACTATTATCAATACTATCCTTTAGGGAGGAACAGTATGGATAAGACAAATGATGGATTAAACAAAAGGCATTTGGCTCCTTTTATGGAACTACTCCAGAGGTGACAAGCAGAAATTTTTTAAAGGTGGCACTGTAAATGGACCCTCCACACTACCAGCTATGACTTCTTTCATCAATTTCATCTCTACCACCTCTGGGTGCAGCTCAGCAGATTTTAAATTATTAACCCAAACACAAACTTCTCCGTCGGTGGGATTAAAAAGCATCAGAAAAAAACATTCATTAATAACCTAGCCATCCTGCTGCTTGGGTCACGTTCTAATAACGGTTGCATTATCTCAACTCTTACCGGTTTTGATCCCTTTACTAAAATATTCCTTTGTAGGGGGTCGACCTGACAGGTTTGTTTTTTTGAAGCACATGGCCATCAGGTGCGACCCTTGACAGAAGGAGCATTTGTGTTTGTATTTACAGGAATTTTACATTGTGTTTCATTGAAAGCAAAGCATGTACCTTTTCTAAACGTGGTTTGAGTTGGTACTTGACACTGAATGTTAGATGGCTTACCTGGAAGCATTAGGTTAAGCCACAAACCAACATCTTTAACACCCCATTTTACCCAGGATGGGTAAATAACTAGAATATGTGTAAAATTCTTGTCACAGAAATAACTCAAACCAGCAAAATTTATATATGCCTCCAACACTATTTCAATATGTTGAAAGAGCCCGAAGCATATGCTGGGGAACTTCTCCCCCATAACACTGGAATTAATACAGAATGGTTGTAGCCAATTATTGAAAGACCTGGCAATCGGTCTACGACTATCCTCATCCTTCTCTAGTCTCGCTAAAATATCCTTGGAGGCTTACAGCAAGGACAGGATTCCTATGTATTCATTATGTCAAATGTTATCTTTAATTGTAGCAGACAGATGATAACCTAAGGGGGAGACTGTACAGACTATGCTTCATTATAGTAATCCTCCCCCACCCCTTTAACACCAGAGGCTATATGTGTAACTACAGATATATGATCCCCATGTCCACCCTCCCGGCTATCAACCAGGTGTTTCCATACCTCTGCTACCCCTGGGGCCCTGGAGTATACGCAGGCTGAGTGTGTATTGTCAGCAGGTGGTTGTAGCAGCTCCCTTAGGCCTCTTTCACACATCCGGTGTGCGCCTGACGGCGCTCCCGGCATTTTGCCGCAGCGCCGCATCACAAAACCTGATGCGCCGCTTGCGGTTTTTTTTTGGCATTGACTTGCATTAGCGCCGGATGGCGCCGCATGTCAGTGCGTTGTATGCAGTTTTGTCCGGATGCGGCGGAATTGTACATTCCGGCGGCCGGACAAAACGCAGCATGTAACGTTTTTTGTTTTTGCCGGATGGTTTCTGTTGTCTCCGGGCATCAAAAACCATCCGGCAAAAAAACGCAGGCGGCACATGCGGCGCATCCTGTTTTGTGATGCGGCGCTGCGGCAAAATGCCGGGGGCGCCGTCAGGCGCACACCGGATGTGTGAAAGAGGCCTTAGTGACCCCAACACCTGTGACAGCTGGTGCAGTGTGTATGAGGGGAGTGTATTTTGAGGGCTCTATTCACTGCCCTCAGATGTGATGTGTCCTTTGCTCCGTCTGCAGCCCTCTGTCACGGTTGGATCTTCTTCTTGAGGACCGGCAGCCCCAGGACCAGCAATGGCCACGTTCGGCCGGTGGTCAATTGAGGCCAGCCTGGTCCTGCTGGTGTGTGGGATATCTATTGACCCCTTGTGGCCCTGCCACCTTCCGGAGGACATCTGGCCCCGCACCGGCGAATGAGAGTAATTCACTCTCCTCTAGTGATGTGACGTTCATGAACGAGCCGACTCAAAGAGCCGGCTCTCCACTGTGAACGATATGAGTCGGCACCTATCAGTGAGCCGCTTGTTATCTTGTGGCTCTCTGCTCTCCTCCCTTCCCTGTGCTGCTGATGTCAGCCTGGTGGTGGAGAGGGAGGGAGGAGCCAGGAGAGACTGTGTGCTGGAGGGGGAGAGAGGAAAGCTGCTGCTGACAGTACTGTAGGAGAGGAGTCGGCAGCAGCACAGTGTTATCTCATTCACCCAATCCAGAAGCAGGATGTAAATGAAGGCAGAACATGTGACCACAGAGCAGCCAGTCACAGCTCAAGTTTCACTTGTCCTCATCCATGCACTGTCTTCTTCCATCTTTGCCTGTTGGCATCCTGCCCTGTGTTCAGTGTGTTTTAGTGATGGTCCCTGTCTGGAGGAGAGAGTTAGACAGGCAGGCAGAGGTGTGTGTGCTGTTACAAGAATCCCAGCCATATTACAGTGAAAGCAGATGGAGAATCCTGAAGTCTCTGCACAGCTTTGTGTTGTAAAGTGTGTGGTTTCTGACAAATTCCATCAGTAAAAAGTGACTGATCATAACACTACTGTGCAAAACACATGATCAAAGATGAGTGACAAACGGCAGAAGAGAAGCAGCATTTGGGCTCACTTTGATGACATTGGAAACAGTAAGGCTCAATGCAGACTTTGTAAGCACACACTATCTTTTCGAGCAGCGTCTACCACAAACCTTCATAGGCATATCAGACCTGCACACCCTACAGTGCCTATTGAAGATAGCACGCAGGTATCTGCTCCAGACCATGTGACCCCCAGTACGTCATCTACTCGTACTGCTGCTGCAGCGTCTACAGCCACCCCTCAGGCATCAGTTACACCAAAAACTAGTACCCAAACCTCTATGCACCAATTTATGCCAAATAAAGCCCTTACCCCAGCAAAGAAAATTTCAATTGTAAATTTGTCTTATCAAGGCGATGGAAGGAAGACTGTGCATCGTTGCAACATCAGTCCCTTCAGAGAGAATTTTCTCCAAAACAGGCAGATAATCACAGAGAGAAGAAACCGGATCAGCCCGTCCAAACTGAGGCACTTAGTGTTTCTTAATGACCTTCTAAAAATGTTTCACTGTTAAGTTATACTGCTGTTTTGCACATTTTTTGCATTTGTTTGATGTTCTTATAATGAAAAATAATATAAACAATGTTAATCTGTTAACTAGAAGGTTTTGTGTCATTATTTTGGTGAGATTACTGAAGAGCCGATTCAAGAGCCGAAAGAGCCGGCTCTTCTTGCTGAGCCGAGCCGAAAGAGCCGATTCCCAAAAAAATCCCCGAAGTCCCATCACTACTCTCCTCTTGTTCCTGGACCCGGAGAGCATGCCCGCGGGATGACATCATCTCGGCATCCGGTGCCTCACTGGAGATGCCGTCGGCTCGCACTTTCTGTTCCTCTTTCACTCTGCATCCGGCACTCAACCCGACAGCATCCTCCGGCAGATCTCGCAGGCAGCGTTGCAGGCAGGAACGCGCTCCCTCTTCATATTTCAGCCGCAGCTCCTCCAGGATGACATCCATAGCAGACAGGTACTGTATGCAGAGGGAGCAGCATGCCAGATATGGCAGTGATGAGGAATGACAACTCCCCTCATCACAGCCCCTTCTTTATCCCTTCAGCCCCAGCGACGAGCTGCTGACTGGACAGGCCTATCACCAATCTCTGGATGCAAAAAATAATAAAAATACCGCGAAAATAGTGGTGGGGAAAACCTTTACCGCTGAGAATTAACCCTTTAGGGGATGCTAAACCTAAGGCCTGGTAATGCCATGCATTACCCTCCTAAGGGTCCGGGTCTTGCCATTCCCCTGCTTCCTGCAGACATTCCACTGCTACACACTGTGCGCTGCAAGGATAGGCTGGAGTAGGAGGCAGGGGGAAGGTCTAGCAGAGCCTGGCGGTGGTTACAAGAAGTCAGGGAGTGAGCAGCTCCTCCAGAATCAGGAGACGGCTGCTCACCAGACTAAGGCCTCATACTCACTGGCTGGAAAAAAATCGGTCCGTTTTCTGCAGGAAAAAAACGGTACATTTGTTGTAAAAAGGCATGCGATTTTGATGCGATTTTAAATCGCACCATGCGTTTTCTGTCAGTTTTCCATCAGTTTTCCATCTGTATGCAATGCGATTTTAACATGAAGTTCTACATAGAGCAGTTATCTCTATGTAAAAAGTCATGTAAAAATCACATTGTAACAAAAAAATGTACACAAAAAGCAAATAATTATATATATAATATATATATATACATCTAATATATATATATATATATATATATATATATATATATATATATATATATAGGTCATACACTTCTACATAGTATAATAGCCGCTAATTCATCCCTGGCATTACTGTAAAATCACACTGACAGCTTTAATAAAGAATAGAAACAATACATATACACACATAGAATACATATATATATATATATATATATGTAATTGTGACATATATATACATATATTTATAGTTCCTTGACTTCTACATACTGTAATAGCCGCTAATTCAATTGCCGGCTTTTGTGAAATCACAGAAGCCGACATGAAATGATACATTGTTTCCACACAGTTAACCATGTCATTTCCTGTATTTTGATATATGGTTTGAGCTTACAATTACATGATTGTATTTGTACAAAATTTCAGACATGTAGGGGTTAATTAAAGGTGTAAATTCGTTGCAAAAAAATGCGTGGGCTCCCGCTGTATTTTCTCCACCAGACAGACAAAGCAAGCGAGTGGGGCAGATAATAATAGCCTAGGGAGGGTACATTTTTTTTGTGCCCCCCCTGGCTACTAACATCTGCCCCAGACACCCCAGAAAGGGCAAATCTATAATTAGATTCGCCCTTTCTGGCACTTTGCCCGTCTATTCCCATTGCCCTGTAGCGGTGGCGAATGGTTAATAAGGGGTTAATGTCACCTTGCTATTGAAAGGTGACCTTAAGCCATGTCAATTAGACAACTATCAATTATTAATCCTATTGAAGTAAATAAAAAAACACACACACTTTAAGAATAAATAATTTTAATGAAATCAAAACACATATTTTTGACCATCTTTTATTTAACTCTTAATCCGTTCGAAGCCCTTGTTCTTCTAAAATAAATATAAAATATTAAAACAACATTATTCTTACCTATCTGGCGATCTGTCACGTCCCACGATGTAATCCTTCACAAAGGGTTAACTAGCAATCAGATAAGCAGTGCAAGTAATCCTGCGTGCTCATCTGATAGCTCCTGAATGAATGAGCTTATCTCCTGCCGACAGGAGAGGATGTGATTAATGAATGAAGCTTAATTGATTGTATCCACTTTCACCTTAGGTCAGGTCACTGAAGTGAAAGTGGCAATAAATCAATTAAGCTCTATTCATGAATCTATTCCTCTCCTTTCGCTGGGAGAGTAACTTAAGGGTATGCCACACTAAACAATATCGCTAACGGGATCGCTAAAAAACGTCACTATTTAGCGATCCCGTTAGCGATATTGTTCAGTGCGGCAGCTTCCAGCGACGAGCTTCCTGCTGTGATCTCGCTCGTCGCTGGAATCGCTCCGGACCCTATTTCATCGCTGGCGCTCCCGCTGGGTAAGTATGTAATCGCTGTGTGGCACCTTTTCTTAGCGATTTAGCGGTACTTTTGTACCGCTAAAGTCGTTAAGAAGATCGCTAACGGCGATAGCGTCGTTAACTATATCGCTAAATGCGGCAGCATTTAGCGATATAGAAACAATCCCGCTAGCGATCTCATTAGTATGCAACGCTAACGAGATCGCTAGCGGGATTGCTTAGTGTGGCAGTACCTTTATTCATTCATGGGAATACAGCTAGGAGACAGCATTAGCTCTCTGCAAGCTGTAACCTGTTAACCTTTCTGATGGATTACACCGTGGGACCTGACTGTACATCGGATTGGTAAGAATAATTTTGCTTTTTTATTTTATTTTTATTACAGGAAATGGTTTTAGCAGGAAAATAAAATATGGTCAAAAACTGTGTGATTATTTCATTAAACTTATTTTTTTATTAAACTGTGTGTTTGATTTTTCTATCATACAATAGGATTAATAATTGATAGTTGTCTAATTGACAGCTCTCAATTATTAACATGGCTTAAGGTCACCTTTCAATAGCAAGGTGACATTAACCCCTTATTAACCCATTCACCACCGCTACAGGGCAATGGGAATAGACGGGCAAAGTGCCAGAAAGGGCGAATCTAATTATAGATTTGCCCTTTCTGGGGTGTCTGGGGGCAGATGTTAGTAGCCAGGGGGGCACAAAAAAAATGTACCCTCCCTAGGCTATTATTATCTGCCCCCACTCGCTTGCTTTGTCTGTCTGGTGGAGAAAATACAGCGGGAGCCCACGCATTTTTTTTCAACGAATTTACACCTTTAATTAACGCCTACATGTCTGAAATTTTGTACAAATACACTCATGTAATTGTAAGTTCAAACCATATATCAAATACAGGAAATGACATGGTTAACTGTGTCTAAACAATGTATCATTTCATGTCGGCTTCTGTGATTTCACAAAAGCCGGCAATTGAATTAGCGGCTATTACAGTATGTAGAAGTGTAAGAACTATAAATATATATATATGTATGTGTTACAATGACATGTATATATATATATATGTATTCTATGTGTATGTATCTACTGTTTTGTGAGCTGTCAGTGTGATTTTACAGTAGCCGGGGATGAATTACCGGCTTTTCAAAGGAGACTGGTGCATATAAATCGGACAGCACGTGCATGGTGCGAGTGCTGTTCGTTTTTTAATCGCACCCATTGACTTGCATTGGCGATTTTCATCCCAAAATCGCATCAAATCGCAGCATGCTGCGATTTTTTTCTCACAACAATATCTGATGAGAAAAAAATCGCAAATGAGAATTCACCCATTGACTAACATTGGTCAGATTTGCATCCGATTTTTTTTCCTCTGATTATCATCCGTTTTCGGCGCCAGTGAGTATGAGGCTTGTGTGTGATACCTAGGACACCATGCAGAATGCTGACAGGGAGTATATTACATACTGTCAATATTCTGCATCCTAGGTATGCACACAAATCATACAGAAAGCCTGGTCAACTCCATTAATACTTTTGCAACCGAAGTAAGAAACTAATGAATAAGATATATGTTTAATTCAGGTTTGCAGTTACTATTCCATGATGTGGCCAATTTAACATGCTAAAACTGGTGAAAAGTTTTCTTTAAGGCAGTTTTATTTATATGGTGGTGTCAAAAGCTTTATTCTATGGGCTCAAAATCTGAGTTGTCCAACTTTATTGGCTTAAAAAGTAAGGTGTACAATCTTAGAAAATTCATACATTGATATAATACTATGGTTAAGTGATTGCATTTTATTTGTGCAGGAATGTACTCTTATTTTATTAGTGTTTAGCATAAAATTAAATATAACTTCTTGCTTACTTAAAGGGAAAATGTCAGCAGGTTTTTATTTAATCTGAGAGCAGCATAATATAGGGCAAGTGAGCCTGATTCCAAGGATGTGTCATTTACTAGGCTGCGTGTTGTAGTTTCAATACAATCAGTATTGTACCAGCATGAGATTATCACTGTGGGACTAGTTCTCATGGGCATGGTAATCACACCCTACCATTGATCAGCAGCTTGCTTACAATGAACAGAGTACATTGCCAATCAGTGGTGTGGGTGAGGTTATAAACAGCTTAGCATTATGAACATTGCTACATCTACAACAGATAAAACAGGGATTCTATCTAAACTACACCAGTAGTCCAGTAAGTGATACATCACTGGAAACAAGCTCTCATGCCCTATATCACGCTGCTCTCGGATTACATAGCAAAACCTGCTGAAAGATTCTCTTTAATTGATTAACTACATCAGTCTCTGCTATTAAAATGGCACATAGTACCATATTGATTTGTTGTTGCTTCTTATTGAATCATTCTTAATGTTGTCTTGTCTTAATTTTTCTTTCCATTACAGATAATTGCTTTACATTACAGGAACAGCAGACAAATGGTGACAATTGGTTTACAGGTACTGCATTCTCTACTAATTTTGCTAATTTATTCTGGTTGCACTTTTTCTCCATGTGAATTATGCAATTTCCTAAATTAGTTTCTTAATTGTAAAGTCCAAATGCTGTAACTCATGCCAGTTGTTGTGGTCTATCACTACTTTTTGTTTTACTAGGCTTTTCTTTGTCTGCTGTATGGTTTTCCCATTATATTTAAAGGGAGTCTGTCAGAATCAAAGGAAGTTGAATCTAATTATATCCAATGTCTTATTCCAGAGAAATCCATGTTTATCCTACTATGTAAATGAGCTGTTATGATTTATGGGCAGGGCACTGATTTCCCTGAGAATCTGTCTCCATGGCTTATGTTAAATGAAAGGAGGTGTTACCAGTGTGAGACATGTAATTACTGAAAGTTTGCTCTCCTGAATTCACTGCAGAGCAATGATTATGTAATAATAACTCAGCACAGCAGAAATGAACTTAGTCTCATTACAAACACATTTGCAGCAGTTGACCTTTCATAGTGCTTCACCTTCCATCTCACACAGCCAGTGTGGGGGAAAAGGCAGTACAACACAGCTGAGCGCACTGTGAGAGGGCAACTGCAAATGTATTTGGAATTGTACAAAATTCAACTCTGCTGTACTGTGTTAGTTGTAATCAGGTGCAGCTCTGCAGCAGAGCTGAAAAAAACATGAGCGGACAACTGTTTATGCATATCTGTTTGTAATGACACAAAGTTCAGTTCTGGTGTACTATGTTATAATGTGGGATGATTATCTTAAGCTGGCTGGTAGCAGCCATTATGCAATCGTGCGAGCTGGAGATCTACATTGCACTATGTGTTCCACCAATCAGACACATACTACTTGCATACAGTATATACATTTATCAAGCACAAGCATTCATCTCTGGGTGAGTATGATAAGTTTGTGTTGCCTTCTATAGTGAATGGGCAACCAGTGCTATGACTTGTGCAGGAAAGAATTATCAGTGTAGCAGCTGTACAAAATATGACCCTGGCTGTTGCATTCAGGATAAACTGGAGAGTGGAGAATTTAGTAAGAAGGAGACTGATCAGCAGTGAGTAGTACAAATGAGAATGAATAAGAGTGACAGTAATATTTTGGCAGTTTCAAAGGTATGTAATTGGAGGATTCTGGAGATGTTTTTAAGCTGCCAATGACATGAGCTTGTGAGTGAGTGGATGTAGGGAATGAAATAAAGATCTGAGTTAAATATTACACCAAGATAGAGGATGTGTTGCTATGTAGGTATGGTGGAACCACACTCAGAAATATGGTAGACATTTCATGGTTAGGTAGGTCAGTAGAGGGAGGGAACACAAGGAGTTCGGTTTTGGAAATATTCAGTTTGAGATGTATGGAGGACAAGATGTTAGAGACATCCAACAGTCACTGGTGTTTTGTAGTAGACATAGTGAGGGGGTAATGTTAGGAGAAGTGTATGATTGGGTGTCATCAGCATAGAGATAGTACCCCCTGAGAAATCCCACAGAGGAGAAGAAGAACCAGTAAATTATACAATTAAGAGGTAATGGTAGAAATTAATGAGATTTAAGATTTAACTGTATTAAGTATTAAGTCAGGTAAGGACCAGGAGTAGGTTGGGGCCAACGATGACTGCATGTCACAACAGCAGTGAGTCATAAGAGAAAATGAAGGAAGGTTGTGTTCAAAGAGCAGGAGAGGAGCTTTAGTAACACCACTGACAATAGGCCAATGTCACAGCTCGTCTTTGACCCCCTCTATGCCCTGAATCTCCTTATGGGAAAACAGGTTTTAATTTTAATGTCCTCCTCATTTAAAGGGCTTGTCCACTACTAGGACAACCCCATCTCATTTTGAATGTTTGCCTCCATTAAATCAAAACACCTATACTCACCATTCCAGCGGTCTTGGCACCCATGTACCCGGGGCTCATGTGAGGTTGTTATGTTGCCTGAGCCCTGTGCCCAATCAGCGTTGGTGTCGCGCTGGTGTCCCTGCCTTCGGACGTATAAGTAATCAAGAGGAAGTGAGAGCTGCGTCTGGTGCTCACTTCCTGTTAATTACTTATCTGTCCGAAAGTCGAGAAAGTGATGCTAGCTCTGATTGGGCACAGGGCTCACATGAAATAATAACCTCACTTGAGCCCCGAGAACATGAATGTCGATGCTGCTGGAACGGCGCCTGTGCAGGTTATGAGTATAAGTGTTTTTATTTTAAAGGGGAAAAATATTCAGATGGAGAAGGGGTTGTCCTATTAGTGGATAACACCGTTAAAAAATATATATCAACATGAAAATGCAGTCCAATCTGCAAGTATCATGTGATAGAACACAGGGAGCTAACAGATTACTATATAGTTTGGCAAGAAACGTTTCAGTATAACCAAAGTTTTAATCATTTAAACCCTTCGCTAGTTCTGGAATTTTTGATCCAGTGGGCTGTCCTATTGTTAAGTGGCCAGGCCACTAGCCATAGTTATGCCTGAACTGCTGTCGGGTATTCTCTGGCACTTTATAGGAAAACAGTGTCCCAGTCCCAATGTACTGTCAGGTGTGGGGTGCATCACATTCACTTGGATGTCGCAGGCATTCGCTGTCTCCAGGCCTCCATCTTCAGGAGTCACCACACACAATTCAGGGGACACCAAGTAAACATTTACTGGTCAGTTCAAGTTCATCAGGTTGCAACATGTGGGATAGGGCACAACACTTCATGTTTCTTACACTGTGTGCAGAATTATAAGGCAAATGAGTATTTTGATCACATCATCCTTTTTATACATGTTGTCCTACTCCAAGCTGTATAGGCTTGAAAGCCAACTGCCAATTATGTAAATCAGGTCATTTGCATCTCTGTAATGAGGAGGGGTGTGGTCTAATGACATCAACACCCTATATAAGGTGTGCTTAATTATTAGGCAACTTCCTTTCCTTTGGCAAAATGGGTCAGAAGAGAGATTTGACGGACTCTGAAAAGTCAAAAATTGTGAGATGTCTTGCAGAGGGATGCAGAAGTCTTGAAATTGCCAAACTTTTGAAGCGTGATCACCGAACAATCAAGCGTTTCATGGCAAATAGCCAACAGGGTCGCAAGAAGCGTGTTGATAAAAAAAGGCGCAAAATAACTGCCCATGAATTGAGGAAAATCAAGCGTGAAGCTGCCAAGATGCCATTTGCCACCAGTTTTTCCATATTTCAGAGCTGCAACGTTACTGGAGTATCAAAAAGCACAAGGTGTGCCATACTCAGGGACATGGCCAAGGTAAGGAAGGCTGAAAAACGACCACCTTTGAACAAGAAACATAAGATAAAATGTCAGGCCTGGGCCAAGAAATATCTTAAGACTGATTTTTCTAAGGTTTTGTGGACTGATAAAATGAGAGTGACTCTTGATGGGCCAGATGGATGAGCCAAGGCTGGATCAGTAAAGGGCAGAGAGCTCCACTCCGACTCAGACGCCAGCAAGGTGGAGGTGGGGTACTGGTATGGGCTGGTATTATCAAAGATGAACTTGTGGGACCTTTTTGGGTTGAGGATGGAGTGAAGCTCAACTCCCAGACCTACTGCCAGTTTCTGGAAGACACCTTCTTCAAGCAGTGGTACAGGAAGAAGTCGGTATCGTTCAAGAAAAACATGATTTTCATGCAGGACAATGCTCCATCACATGCATCCAGATACTCTACAGCGTGGCTGGCCAGTAAAGGTCTAAAAGAAGAAAAAATAATGACATGGCCCCTTGTTCACCTGATCTGAACCCCATAGAGAACCTGTGGTCCCTCATAAAATGTGAGATCTACAGGGAGGGAAAACAGTACACCTCTCGGAACAGTGTCTGGGAGGCTGTGGTGGCTGCTGCACTCAATGTTGATCGTAAACAGATCAAGCAACTGACAGAATCAATGGATGGAAGGCTTTTGAATGTCATCGTAAAGAAAGGTGGCTATATTGGTCACTGATTTTTTTTTTGTTTTGTTTTTGAATGCCAGAAATGTTTATTTATAAATTTTGTGTTGTTATATTTGGTTTACCTGGTGAAAATAAACAGTTAGATGGGTATATATTTGTTTTTTATTAAGTTGCCTAATAATTCTGCACAGTAATAGTTACCTGCACAAACAGATATCCTCCTAAGATAGCCAAATCTAAAAAAAAAACCACTCTTTAATATTTATGAGTCTTTTGGGTTGATTGAGAACAACTTGCCTAATAATTCTGCACACAGTGTACTTCCTTCCATCTTAAGCCC
>JARQOD010000002.1:470485441-470555403 GCA_033576555.1 Oophaga sylvatica
TTTGTCCTGAGTACGCTGATACCCCATATGTTGGGGTAAACCACTGTTTGGGCGCACGGCAGGGCTCGGAAGGGAGGGAGCGCCATTTGACTTTTTGAACGCCACGTCGTGTTTGGAGACCCCTGATGTGCCTAAATAGTGGAAACCCCTCAATTCTAGCTCCAACCCTAACCCCAACACACCCCTAACCCTAATCCCAACCCTAATCCTAACCTAAATCCCAACCCTAATTTCAACCCTAATTGTAACCCTAACCTTAATTGTAACCCTAACTCTAATTGTAACCCTAACCCTAATTTTAACCCTAAGGCTGGGGTCACACTAGCGACAAAATCGGACGACTGCAATGCGATGAAATATCGCATTGCAGTCGGACCTATGTTAATCTATGGAGCAGCTCCCAGTATCAGATTTTTTGTGGTCCGTTTTAAACGTCCGAGTGCAATCGCAGCATGCTGCGATTGTCACCGATTGTGGGTCGACTATCGCCAATGCAAGTCAATGGGAGCGCTGAAAAATCTGATTACAAACGGACCGCACGTGTGACTTGCGATTAAATCGCACCGGTGTCCTTTAGAAAAGCCGGCAATTCATCCCGGCTATACTGTAAAATCACACTGACAGCTTTATTAAAGAATATAATCAATACATATACACACATAGAATACATATATATATATATATATATATGTCATTGTGACATAATATATACATATATTTATAGTTCCTAGACTTCTACATACTGTAATAGCCGCTAATTCAATTGCCGGCTTTTGTGAAATCACTTATGTAATTGTAAGTTCAAACCATATATCAAAATACAGGAAATTACATGGTTAACTGTGTCTAAACAATGTATCATTTCATGTCGGCTTCTGTGATTTCACAAAATGCCGGCAATTGAATTAGCGGCTATTACAGTATGTAGAAGTCTAGGAACTATAAATATATATATATATACACATGTCACAATGACATGTGTATATATATATATGTGTTCTATGTATATATATCTATTCTTTCTATTGTGATTTAAATACTATTCTTTTGGATCCATTATATGTCATTTTTGCAAGCCTGCGAGAAATTCTCGCAATTCGGATGTAAATCGGATTAGACAACTACGGTCAGATGCGACTAAATCGCATCAACTACAAAAAATCGGATGCTAGTCGCATCAATGTTCATGAAATTTTAATCCGATTATCGACCGACTAAAACGGTCAGATTTTTTACTCGGTGTGTGTGACTCCAGCCTAACCCTAATTGTAACCCTAACCATAATTCTAACCCTAATTATAACCCTAACCCTAAGGCTAAGTTCATTTTGCGTTTTACCAGCCCGTTCAACACATAGCGTTGACGGGCTGGTAACGGTATAGCATAACACGATCGCGTTATGCTATACCCGCTAGCGCAGATGAATCAGCAGATGATTCATCTGCGCTAGCGGTGACGGAGCCCAAACGCTGCAGCCCGCGTCCGAGGCTCCGTCACTGAATGATGGCACGTCGCGAACGCATGCTGCTTTACGGCATGCGTCGCAATGCGCCCTCAAATGGGGGTGAATGGCAGCGTTAATGGACTGCGTTACACCGCGTTATACGGCGGTGTAATGCAGTCCGTCTAACGGACTGCCATAACGCAGTATGAACCCAGCCTAACCCTAACCCTAATTATAACCCTAACCCTAATGCTAACCCTAACCCTAATTATAACCCTAACCCTAACCCTAACTGGAAAAATGAAAATAAATATAATTTCTATTTTTTATTATATGTCCCTAACTAAGGGGTGATAAATGGGGGGGTTATGTACTGTTTTTTTTATTTTGATCACTGTGATAGTTTATCACAGTGATCAAAATGCACTTTTATGAGAATGAATGAAAAAATTTTGAATCTGCCGCCAAGCAGATCGGCGGGCGCACTGCGCATGCGCCCGCCATTTTTTTTTTCCAGGAAGAAGACGCCGGGATCCTGGGGCCTGCGGGAGGACCGAGGACACCGGCAAGTATAGGGGGGGGCGATCGGGGGACCGGGGGACCCTCATTTTCTCCCCTCTGATGTGCGATCACATCAGAGGGGAGAGAAATCATTTTTTTTTTTTGCGGTTGCTATTATACTTAGTATAACAGCGATCGCGACACCGGGGTCGGTAAATACCGACCCGGATCATGTTCTCTGGGGTCTCGGCTACCCCGGTAGCCGAGACCCCAGAGAAAATTGCCCATCCCCCCCAGCACAGCGGCGGGCGCACTGAGCATGCGCCCGCCATTTTCTCAATGGCGGCGGCACCGGGGAAGGCAGAGGGGCACGGGGGCGGCATGGAGGACATCGGGGGCCACATGGGGGTCCCGGGGACCCTTTTTCTCTGTCCTCTGAAGTCTGATGACATCAGAGGACAGAGAAATTAAATGGAACAACATTTTTTTTTTTTTGTTGCAGTCGCCGTTATAGGGTTAATAACGGCGATCGCAACATCGGTGTCGGTAAAAACCGACCCGATTCATGTTCTCTGGGGTCTCGGCTACCCCCGGTAGCCGAGACCCCGGAGAAAATGCGCCTCTGGGGGGCGCTATTTACTTTTTCCACAGCGCCGTTAATTAACGGCACTGTGGTTTAAGTACCCTTAATGACCGCCGTTAAAAGGCGTATCGGCGGTCGTTAAGGGGTTAAGGGACCAAAATGTCTCTTTGGCGTACAAAATATTTAGTTTTTGGGATTTATTTTGTCTCCGTCCGCTATTGAAATGGATCCGGCCAAGGTTCAGGCCATTTATGATTGGGTTCAACCCACTTCCTTGAAGGCGCTTCAGAAATGTTTAGGTTTTGCTCATTTTTACCGTAAATTCAAAAGTATTTTTTCTAGTATTGTGAAACTACTGATGGATTTGACCAGAAAGGGCGCTGATGTGCTTAATTGGTCTCCAGAGGCTGTTTCGGTGTTTCAGGAGCTTAAGCGCAGATTCACTTCTGCTCCTGTTTTATGGCAACCTGATGTTTCTCTACCATTTCAGGTGGAGATAGATGCTTCTGAGATTGGTGCAGGAGCCGTTTTGTCTCAGAGAGATCCGGTAACCTCTAAGATTAACCCTTGTGCCTTCTTTTCTAGAAAATTTTCCCCAACTGAGCGTAATTATGATGTGGGGAATCGGGAATTATTGGCTATGAAGTGGGCATTTGAAGAGTGGAGACATTTGTTGGAGGGAGCCAAACATCAAGTTGTGGTCCTTACCGACCACAAGAACTTGATGTATCTCGAATCAGCCAAGCGATTGAATCCTAGACAGGCTAGGTGGGCCTTGTTTTTCACGCGTTTTAATTTTATGGTCTTCTTTCTTCCGGGCACTAAGAATATTAAGACGGATGCTCTCTCTAGGAGTTTCCTTGCGGATTCTCTTGATGTGACTGAGCCTACTACCATTCTAAATGAGGGTGTGGTTCTTTCTGCTATCTCACCCGATTTGAGACTCGCCTTGGAGGATAAACCTGAACGATGCCCTATGGGGAAATTGTTTGTTCCAGACCAATGGAGGAGGATAGTAATGTCTGAAATTCACTGCTCTGCGTTGGCTGGTCATCCGGTATTTTTGGTACCAGAGATTTGGCGAGTCTGTCTTTTTGGTGGCCTGCTTTATCTCGTGATGTCAGGAATTTTTTGCAGTCCTGTGGGGCTTGTTCTCGGTCCTACAACCCTGTTCTCGCTTTAGTGGATTGTTAGTGCCACTTCCGGTGCCCAGGAGGCCATGGACATATATATCAATGGATTTTATTTCCGACCTCCCTGTCTCTCTGAAAATGACTGTTATCTGGGTGATGTGTGATAGATTTTCAAAGATGGTCCATCTTGTACCACTGCCAAAGTTGCCATCCTCTTCTGAGTTGGTGCCCTTGTTTTTTCAGCAGGTGGTTCGATTGCACGGCATTCCAGAGAACATTGTGTCTGACAGAGGAGTCCAGTTTGTGTCCAGATTTTGGAGAGAGCCTTCTGTTCTAAACTGGGAATTCAGTTTTCCTTCTCCTCTGCATTAACCCTCAGACCAATGGGCAGACTGAGAGAGCAAACCAGACTTTGGAAACTTATCTGAGATGTTTTGTGTCTGCTGATCAACATGACTGGGTCTCTTTTTTGCCCTTTGCTGAATTTGCTCTAAATAATATGGCTAGTTATGCCACTTTGATGTCCCCTTTTTTCTGAAACTTTGGGTTTCATCCTCAGTTTTCTTCAGGGCAGGTGGAGGCTTCAGCCTGTCCAGGTGTTGATTCTATGGTAGAGAGAATGCAGCAGATTTGGAATCATGGAGTGGATAAGTTGTCTCTCTCTCAGGAGAAGGCCCAACGGTTTGCCAACCGGCATAGGACTAATGGTCCCCGGTTTAAAGTGGGGGACATGGTTTGGTTGTCCTCAAAGAATATTCCTATGAAGGTGGCATCTCCAAAATTTAAACCAAGGTTCATTGGACCTTATAAGATTTTGGAAGTCCTTAATCCCGTTTCTTTCAGATTAGCTCTTCCAGGAATGTTTAAGATTCACAACGTCTTTCATAAATCTTTGTTGAAGAGGTTTGTTGAGCCAGTAGTTCCATGGCTGCGCCCCCCGATCCTGTGTTGGTTAAGGGCAATCTGGAGTATGAAGTAGAGAAAGTATTTGATTCCCGTCTGGCTAGACGGTGACTCCAGTACTTGGTCAAGTGGAAAGGTTATGGTCAGGAGGATAATTCTTGGGTGTTTGATTCTGACATTCATGCCGAGAGATTGGTTCGCGCCTTTCACCAGGCCCATCCTGATCGGTCTGGTGGCTTGGGTGAGGGTTCGGTGACCCCTACTCAAAGGGGGGCACTGTTGTGAATACTCTTGGTCCGGCTTCTGAGTTTGGACTCCCTCTGGTGGTTGCTGCTGGTAATGCAGCTGCTCTGGCTAACAGAGGTTGATCACCTGAGGATGATTGGCGTTCAGGTGTTTCTGACTGGAGAGATATAAGTGAGCAACCTTCCTTAAGGGTATGCCACACTAAACAACATCGCTAACGGGATCGCTAAAAAACGTCACTATTTAGCGATCCCGTTAGCGATGTTGTTGTGTGCGGCATCTACCAGCGACGTGGCCCCTGCTGTGATCTCATTCATCACAGCGATCGTTCCGGACCCTATTTTTATCGTCGGCGTCCCGCTGGCGTCCCGCTGGTAAGTATGTATCGCTGAGTGTGGCACCTTTTTTTAGCGATTTAGCGGTACAAAAGTACCGCTAAAGTCGTTAAGGAGATCGCTAACCGCGATAGCGTCCTTAACGACATCGCTAAATTAGGCCACTACTAGCGATATTAAAACGATCCCGCTAGCGATCTCATTAGTATGCGATGTTAACGAGATCGCTAGCGGGATTGTTTAGTGTGGCATACCCTTTAGGTTGTTGCTGGTGATTTGGTCTTCTTCCTGAGCCTTTTGGAAGTCGGCTTGCTCCCTGATCTGTCCTGCATCTTTCAGATAAGTTATTTATCTATTTTGATCTGTGGCATTTTTCCCTTTTGGCTTTTCTCTGTGCGCTGTCTTGCTGTTGCAGTCCAGCCGGGGTCCCTGCTGGGGCCTGTGCTGGACTCTGTTTTCCTTGCCACAGTTTATGTCAGTCTGTTCAGTATTGCTAGTCTCCTGCTATTTCAGTATCTGTTGTTTGCGTCCAGTTCACACCAGAGTTCTGATACAGTGGGGGAGAGGTCGTGTGGCCTCAGTATTTTTGCATGTCAGACATGTTGGAGTTTTTCTTAGGGTTTTTGCGGGATTGCAGACAGTATCCTTTTCTGTCCTGTTCTATCCAGACAGTTTGGGCCCCAGCATTTGCTTACGCTATTTTCTGCCTGTGCTTTGTACTTCATCTGCCTCACTGTCAATATATGTTTGGGGGCTATCTCTTACTTTGAGGCTCTATTCTGGGGCAGTTTAGCTTTCCCCTTTCTCTCTTTAGGCTTAGTTAACACTTTGGCTGTGTCAAGGCGTCTAGGTCATCGTAGGTACATCCCACGGCTAATTCTAGTTGTGTTGTCAGTTTAGGGGTCTGCAATCCGCTAAGTTTCCAACCTCTCTGGTGTTGTGGTGCCTAGTCCATTTCTTTGTTGTCCTCCTCAGTTAACATATCATAACACCTGCCCCCGCCACTGATTAGGGCTTAGTATTCAGAGAACTGCTAGACCTGCAGCAGAGAAGACAGTAATTTTATAAAAATTGCATTAAGCAGACCAGTAGTGATACATTGTTGCAATCAGGGTGGTGGCTCAGCGGTTAGCACTGCAGCCTTGCAGTGCTGGAGTCCTAGGTTCGAATCTGCAAGGAGTTTGTATGTTCTCCCTGTGTTTGCGTGGGTTTCCTCCGGGTTCTCCGGTTTCCTCCCACATTCCAAAAACATACAGATAGGGAATCTAGATTGTGAGCCCCTTCAGGGACAGCGACGATAATGTGTGCAAACTGTAAAGCGCTGCGGAATATGTTAGCGCTATATAAAAATAAAGATTATTATTATTTGCTTCTACATCATTGCTGCTGTAAGATGAGGTAGCAAAACCCTGATAACAAATTCCTTTTAAAAATCTGATAGGCTTAGCCCAAAAAACAAAATCAAGTTTTTGTCCTCCTTTGAGGAACCAGATTGTGCCTCTTCTGAAATACATTTGAAACAGGGAGTCTTAACCCCTTACTGCCATCAGACGTACTATTCCGTCCATGTGCCCTGGGACTTAATTCCCAAGGACGGAATAGTACGTCATAAGCGATCAGCTGCGCTCCCAGGGGGAACGCAGCTGATCGCGGCCGGGTGTCAGCTGATTATCACAGCTGACAACCGGCACTACGTGCCAGGAGTGGTCACGTACAACTCCTGGCACATTAACCCCCGGAACACTGCGATCAAACATGATCGCAGTGTTCCGGCGGTATAGGGAAGCATCGCGCAGGGAGTGGGCTCCCTGCGTGCTTCCCTGAGACCCTCAGATGTGCGATGTGATTGCGCTGTTCAAAGGGCCTCCTTCCTGCAGTACCCCGGATCCAAAATGGCCGCGGGGTCCTTCCGGGTCCTGCAGGGAGGTGGCTTCCTCAGTGTCTGCTGAGAAAGCCTGCCGCACTGCCTGTGAGATCGCCGATCTGACACTATACAGTAATGTCCCACCCTGGGGCAAAGTAAAAAAGTAAAAAAAATAAAAACAACATGTGTAAAAAAAAATTTCCTAAATAAAGGAAAAAAAAAATTCCCCAATAAATCCGTTTCTTCATGTAAATAATAAAAAAAGCAATAAAAGTACACGTATTTAGTATCGCCGCATCCATAACGACCCGCCCTATAAAACTGTCTCACTAGTTAACCCCTTTAGTGAACCCCTTAAAAAAAAACAAAAAAAAACAAGGCAATCATCATACCGCCAAACATAAAATGGAATAACACGCGATCAAAAGACGGATATAAATAAACATGGTACCGCTGAAAACGTCATCTTGTCCCGCAAAAAATGAGCCTCCAGATAGCATCATCAGCGAACAAATTAAAAAGTTATAGCTCGCAGAATAAAGCTATGCAAAAATAATTATTTTTTACATATAATTGTTTTTATTGTATAAAAGTGCCAAAACATAAAAAATTATATAAATGAGGTATCGCTGTAATCGTACTGATCCAAAGAATAAAACTACTTTATCAATTTTACCACATGTGGAACGGTATAAACGCCCTCCCCCAAAAGAAATTCATGAATTGCTGGTTTTTGTTCATTCTGCCTCCCAAAAATCATAATAAAAAGCAATCAAAACATGTCATGTGCCCAAAAATGGTACCAATAAAAACGTCAACTCGTCCCGCAAAAAATAAGACCTCACATGACTCTGTGGGCCAAAAGTAATAAAAATTATAGCTCTCAAAATGTGGTGATGCAAATCTATTTTTTGCAATAAAAAGCGTCTTTTAGCGTGTGACAGTTGCCAAACATAAAAACCCGCTATGAATAGTAAATCAAACCCCCCTTTAATCACCCCCTTAGTTAGGGAAAAATAATAAAATTAAAAAAATGTATTTATTTCCATTTTCCCATTAGGGTTAGGGTTGGGGCTAAAGTTAGGGTTAAAGTTGGGGCTAAAGTTAGGATTAGGGTTAGGGTTGGGATTAGGGTTAGGGGTGTGTTAGGGTTAGGTTTGTGGTTAGGGTAATGATTAGGGTTGGGATTAGGGTTAGGGATGTGTTGGGGTTAGGGTTGGAGTTAGAATTGGGGGGTTTCCACTGTTTAGGCACATTAGGGGCTCTCCAAACGTGACATGGCGTCTGATCTCAATTCCAGCCAATTCGGAGTTGAAAAAGTCAAACGGTGCTCCTTCCCTTCTGAGCTCTGCCTTGCGCCCAGAAAAATAATAAAATTTAAAAAATTTATTTATTTCCATTTTCCCATTAGGGTGAGGATTAGGGTTGGGGCTAAAGTTAGGGTTAGAGTTGGGGATAAAGTTAGGATTAGGGTTAGGGTTGGGATTAGGGTTAGGGGTGTGTTAGGGTTAGGTTTGTGGTTAGGGTAATGATTAGGGTTGGGATTAGGGTTAGGGATGTGTTGGGGTTAGGGTTGGAGTTAGAATTGGGGGGTTTCCACTGTTTAGGCACATCAGGGGTTCTCCAAACATGACATGGCGCCTGATCTCAATTCCAGCCAATTTGGCATTGAAAAAGTCAAACGGTGCTCCTTCCCTTCTGAGCTCTGCCATGCGCTCAAACAGTAGTTTACCCCCACATATGTGGTATCAGCTTACTCAGGACAAATTGCAAAATAACTCTTGGGGTCCAATCTCTTCTGTTACCTTTGGTAAAATAAAAATTGGGAGCGAAAATATCATTTTTGTGGAAAAAAATATGATTTTTTATTTTTATGGCTCTACTTTATAAACTTCTGTGAAGCACTTGGGGGTTCAAAGTTCTCACAACACATCTAGATAAGTTCCTTTGGGGGTCTATTTTCCAAAATGGGGTCACTTGTGGGGGTTTCCACTGTTTAGGCACATCAAGGGCTCTCCAAACGCGACATGACACCCGCAGACAATTCCATCAAAGTCTGCATTACTAAACGTCACTACTTCTATTCCAAGCCCCGATGTGTGCCCACACAGTAGTTTTCTCCCACATATAGGATATCAGCGTACTCAGGACAAATATGACAACAACTTTTGGGGTCCAATTTCTCCCAATACCCTTGGGAAAATAAAAAATTGGTTACTAAAAGATCAATTTTGTGGGAAAAAAATAGGATTTTCTATTTTCATGCCCGGGCATTATAAACTTGTGCGAAGCACTTGGGGGTTCAAAGTGCTCACCACAGATCTAGATAAGCTCCTTAGGGGGTCTAGTTTCCAAAATGGGGTCACTTGTGTGGGGTTTACACTGCTTAGGCACATCAGGGGCTCTGCAAACTGAACATGACACCCATCAAAGTCTGTATTCCAAAATGTCATTACTTCCTTTCTGAGCCCTGCTGTGCTCCCAAACAGTATTTCCTCCCCCCACATATGGGGTATCAGTGTACTCAGGACAAATTGGACAACAACTTTTGGGGTCCAATTTCATTGGGAAAAATCAAAAATTGGGGGTTAAAAAATCATTTTTGTGGAATTTTTTTTTTCACACCCAGGCATTATAAACTTTAGTGAAACACTTGGGGTTGAACGTACTCACAACAGATCTAGATAAGTTCCTTAGGGGGTCTAGTTTACAAAATGGTGTCACTTGTGGGGGTTTCCACTGTTTAGGCACATCAGGGGCTCTCCAAACGCGACATGGTGTCCAATCTCAATTCCAGCCAATTTTGGTTTGAAAAAGTCAAACAGCGCTCCTTCCCTTCCAAGCCCTGCTGTCCGCCCAGACAGTGGTTTTCCCCCTCATATGGGGTATCAGTGTACTCAGGAGAAATTGCACAACAACTTTTTCTGTCTATTTTCTCCTTTTACCCTTGTTAAAATAAAAAAATTGTTTGTAAAAGATCATTTTTGTGATTAAAAAGTTAAATGTTCATTTTTTCCTTCCAAGTTGCTTCAGCTCCTGTGAAGCACCTAAAGGGTTAATAAACTTCTTGAATGTGGTTTTGAGTACCTTGAGGGGTGCAGTTTTTAGAATGGTGTCACTTTTGGGTATTTTCTGCCATGTAGACCCCTCAAAGTGACTTCAAATGTGAGGTGGTACCTAAAAAAATGATTTTGTACAATTTGTTGTAAAAATGAGAAATCGCTGGCTAACTTTTAACCCTTATAACTTCGTAACAAAAAAAAATGTTGGTTCCAAAATTGTGCTGATGTAAAGTAGACATGTGGGAAATGTTATTTAGTAACTATTTTGTGTGACATATTTCTCTGTTTTAAGTGAATAAAAATTCAAATTTTGAAAATTGCAAAATTTTCCAAATTTTCGCCATATTTCCATTTTTTCATAATAAATTGCAAGTTATATTGAAGAAATTTTACCACTATCATGAAGTACAATATGTCACGAGAAAACATTCTCAGAATCGCTAAGATCCGTTGAAGCGTTCCAGAGTTATAACTCATAAAGAACAGTGGTCAGAATTGTGAAAATTGGCCCTGTCATTAATGTGCAAACCACCCTCGGGGGTTAAGGTGTTAAGCATGGGACAGTATGCCATATTCCTTTAAGTTAAGGATCCAAACTCTGGCTTCTAGATTCATAATCCCTTACTGTTGTAGGCTTTATGAAACAAAACTTGACTGCCAAATTCCTTGTCTGGTCGACACATTTCACTGCCTAGAATGTCAAATACTTTGTATCAGGTTGTACAATGTGTCTTCTTTCAATTTCTGTTCTAAAATTGCCATTGTATTAATCACTGGTACACCCGAGTCTTCTGGCTCTTCATTTATGTGGTGGGAGATCAGGTGTCAAGGATGGCTCATTATGTTCTCCTGAAGTATCCTGCTTCTAAATGGTATCCAGAGAGCAGGAGGAGGAGGCGCTTGCATGGAAACAAAGCTGGAGTGACCAAGGCTTCAGATAGTTTTTCAGCCTCATTTACATATCAAATCAAACATTGATTTGACCGAGGAATTGATGGGCTTTGTAAATTATTGCTGGACTTGTCTTTAAAAGAACAACCCTATATGTCATGTACAGCATACTGCTTACATACTGTACATCATTTAGCATAGAAGTGGACAAAACCAGATAGGGAGTAAAAAGCATCCATGGCACTCAAGCCCCACCAGCCCACCTACAATATCTCTCCCCACTCATTTTGGGAAAAATAACGTAACGTCCTTAACCACGCCATATATATACACGAGTGTGTCTGTATGTAAATTATATATATATATGTATATATATATATATATATACACACCACCCCATCAACATAATAGGCCTCTTTCACACATCCGTTTTTTCCCTTCAGTCACAATCCGTCGTTTTGTGAAAAAAACGGATTGCGACTGTGGCTTTAATTGTGCACGCTATAAGAAAAATGAATATTCATTGTCAGTGCAGTGAATATTCATTTCTCTTTAGCAGTGGGCACAGTTACAGCCGCAGTCTCCTGCCTCATGTGAACCGCTGCTCCCCTCCGCCGCCAGCTTCTGAGACAATGACTCGTGTAAAAGCTGAGGGGGGCGATTTCAGCACAAAAAAATATGCTGAAAAACTCGACTTATACATGAGTATATACGGTAAATGTATTTCTTTGATCAATATTTTTTCTTTGCTTTTATTCTTTATTTGGGGATCTAAAATAAAAAAAATTACACTTTTTAATAACTTTTTTTAACTTTTGGATGGGACATCACTGTACAGTGACAGATCGCTGATTTGATACTCTGCAAAGCTTTTGCACTGCAGGGCATCAGAGCAGCATCTGACAGTCAAGTAAGGAGGCATCACAGCTACTGCTCTGAACAGGCAATGACAATCCACCTTCCATAAAGGTGGCCGTAGCCATTTTGCAGTCAGGTGTCAGCATAGAGACTCATCAGCACAATGTGATCGCATCGCGTTGTTCTGATGGAAGCACACAGGGAGCCCACTCCCTGTGCGATGCTCCTCGATGTCACTATTGACAGTGGCATCAGTGGGGTTAAACGCCCCAGTTAATGTAGGTACATAGAGATATACTGTGTACAAGGTATTTCTATGTTCCCTGTATACTGAGGTGAGGATTTTTTTGTTCCTATAAAACTGCTAAATTAATAAAAAGCAATTACAATGAAAGTATAGTTTTTTCCATGAGTCTCCACTGTAATCATACCCACAAACCTCAACATTACAGGAAGTAGATAAAGCTGCTGAGCCAGAAGTTCTGGTGTTGTAATGGGGAGGATTTTTTATACTTGATCTGTATTGCAGCCGCCAATCCCACAGGCAGATTGTATTGATACATTGTATGTACAGTGTATTTCTATTTCTCTGTATTATAGAGGGAGAATAAAAGATTTTTTAATGCTATAAAATTACTAAACAATAATGAAAAACACTTAAAATATTGCCATTTTTAATTTGATTTTTTTTTAAATAATCAACAGATAACACAGATATAGTTGGTGTCCTTGTAATGTTAACCACCCGCACATCACAGTGATTACATTATTTTTAGGGATCGGTAAATGGCATAAAAAAGGCGTGATTTGATATTTTTTATGGGTTTAATAGAGATAAAATACCCTGAGGCCATGTTCACATGTAGCATAAATGCTTAATTTTTTTTATTTTTTTTCTGCAGATGTCCTCATTACACAATGCAATTGCAATCTTCTCTGATTATTGCGTGTTTGCTGCATTTCTTTTGTGCGTGTTCCCCTATATTTGATGCGTTTTTGGCGCAGATGTGAATTCACATTTTTAATTCTTTATTAATATTACAGAAAAGCATTTAAAAATGTAACACCGTTTTTTCTTTATGCGTTTTTTTTTCGTAAGAAACCCATAGAGCATCAGTGGAGTTCAGCACAGTGTGGTGCAGTTTTCATGAAATCACATCCACTTTTCTTAGACATTTCTTAGACATTTAGGCTATGTGCACATGTTGCGCAAATGCTCCATAATTTTGCGGAGCATTTGCGCAACTCCCCACCGCGGGTAAAACGCATACGTAATTAGTATGCGTTTTCCCACAAAACACAAGAATTTTGCAAGCGTTTTTAGCGTGCAGAATGCTTGCGCTTTTCCAAGCGATTTGAAGCACTGCTTGGAAAAGTGATTGACAGGTTGGTCACACTTATCAAGCATAGTGCTGACAAGTGTGACCAAATGTTTACTAATGAGTAATGTAAAAAAAATAAAAAATTGATATACTCACCCTCCATCGGCCCCCGGAGTCTTCTGGCTCCTCAGCGACGCTGCCGGCAAGTTCCGTTCCCAGGGATGCATTGTGAGAATGACCTTTGCGACATCGCTGTCATCTTGGGTGATTCTCGCAATGCATCCCTGGGAACAGAACTTGGTGGCAACTTCGTGGTGGAGCGGGAAGGCTCCGGGGGCCGACGGAGGGTGAGTATAACAATATTTTTTATTTTAATTCTATTTTTGACAGGAATATGGTACCCAGGGCCTGGAGGCAAAAACGCTTAAAAAACACAATGTGTGCACATAACCTTAGACCGTGTTCGCATGTAGCATAAATAACTACAGCTCTTTCAAGCTCGAGCTCCTGGCGATGGTGTGGGCCATGATGGAGCAATTTGCGGAGTACCTAGCGGGATCTGAGGTAATGGTATGAACCGACAACAACCCCCTGGCTCACCTTGAAAACGCCAAACTGGGGGCCCTTGTGCAGCGGTGGGTTCAAATTTAAAATCGTTTACTAGAGAGGGGCAGAAAATGTCCACGCCGATGCCTTGTCCCGGATCCAGCGCCCCGTCCCAGGACGGAGCCGGGATGAAGAGCTAGAGGGAGAGGAAACACTGTATTCCCTAAAACCCAATGAGACCACAGCAGTGACAAGAGAGGCATCCTCGATCAATCCTGGGATGAATTGATATGCCAGCAACAAGCAGATAGTGAAATCAGCGCCCTTCGCCAGTGGGTCGCCCAAGGACAACTTCCCAATGACGCTCAAAGAAAAATACTTTCTTAGGACGCTGTGCTAATGCTCCGTCTATGGGAAAAACTGGTGCTCAAAAAGGGACTATTGTATCGCAAAACAACTCTACACACTCTACACACTCTACCGTAGCTTGGCAAGTGGTGGTGTCGGGAGCCCTACTGACTGACATTGCTCGGGAGGCTCATGAGAAAGGGGCTCATTTTAGCGTACAAAAGACTTTCCAGTGGCTACAACGAATAGCCTACCATCCCCGGTTACAAGCCGTAATAGAAGAAGTGTGCCGAGCATGCCACTTATGTGAGTTGACTAAAACACCAGAACGAGCCCCCTTACAAACAATTGTAACCACCACGCCCCTTGAACTGTTAATGGTGGATTACTTAACCATTGGTCCGGCTCATCAGGGATATCAACACTGCTTAGTCATGGTGGACCATTTTACCAAGTTCGCCGTAGTGGTCCCCACCCGAGATCAGCAGCAGAATCGGCCGCTTATGCTATCTGTAAAAACTTTATCCAAGCGTATGGCTGCCCGCAATACATCTACTCAGACCAAGGGGCCTACTTCCAGGGGAAAGTGATGGAGGAACTGCACCGCCTGTATTGCATTGACAAGTCCCGGACCACACCATATCACCCGCAGGGGAATGGGGCCTACGAACGGTTCAACCGGATTCTAATTCAAATGTTACGGACCCTGCAAGATGACCAGAAAGCCCGTTGGCCTGAATACGTCCCCGAATTGGTCTGGGTATATAACAACCGGGTTTATAGGGTCACCGGGTACACCCCATACACGCTACTCTTCGGTCAGGAAGGCAAGGGAATTACTGAGGTGGAGCTTGACCCTGAGGAAGAACAGTCATGGGCAGTGGTTCACTCCTGGGTCCCGGACCACCGGTATCGTTTTCAGACCCTACATAGATTAGTGCAGACTAAGCTCAAAGATCTTGAACACCCTGAAAAGCCCACGTCACAGCCCATTGAATTTCAAAAAGGAGATCGCGTGCTTGTACGAGATCAATGACCCCAAAACAAATTGAGCCATCGTTTGGAGAACAGTCCCTACAAAATTATGTGCCGAGTAAGTCCAGATGGACCAGTATATGAGATACAATCAGAGGAATGGGGGAATCAACCCACCCGGATTGTGCACCGCAATATGTTACGGCCCTGTATGTCCACAGATCCCGCGCAGGGCGAGGCTTCTCTGCAGACTCCGGACTCTTTTGCGCAGTCCTCAGCCCCTCCAACAGCCATCTGGGACTATGAAGATGAAGAGGACTTGCCCGCGAGACCAGCGAATACTTCCACGGCCTGTGCCCCGGCAACTCCAGTTGCTCAGCCATCTGCCACCACCCCAGAGGACTCCATCCCGACCATTGGACCGTGACACTCTGAGCGGTCTACAGCAGGCAAACCCCATGAGCAATATGAACAGGATCAGTTTTCGTGTGGCAGAGACAATTTCAGTGCCCAGTTATTAGCACAAAATCCTCCAAATTCTCGCCCGAGGACTGGCGAGCTCACAGGGTGGGGGAATGAGGGTGAGGGAGCCCCTGTTATGTGCCCAGGCCAGAACCAAGGGGGCTGTCATTTAGGTTCCCAGGGGAACGGTTCCCAGGGGAAGAAACGGCAGGATGCCTGGGAGATGTTTCTAGAAGAAAAGGGGGTGGGGCGACTGAAGGAGGAGCGAGAGAGAAACGCAGGAGAGAGAGGACACAGAGACTGCGTAGGAGGAAGCGGGACCTCGCTGACAAGGACTATAGAGGCAGAACCAACCGCAGCCGCGACCGCCACTGTCTCACCTGAGCCTGCGCTGCGGCCTGTGTCCCATCTCATGTGGTCGATAGGGACCTGCTCCAGTCCGCGGTTGCAGCCTACCCGACAGCTGCCGCCATCCCGCCTCTTGGAGGGGCGAACTCTACGCCGAGGATTGCTCCACGGCCTGTTGTGCCCTATCTGCGCCTGAGCGTGGGAACGCTCAAGGCTTACGTCAGCTCCTATCGGCTGGGTCCAGCAGCTGCGACAACAGCCGAACAACAACCGTATCTCAACTCCACAGAACGTTAGAGAAGCTAAGTGACACTCTGTTACCATTGTTTATTACCTGAGGGCATTGGACGGCCATATCGCGGCCCTATAGGCCCTGACTTTTATTGAGTATTCGTCAGTTTATCTATATTGTGTTTGTGTACGGTTTCCCTGCGTGGAGAACTAATTTTCTGCCTGTTTTCCATACAAAAACTCGCCTTATAAATTTATAGCTAAAGCTTGCCCCGTCTCGGACTCGTCACTGCATCCTGCGTACCTGCAAATACCACACATCAACGGCACAAAAGGTATGTATGTAAATGAATACCAATAAAAACACAATAAAAGCAAAAAAAAAGAGCGGTATTTGTACACTGTACACTGAATAGCAAGTTTTGGGGTGGGTGACAAACCAGGCTGCAAATAAGTGATTTATAAAAACTGAAGTATGGAGATCAGTCTAAGGCCGGTGTCACACTTGCGAGAAACTCGCACGATTCTCGTGCGAGTCTCTCGTATCAACAGAAATGCATGCAGCCGCACGCTCCGGTCCAAGTGCTGGCGGCAGTGGAGGGTGTTGATGCAAGAGACTCGCATGAGAAACGTGAGAGTTTCGTCAAGTATGACACCGGCCTAAGGCCGGAAGTCGCACTAAACGTATGGAAAATCGGTCTGAGTCTCCCTGCCGAGAGTTGCAACAGCGTAATGTGAGTACAATCCATGTGTGACCCCACATGGGATCAGTGGTGTAATGTGTGACCCTGCTCCATCCATTTCTATGGGAGCAGTGGCGTATGTGACTCCGCTCTGTCCACTTCTATGGGATCAGTGGTGTAATGTGTGACCCTGCTCCATCCATTTCTATGGGAGCAGTGGTGTAATGTGTGACCACACTATGTCCACTATATTACTACTCCCATAGAGGTAGACAGAAAGGTGTTACACATTACACCACTGAAGGGTCGGTGGAGTAGAGCTTCCCTCAACAGAGAAACAAATTGGATTCTAATGTTAAATACCTCATCTCTCATGGGGCTCAACAAAAGGTCTGATTTAATTTTGGATTATTAATTGTGCGATCGCTTTGAGTTTTTGTTTTCTCAGGCAAATTGCCTCTTCAGAGAAAAAGAGGACTTGAACTCTATAGCGCCACCTGTTGGAAGTAGCGATCCTGTTTTCTCATAGTGTTATTTGTACATACAATGCTTTGTGTTATATTTGTATATCCATCTGTGTGTCTTTTTCAGTGTTGTTTTATCCATACACATGTGCAGGCTAATCATGAACTAAACTGAAATTGCATATAGTTGTGTGACCTCGGGTTAACATTTAGGCAGTGATTAAGGACCACAAATGTCAGAAACCCTTATCTTTTTATGGTTCCCCTCTACGCCTCATGGAGTACTGTTGTGTGAACTGTTCTTGATTTTATCTTTACTGGAATAAAAGCCTATTTTATGGATGAAGTGAGGGCTGGTCTTTTCCTGGACATAAAGATGAAAAAGTTCTGGCGACTCCGACTGTGAATAAAGGAAAAAAAATAAATCCATAGATACTAACTAGAGATGAGTGGGACACACAGATGACATCGAACCCGCTCGGGCTAATTAAAAGCTGCTCTAGGGATGAAGGTAAGCTATTCGCAGACTGCTGTCCAGGCGCCCGGGAGCACTAACCTGGATGCTGGACCTGAGTCCTGTGAATCGATCCACTCAATTTCTTGTCCCAACTGTCATGGATACAGTGGACAGTCACAGATTTGGGTTTGCACCCTGCAGTCTCAGGCATCTGCTGAATTTCCCTCTCTGCCACCGCCCCTCTGACATCTCCTCCTACCAGGGTAGACAAAAATGGTAAATGGGCGTCCATTGGGGTGTGGCCAGGACATGGCCGAAATTTGCCACCGATCGCTTAGCTTGTCACATAATTTGTCTCTTTCTGTTCTTCAAAACTTGGGAGGTATGCATTACACAGTAGACAGTAGGGGCACATGTATAAGATTATCTCAGTTTAAGAATAGGTTTTTTAACACATCCAGTTGTGGAGCTTATTTTTATTCCAAGATCTACTAATTAAAATGTGCTTTGTTCGTGGGAAAACCCCTTAATTATAATTTTATTTCTATAATAAAACAACTAGTGTTGAGCGATACGATAATGCAAATATCGGCTATCGGCCGATATTAGCTCTATCGGCCTTTCGATAATTAGTTTCGATATTTTCGTCATATCGGATACCGGAATCGGATTTGTCACTGTCACTGTCAGTGTCCGTCGGTCGGGTCTGTCACTGTCAGTGTCCGTCGGTCGGGTCTGTCAGGAGTCAGCGGCACTTACCCGGCAGAAGATCTCCGGCGGTCACATCCCGGACTGCTTAATGGCCGCCATCCTCTCTCTCCCGGCGGTCACATGCAGTTTCTCGCGATAACTGCAGTGACTGCTGGGTAATCCCGGCCGTAAAGCAGTCAGTCCGATGACGTCACCGCCGGGGAAGCAGGTAATCAGCTGTGCTGCGTCGCGATGACAGGCTCTGCCTGTCATTGCGATGTAGCAGAGCTGGATCGTCGTGGGACAATCGTTACTATGGACTGCGTCGGACAGGTGGTATACTGTTGGGTTTTTTTTTCTTTTTTTACAGGAGATCGATGGCGTCGCAGGAATGAGAGTACAATAAAAGAAATGAAAACTGTGTTGTCTCTTTTATTTCATTAAAAGACTTTTTCTTGCTTTGTCTTTTTTTTATGCATTTAATAACTTTGGGATTAATAATGGATCGGTGTCTTATTGACGCCTCTCCATTATTAACCGGGCTTATTGTCACCGTGCAATCAACGGTGACATTAACCCCTTATTACCCCGCTTGCCACCGCTACAGGGCAAGTGGGAAGAGCCGGGTAAAGTGCCACAATTGGCACATCTTTTGATGCGCCAAATGTGGGCTGCTGTAGCCTGGTATTATCAGGCTGTTGAGGGCCAAAATCCATGGGCCTTGACAGTCTTTTAATACCAGGCCGCAGCAGTCTGCATTTTACTTGGCTGGTTAACAAAAATAGGGGGACCCCTACGCCGTTTTTTTTTCGAGGGGATCCCCTATTTTTGTTAACCAGCCAAGCTAAGCAGACTGCTGTGGCCTGGTATTATCAGGCTTGCAAGGTCCATGGATATTGGATCCTTACCAGCCTGAAAAACCAGGCCTCAGCGGTCTGCTTCATCTGGCTGGTTAACAAAAATAGAGAGGACCCCACGCCAATTTTTTTCGAGGGATCCCCTATTTTTGTTAATCAGCCAAGATATGCAGACTGCTGTGGCCTGGTATTATCAGGCTGGCAAGGTCCATGGATCTTGGCTCCTTAACAGCCTGAAAATCCAGGCCTCAGCGGTCTGCTTCATCTGGCTGGTTAACAAAAATAGGGGGGACCCCACGCCATTTTTTTTTCAAAGGGAACCCCTATTTTTGTTAACCAGTTCCCTCTGACGTCACTGATTGTGTCCCTGGCTGACCTGAAGTGAAAGTGGAAAGCAATCAATTAAGCTTTCCACTTCCTCTCCTGTCAGCCAGGAGAGGAACTCATTCATTTGGGGGTTTACTGTGAGGCTGCAGCATTAGCTGCGGTCCCTGCAGTAAACATTAACCCTTTCTGAAGGATTACACCGTGGGACCTGACTGTGCATCGGATTGGTAAGAATAATTTTGCTTTATTATTTTATTTTTATTACAGGAAATGGTTTTAGCAGGAAAATAAAATATGGTCAAAAACTGTGTGATTATTTCATTAAACTTCTTTTTTATTAAAGTGTGTGTTTGATTTTTCTTTCATACAATAGGATTAATAATTGATAGTTGTCTAATTGACAGCTCTCAATTATTAACCTGGCTTAAAGTGACCTTTCAATTGCAAGGTCATTTTAACCCCTTATTAACCCATTCGCCACCGCTACAGGCAATGGGAATAGACGGGCAAAGTGCCAGAAAGGGCAAATCTAATTAGAGATTTGCCCTTTCTGGGGTGTTTGGGGGCAGATGTTAGTAGCCGGGGGGGGCCAAAAATAATGGTCCCTCTCTGGGCTATTATTATCTGCCCCCACTCACTGGCTTTGTCTGTCTGGTTGCGAAAATAGGGCGGGAGCCCACGCATTTTTTTTCAGCAATTTTACACCTCATATATATATATATATATATACATGTCATTAAATTTGTGACACATATATATATATATTTATATTTATAGTTCATACACTTCTACATAGTATAATAGCCGCTAATTCAATTGCCGGCTTTTGTGAAAATGCAGAACCCGACATGAAATGACACTTGGTTTACATAGAGTTAACCATGTCTTTTCATGTAGTTTGATATCTGATTTGCACAAACAATTACATGAGTGTAAGTGTGCAAAATTTCACACCTGTAGGGGTTAATTAAAGGTGTAAATTCGTAGCAAAAAAGTCCGTTTTTTTTACAACGAATTTACACCTTTAATTAACCCCTACAGGTGTGAAATTTTGCACACATAGACTGATGTAATTGTTTGTGCAAATCAGATTGCAAACGACATGAAAATACATGGTTAACCCTATGTACACCAAGTGTCATTTCATGTCGGGTGCTTCTGTCTTTTCACAGAAGCCGGCTTTACCCGGCAATTGAATCAGAGGATATTTTACTATGTAGAAGTGTATAAACTATAAATATATGTATATATATATGTCACAATGACATGTATATATATATATATTATATGTATTCTATGTGTGTATATTTAGTGTTTACAAGGAAATAAAGGTTTTTTTTAGTTTCGATATTTTGTTCCCATAGACTTACATTGGACTTCCGGTATCGGAATCGGTTATCGCCGATATTTAGTGATATCGGCGATACAATTTCGATACGATATTTTTAGATATCGAGCAATATCGCTCAACACTAAAAACAACATATTCCGCAGCACTTTACATTATAGAGGGGACTTCTACAGACAATAGACATTACAGCATAACAATAAACACAGATCAAAACAGATACCAAGAGGAATGAGGGCCCTGCTTGCAAGCTTACAATCTACAGCGAAAAAGGGGAGACACGAAAGGTGGATGGTAACAATTGCTTTTATTGTTTGGACCAGCCATAGTGTAAGAATTGGGTGTTACTGTTGATGCATGAACCAGTCAACAGTCTAAATATGTAACAATACAGACACAGAGGGCTATTAAATGCATAAAGCGGGTGAGAACATGATGTGAGGAACCTGGTTATGGTAAAAAATTTTGAATGAGCCACACAGGGATAAAATTTTTGAATGGGCCAACAGGGATAGTTAGGTTAATGCGTTGAGGCAATAGGCCAGTTTGAACAAATGCGTTTTTAGGGCACACTTAAAACTGTGGGGATTAATGGTATAAACCTGGGTAGTGCATTCCAAAGAATTGGCGCAGCACGTGAAAAGTCTTAGAGACGGGAGTGGGAGGTTCTGATTAATGAGGATGTTAACCTCAGGTCATTAGCAAAACAGAGGGCATGGGTAGGGTGGTAGACTGAGATGAGGGAGGAGATGTATGGTGGTGCTGACCCATGGAGTGCTTTGTGGGAAAGGGTAATAAGTTTATACTGAATTCTGGAGTGGATGGGTAACCAGTGTAAGGACTGGCACAAGGTAGAGACATCGGTTTAACGATTGGTGAGGAAAATGATCCTAGCTGCAGCATTCAGGACGGATTGGAGAGGGTAGAGTTTGGTAAGAGGGAGACCGATTAGTAGAGAGTTACAATAGTCTAGACGAGAATGAATAAGAGAAACAGTAAGAGTTTTTGCAGAGCCGAAATAAAGCTCTTAGTCCTTTGCCTACCTTCTTCCTATAAAGTTCTTCATCAAAACTGACCTCCAGTAAACATATCGTATAAGAAGTCACACAAGTTTACTACTTTTAGAAATTTGACAAGATGTTTTTTGCATTTCACAGGCTCTTGCAGTTCTCCCCCGGATATTGCCTTTGCAGAGCTTAGTGAAGAATTCTCAAAACAAACCATCTTCTCTAAAGATACCACTGTCACCTTGAATTGCCAAACCGGCTATGCACCAACACCAGGACATATTTTAACTGCAACATGTTTAAGTGATGGAACATGGTTTTCTGACACAGTTTGTGCACGTAAGTGTTTTGACCTAAAATTTTTTTTTTGCAATTATTAAATAACAAGTTTAAATTTTTTTTACAAAATAGAAAAGGCTGCATAGTTTGCACTGGAGTATTTAGCTGGAATCTACAAGTGTAACATCCATGAGAGAACAGATTATTTTTAGTTTAGGGTATTGCCTATCATCATGCTTACCTAAAAGTACACTTTCTGTGGTTCCCCACTGAGAAATAGAGCAATTATGTCCACCCACAAGTCTGTTGGAAGATGCTATCTTTGCACTGGTCAGTTTTCTTGCACTTGTTCTACTAGAAATTGTGCCGGGAACCACTGGAAATCATCATCTGTTTGGCAGATGCCTCATAGTGTTTTTCAATCCACTGCATCACACGTGCCATATTTTTGAAACTGCATGTCACTACTGTATGTAGAGATTCGCTCAGGTAGGCCGGGCCGGGCACGCAGTAATGAGACAACTCACAGGCTTCCAGTCCAAAATTCAATGGTTTAATGATACTTTTCCAGTCCGGATAACATAAACAAAAACAGAACATAAATATCCTCCAGCTTGGAGAACCACTGTTCCCAGACTCACCCTTGTTGGGACGGGCTTAACTAAGCGGCTGCAGACCAACAGTGACCACCAGGTGCCATTCTCCGGGTGGTCTGGAATCTGCTTTCTGGAGCTTACTGACACAGTGCAGCAAAACCAAGTATCCAAGCTCCTTCTCTTCCACACCCTCACACTACAACAAATCCTTATTAAATAGCCCTAAACCACACCATCAGGTGAGGTACACATCACCTGGGCTGCTCACGTGACCATGACCTCATCACAGGTTCTTGTGTTCAGGGAAAATCCTGACCAAACTTTAGCCTGCTGGGAGAAATATATCTCCCATCCAGCAAGACCCCCTTTTGTGTACCACATACCTCCCCCCTTTGTTCAACCTTAGGAGGGTGGACACATGACATACAGTGAACTCTGGACAGGGCATCTGCATTCCCCTGTAGTTTGCCTGCCCAATGTTCCACTGAAAATTTTAAATTTTGCAGTGACAGAAACCACCTGGTGACTCGTGCATTCCTCTCTTTTGCTTGACTTATCCAGGTCAGAGGGGAATGATCCGTCACCAACCGAAACGTTCTCCCCAGCAAATAGTAGGGCAATGACTCCAGTGCCCACTTGATGGCTAGGTACTCTCTCTCTACAATGCTGTATCTGGTTTCAGCTGGAGTAAGCTTCCGACTCAGGAAACTAACGGGATGTTCTTCACCGTTAACCTCCTGAGATAGCACGGCACCCAGTCCTATTTCCGACGCATCAGTCTGTACAATGAATTCTCTTTTTAAATCTGGTGTGATCAGCACTGGTGTATCACACAGTGCCCTGTTATGATTTGGTAGCTGAGGAGGACAGGAGCAAAATACCGCCAAAGCAGCAAGACACCAGAGAGGCTGGAACCTAATGGGTTGCAGATCCCTAAACTAACCGCACAACTAGAAGTAGCCGTGGAGCGTACCTACGGTGATCCTAGACACCTCGGCACAGCCGGATAGTTAGCTACACCTGAAGATAGAAAGAGGAAAGCTAACTGCCCCGGAGTAAAGCCCCAAAGAAATAGGAAGCCCCCAAACATGTAATGGTGGTTAGACAAGAGGAAAACACGAACACAGACAGTAAATAGAATGAGCAAATGTTGGGGCCCAAATCTGTCTAGAAAGTAAGTACAGGAGAGAAATTCTGTCTGCAACCCAGAAAAACCCTAATAAAAATACCAGCACTTCTGATTACAAAAAAACTGAGACCACGCGATCTTGACCACCTATATCAGATCTCTGGTGTGACACACAGCTACCCAGCAATAAAAATATCAATGGAACAGAGAACAAGTGCAAATACAAAATGAGAACAGAGGGCAGCGCAAGCCCCCAAAGGGGACCCGGCTGAAGTCCAAGGCAAGACTGCAAAAAGCAAGGAAAATCCAACCACAGAAAAAAAACAGAAAGTCACTTATCTGAATGATAGCAGGAAAGCAAGCTGAAATTCCAACAAAGACCTGGAGCAACAATTGATTACCGACGAGGATCATGGGAGGTCAGGTCACTTATATCAGGCCAGTCAGCCCCACCTGACACCCATTCCTTAATTGGTTCAATACCCTCAGCAACCACTGGAGGGAGCCTCAGCTCCGAAGTCGTCTCCAACACATTCACAACAGTACCCCCCCTTGAGGAGGGGTCACCGAACCCTCACATGCGCAACCAGGCCAATCAGGATGAGCTCGGTGATAGACACGGATAAGTCTCCTAGCATGGATGTCCGAAGCAAACACCCAAGAATTGTCCTCCTGACCATAACATCTCCACTTAACCAAATACTGGAGTTTCCACCTAGCAAAACGAGAATCCAATATTTTCTCAACCAAATATTCCAAATTGCCCTCAACCAAAACAGGGTCGGGAGGTGCAGCCATAGGAACCACTGGCTCGACAAACCTCTTCAATAAGGATTTGTGGAATACGTTATGGATCTTAAATGTCCCTGGAAGAAGCAAACGGAAGGAAACCGGATTAAGAATTTCCATGATCTTATAAGGTCCAATGAACCTTGGCTTAAATTTTGGAGACGCAACCTTCATAGGGATATTTCTTGAGGACAACCAAACTAAGTCCCCCACTTTAAAATGAGGACCATCAGTCCTATGCCGGTTGGCAAACCGCTGGGCCTTCTCCTGAGAGAGAGACAACCTCTCCACAACTTGGTCCCAAATCTGCTGCATTCGCTCCACAATAGAGTCAACACCGGACAGACAGAAGCCTCCACCTGTCCTGAAGAAAATCGAGGATGAAACCCAGAATTGCAGAAAAAAGGAAACATCAAGGTGGCAGAGCTAGCCCTATTATTAAGAGCAAACTCGGCCAAAGGCAAAAAAGAGACCCAGTCATCCTGATCAGCAGACACAAAACATCTCAAATAAGTCTCCAAGGTCTGGTTTGTTCTCTCAGTTTGTCCATTGGTCTGAGGGTGAAATGCAGAGGAGAAAGATAACTGAACTCCAAGTTTAGAACAAAATGTCCTCCAAAATCTGGAAACAAATTGGACTCCTCCGTCAGACACAATGTTCTCTGGAATGCCGTGCAACCGAACTACCTGCTGAAAGAATAAAGGCACCAATTCCTAGGAGGAAGGCAACTTAGGTAGTGGCACAAGATGTATCATCTTGGAAAATCTATCACAGATCACCCAGATAACGGTCATTCTCTGAGAAACAGGGAGGTCGGAAATAAAATCCATAGAGATATGGGTCCATGGCCTCTTGGGCACAGGTAATGGCATTAACAAACCACTAGAGCGAGAGCAAGGTTTGGAACGAGAGCAAGTCCCACAGGACTGCACAAAGTCCCTGACGTCACGAGACAAAATAGGCCACCAAAAGGACTGACTCACCAAATCTCTGGTACCAAAAATACCGGGATGACCAGCCAATGCGGAGCAATGAATCTCAGACATAACATTCTTCCTCCACTGGTCTGGGACAAACAATTTCCCAACAGGGCAGCGTTCAGGTTTATCCTCCTGACATCCCTCCAGAGCCAGTCTCAAATTCGGCGAGAAAGCGGAAAGAGCTACACCCTCTTTTAGAATAACAGCAGGCTCAGTTACCTCAGGAGAATCCGCAAAGAAACTCCTCGAGAGAGCATCCGCCTTAACATTCTTAGTGCCCGGGAGAAAAGAAACCACAAAATTAAAACGTGTGAAAAACAAGGCCCACCTGGCCTGTCTAGGATTAAGTCGCTTGGCTGATTCGAGATAAACCAGGTTCTTATGGTCCGTGAGGACCACCACCTGATGTTTGGCTCCTTCCAGCCAATGTCTCCACTCTTCAAAGGCCCACTTCATGGCCAATAGCTCCCGATTTCCCACGTCATAATTACGTTCAGCTGGGAAAAATTTTCGAGAGAAGAAGGCACAAGGGTTACTTTATAGGTCTCCGGATCCCTTTGGGACAAAACGGCACCTGCCCCAATTTCAGAAGCATCAACCTCCACCTGAAATGGTAGAGAAACATCAGGCTGCCACAGAACAGGAACAGAAGTGAATCTCTGCTTAAGTTCCTGAAACGCAGAAACAGCCTCAGGTGGCCAATTCACCACATCAGAATCCTTTTTGGTCAAATCAGTCAGTGATTTCACAATACCGGAGAAATTACCAATAAATTTACGATAAAAATTGGCAAAACCCAAAAATCTCTGAAGAGCCTTCAATGTAGTAGGTTGAACCCAATCAAAAATGGCCTGAACTTTGACCGGGTCCATTTCAATAACAGACGGAGACAAAATGAATTCCAGAAATAAACCTTCTGTACGCCAAAAAGACATTTTGATCCCTTCACATACAGTGCATTTTCTCTCAAAATCTGGAACACCGTCCGAACATGTTCCACATGAGAGTCCCAGTCGTTGGAAAAAATCAAGATATCGTCCAAATAAACGATCAGAAATTTATCCACGAAATCCCTGAAAATATCATTCATAAAGGACTGGAAGACGGAAGGGGCATTAGTGAGCCCAAAAGGCATCACTATGTCCTCAAAATGCCCCTCTGGGGTATTAAACGCCGTCTTCCATTCATCACCATGCTTGAAGCGAATAAGATTATACGCCCCCCTGAGGTCAAGCTTGGTAAACCAACGAGCACTTTTCACTCTGGAAAATAGGTCAGAAATCAAGGGTAACGGATATTGATATTTAACAGTGATTTTATTCAGGAGACGATAGTCTATACACGGCCCAAGAAGACCACACAAAGCTTGGCGGAAGGAGTGGATGATCCTAGAGAGATTAACCCTTTAAGGAGCACTTTCGGAGCAAAATCCCTCGCGTCTAATGACCCTGCACCTATGGTCACGGAACATGACCGTTTACTCATTCGCTGGGGACATCGGTTGGCATAATGTCCTGGCTGCTGACACACTCTACAGACCACGGATACTCGAGTGGTCCGAGACTTAGATCCCACTCGAGTAGTCTCCACGGTCTCTGGGGAGTCGGACGCCCGAACGGGAAATTCCAGAGGTTTGACAAAGGTGGGTGCCAGCCGAAACCTCTGCCTACACTGGGTCCGCTCTAACCTCCGCTCGTGAAAACAGAGGTCGATGCGGGTAGATGTAGAAATGAGTTTCTCCAGTGTGGCAGGAATCTCCCTGGTAGCCAACGCGTCCTTTACATGGTCTGCCAGTCCTCTCCAGAACACTGGAATAAGAACTTTATCTGGCCACTCTAATTCAGAGGCCAAAGTCGGAAATTGGACTGAGAACTGGCTGATCATGGACAAACCCTGTGACATTGCCAGCAGTTGGAGTGCCGTATCGTGCGTGACCTGAGGTCCTAAAAAGACCTTTTTCAGAGCCTCCAAAAACCGAGGAGCACTCCGCACCACACGATCGTCGCGCTCCCACAGTGGTGTTGCCCACTCCAACGCTCTGCCCGAGAGTAGAGACAGTACAAAACCCACTTGTGCCCGATCCGTGGGGAAACGTGCAGCCAGAAGCTCGAGCTGTATAGAGCACTGACTCACGAATCCCCGACATTGCTTACTGTCACCGGCAAACTTGTCAGGAAGCGAGAGGTGGGATAATGTAGGGGCAGAGGTGGCAGAGGACAAACTGGCTGCAGCCACGCTAGCAGCCTGAACAGCGACTGCGGTAACATCCACAGCTGAGGTTGTGCGCTCAAGAGCCACCAACCTACCCTCCAGCTGCTGGATGTACTGCAGTAGATGCTGGTCATCCGCCATTTTACTAGCCAGACCCTGGGCTAGTATTATGTTAGGGTCTGCGGAACGCACCAAATATATGATGTAAAAGGTGCGTTCGCAGCCTGGGGTCCACCGTACAGGCGGAGCCTGCTGCAAGTAAAATGGCGCAAGAAGCGAACTCTGCTATCCCACAGAGTCGCGAAAATAAACGCCATAACGCTCTGTGGCAATATGTGCGAACTCTGTTATTCCACAGAGCCGCTAAAGGAGTGCCGCAGCGCTATATGGCGATGTGTGCGTACTCACTTAACACCACTGAGTCGCAAAATAAACATGCTAGGGCGCTGTCTCGTGTTGAAAGCGAACCCTGTTTCGTCACAGAGCCGCTGAGACAAACTTCTGTGTCCTGTCAGGCATCCAGGTACACAGTTGACTGCTAAGCGAACATAGAACGTGATCATGCGCTAATGTCCTCGCGGGAGACACCCGCAATCTATGGCGTCTGAACGCCAGGCCCTGAATACGGCAATCAAACTCCTCACCGGTTATGCCGGTAATCTAAGGCATCTAGGACACCGACCCTGACCAGCTAGCATACCAAACTCCTCACTGATTAAGTCGGTATTCTAGGGGCAAATTTCAGCCGGGCCCTAACCACACACACGCATGACCACACTCGCGCAAAGCATATGACGATTGATACTAGCGCATGGCGGCCCAGCCATGCTACCCTTTTATAGTAACAGCTACAGGACCTGCCAGAAACAAGGACCAATGAAACTTGTTCCAGAACACCAGTAGTCACAGGACCTTCCTGGCGGACCAATAGGAGCTGCTGCAGTACCTGAGCATGTGACCACTGATCTCCAATGAGAGATCTCACTCTGGGCATGCTCAGAAGGGGAAAACAAGGACTTTGTCCTAAAGACGTCTGCTCGCCGCTAACCTGTACTGGCCACAATAGCAGAGCCTGGAGGAGCAGCAGTAATGCTCTGCACACTGTTAGACTGGGCGAGACGCTGGGACCAATGTCTAAGCTGAGCAGGCTCCACTGCGGACGGAGATGAATGGGGGACCGAAGCGCGACTGGTTTGAGACTCCCCTTGTGCAGCAGCGGGAACTCAAACCCTAACACCCCTGTCACATGATTGTGGGTTGACATGACAAACAGAGGTCTCCTAGTTGCCTCTATGGTTGTCACTGCCTGCAAGCTGTGAGTGCCGCCCAGTGGTTGGCATTCATAGCAATTGAGTAATTCAGCTAGTAATACTGTATTTAGTTGAGCCGATCGAGTTATGGCAGTGTCTAGTCTCCCATGGATAAAATTGAAGCATGCCAAAAAGAAAAAAAAATGTTTTTAAAAATATAAAAGAAAAAAAGTTCAAATCACCCCCCTTTTGCCCCATTCAAAATAAAATAATAAAAAAAAACAAATATACACAAATTTGGTATCATCCGGTTCAGAATTGCCCGATCTATCAATAAATAAAGGATTAACCTAATCGCTAAATGGTGTAGTGAGAAAAAGTCAAAACGCCAGAATTATGTTTTTTGGTTGCCGGCGCCGCGACATTGCATTAAAATGCAATAACGGGCTATCAAAAGATCGTATCTACACCAAAATGGTATCATTAAAAATGACAGCTCGGAATGCAAAAAATAAACCCTCACCCAACCCGAGATCACGAAAAATGGAGACGCTATGGGTATCGGAAAATGACGCATTTTTTTTAACAAAGTTTGGAATTTTTTTTCACCACTTAGATAAAATAGAACCTAGACACGTTCGGTGTCTATGAACTCGTAATGACCAGAAGAATCATAGTGGCAGGTTTGTTTTAGCATTTAGCATTGAACCTGGTAAAAAAGCCAAACAAAATACAAGTGTGGGATTGCATTTTTTTTGCAATTTCACCACACTTGGAATTTTTTTCCCATTTTTTGTACAAGACATGGTAAAACCAATGGTGTTGTTTAAAATTACAACTCGTCCCGCAAAAATCAAGCCCTCCACACGGCCATATTGATGGAAAAAATAAAAAAGTTATGGCTCTGGGAAGAAAGGAAGCGAAAAAATAAAACCTAAAAACGAAAATACCTACAGGGTTTAAGGGGTTAATGTGTTTCTTTTTGAGCCACTCCTTTGTTGCCTTGGCTGTATGTTTTGCTGGAAGACCAAGTCACGACCCATTTTTAATGTCCTGGTGGAGCGACGGAGGTTGTCACTCAGGATTTTACGGTACATGGCTCTATCCATTCTTCCATTGATGCGGTGAAGTAGTTCTGTGCCATTGGCAGAGAAACACCCCCAAAAAATAAATGTTTCCACCTTCTTGCTTGACAGTGGGGACGGTGTTCTTTGGGTCATAGGCAGCATTTCTCTTCCTCCAAACATGGCGAGTTGAGTAAATGCCAAAGATCTCAATTTTTGTCTCATCTGACCACAGCACCTTCTCCCAATCACTCACAGAATCATCCAGGTGTTCATAGGCAAATGTCAGACAGGCCTGCACATGTGCCTTCTTGAGCAGGGGGACCTTGTGGTCACTGCAGGATTTTAAATGTGTTACCAATGGTTTTCTTGGTGACTGTGGTCCCAGCTGCCTTGAGATCATTAACAAGTTCCCCCTGTGTAGTTTTAGGCTGATCTCTCACCTTCCTCATGATCAAGGATACCCCATGAGGTGAGATTTTGCATGGTGCCCCAGATTGATGTCGATTGACAGTCATTTTGCATTTCTTCCATTTTCTTACTATTTCACCAACAGTTGTCTCCTTCTCACCTAGGGTCTTACTTATGGTTTTGTAGCCCATTACAGCTTTGTGCAGGTCAATGATCTTGTCCCTGACATCCTGATAAAGCTCTTTGTTCTTGCTCATGTTGTAGAGGATAGAGTCAGATTGATTAATTGAGTCTGACAAGAGTCTTTTATATAGGTGACTATGTAAGACATGTGTCTTTAATGCAGGTAAAGAGTTGATTAGGAGCGTCTAACTAGTCTGTAGGAGCCAGAACTCTTAATGGTTGGTTGGGGATCAAATACTTATTTCTCACCGCAAAATGCAAATAAATTTATATAATTTATACAATGTGATTTTCTGGATTTTATTTTCTATATTCTATCTCTCAATGATAAGATTATATATTCATATCACCTCCATTTTCTCCTCCGTTATTATTAAAAATGAAGAACTTAAAAATATATTTAAAAATAAAATGTATTTGTGATCACTGCTGTATATATATACAGTGGGTTCGGAAAGTATTGAGTAGTGCTTCTACTCAATACTGAGCAAGGGGTCTGAATACTTATGACTGTGATATTTCCGTTTTTCTTTTCTAATAAATTTGCAAACATGTCTACATTTCTGGTTTTTATCAGTCAAGATGGGGTGCAGAGTGTACATATAATGAGAAAAAATGAACTTTTTTGCATTTACCAAATGGCTGCAATGAAACAAAGAGTGAAAAATGTAAAGGGGTCTGAATACTTTCCGAACCCACTGTGTGTATGTATGTGTATTGTAAGCTTTTCAGGGGATATAGCTCTGGGATCGCCATCCGGGTAGACGGAGTGGCACGGAAACAGTTCATTCACAGACAGCAGTTCTGGTAAAAACTGGCCGCAACCAGTTTTATTAAAGTCCACAGAAAACAGAACATAAGCAAAACCAAATCATAAACATAAGCCCTGGGCTTGTCCAGCCACTTACTACACTTAGATAGATTTCCCTCTCTATCCGGGACCAGACTCTAACAGCCTGTCCCCAAAACAACACATATGTTCAGCATTTACCAGCATGGAGTTTCACAGAGTCTCCTCCTTGTGTCTGAAGGCATATCCAACGTCCAGACTTGAGAGAGCTCCCCTCCTATTCAGCAGCTATCCGCATGGATTCTCACAGAGACTACTCCTGTGTCCGGGGTACATCGAGCACCCAGACTGAGACAGCTCATACTCCTGGAGACTCCTTCTTGTGCCTGGACTCCGTGTCCAGACTAAGCGAGCTCTCTGTCTGTGTTCGCAGACACCTACTTCTGGTCTCCTAATTAACACCTGAGTAGTTTCAGGCCTGAGCTGCAAGTGTGTAATGAATGTAAGGTGTAGTGACCTTTCTCTACCACTAGGTTTACAAAGCCATACATTTCCCTTATACCAGTCAGCAAAGTACCTAGGTGAAATGTACACCCCATTCATCACACATACCCTCACTGTCTCACATATCCCCCCCCTCTTCTCCAGACCGGAGGGCTGGTCATCCAGACCGGAGGGCTGGTTAACAATCCAAAAGAGACAGTGAACTCTGGACCAGTCATGGCCCTCATCAGCTTCATCTTCAGTATTGTCATTTGTATCTTCACCTGAGCCATAGCCAACATCAGCTTTCTCTTCATCTGAAGCATCCGTACTACCCTGTACCCTCCCAGGCCTATGCTCTCTGCGGGCCTCGGGTCTCCTGCACGGTTTCATCTTGACCTTAGTGCCGGGCTCAGTTTCGGTATAGTGCCTCCTCAGAGAAGTACGACCAGGCACGTCAGAACACCTCTGCTGATTCTTCTTCTTAAATATCGGTTGACTCATAAAGTCTATTTCACAGACCTTAAGCTCCTCTGCTATGGTCTCTGACCATTTTAAGCTACACTGTTCAAATGATTGGGACTGTAGAAGGAGCTGATCGTTTTTCTTTTGCAGTACACATAATTCATCCTCTAAGTCTTCAGCTGAATTGTAATGTTCTACCGTGACAACAGCATTCTTATAAAGAGCCTTAGACTTATTGAGCAGCATTTGCTCTTGCAACGAAGAGATTCCCTGTATCCTTCCTTTTACTTCATTGACCTTCTCACGAAGATGCTCATGGCTTTCATCACACTCCTTCATCACAGTTGGGAGTTTTTTCTGAGAAGTAATCAATTCATCTGGTACCTGTTGGACGTCCTTTATGTCTGCAGCCCCTTCTTCAGGCTCTTCTGGTAGAACATGCTCAGAAGCCCTACCGTCAGTCTTACATTCTACCTCCTCAGTCACATCATTATGGTCTCCAATATCTCCATTTATTCCAGCTTTCAAGTTCTCCTTGATAGCTGCATCTGTATACTCAGAACCCGCCGGATTCTTCTCTTCCACCACGTTCTGCATCCCATCTGAGCTCCCGTGTGTCTGCAGCGGCAACGGAGTGACACATCGCTTTTCCCATTCGTTGGGACGTGGCTCAGATGTAGACTCCATGAAAGTGCGCTTGAGCTCACCAATGCCAGCCTGATGTCTCAAAATCTCATCTTGTGATTTATCCAGATCCTTGGTGTCACTCGGGAACACTGCTGGGGCTCCAGGCGCCGAACTTCCAGCCGGAGCTTCACGAGTTGCAGCTACTGATCCGGACCGTAACCCGTCCACGCCGCTGTCTCCGGCAGAAACAGATTCCTGGACAGAGTCAGTCCCCATATCTTCAGTCTTGTTCCTCACAGCTTCACTTGAGACCTCAGCTTCTAATGAGGCATCTGGCTTGGTGACTACCACTTCTATGGCTTTTTCCACCTCTGCAGCATCTCCCTCAGAGTCCCTGGCATGATGCAGATCCCACCACACGTCGACAACTTCCCACTTCCAACAGCCTCCACTTGTGCTGTGTTCAGTCTCAGAGTCCTGCCTTCAAAGCTCAGCTCTCCTCCTTTCACCTTAGTCTTCGCCAGGGAACCGGCCAACTGTAAAACATCTTCAGATGCCATCTTCTGTCCGGCTGTAAGGTCAGCATCAGCTTTCTTCTCAGGACTCTCAACCTCCTCTACTACCATGCCTTCCTCATTTGCACTGGTTGCTTGATTGTCATCAGATGATTCACTATCACTACCACTATCCCTGTCTGACCCCTTTTTCTCAGCCACATCCGGCTTACTTTCAGGGTTATACACTTCATTTTCATTCACATCCTGCTCACTTTCAGGGTTATACAATTCATTCTCATTCACATCTTGATCTGGAACCTTAGTTAACATGTCATCCACAACATTAACTTCACCATCTGGTCCCTGGTTTCCCTCAGGTGGTCCCTCAAGTATGTGACTATGTGACAACCCCAGCACTATACTTCCATATAGCTCAGGTACTAGGAGCTGGCTCACGACCTCTCCCTGGACTTCAGTGTCCCTATACAACAGGTTATTGTTTATGGCAACATGAGGAAACCTCTCCTCAGAGCCAGGCTCTTGGGAAACCTCATTTAGAACAATTATATTTTCCTGTGCCGTTTTAAGAGTGGGGTCTCGCCATTGTTCACTCTCAAAATTGTCACAGGACACAGGTAAGTCAGGGACACTCGGTTCCCGAGAACCACCATCCTCGTCTCCCACCATCACCTGCAAAGGAATTTCATCTCTATCACAGTCATCATCACTATCAATATCATTATCATGATTATGATCAGTATCATCATCACCATCATGATCATCATCATTATCATTATCAGCATCAGCATCATTATCATGGTCATCATCATTATCATGATCATCATCATCATTATCATTATCATCATCATCATCATCATCACATAAGTTTAACGGCCCACTAGCATTGTGTTCCGCCCCTCGGGACTGCGCACCCTCAGTAGGAGCTTCATCACACTGTCCATCAGAAACATTTTTCCCCCAGAGATCCTTAGACCGGGGAAAGTCATTACCCAATATAACGGGGTGCACCAGGTTCTTCACTACCCCCACTTCACATGAAACCTCCCCGCGTTTGGGGATCAAGTCCACGACAGTCTCTGGGTAGACTTTGGTGTCTCCATGGACGCACACCACACTCAGGTGTTTATCAGGGATAAAGTCCCTATCAATCAGGCTGTCCCATACGGAAGTCACTGGACTCTCTGAGTCCAAGAGGGCCTGTGCTGGGCAGTCATTTACAACCACCGGGGACCCCTGTGGTCCAGTCTCTTCGGCTGAGGTGGACACACACACAGGCTCTGCGCAGGGAGAGAGGGATCCGCCAACATCACAACACATAGGCTCCCCCTCTATTGGACAGTTGGCTGCAATTTCACGACATCTCCAACACTGTCCATCACACTTTCCCACCCATATGTCCCCTCGGGCCTGAACTCGTCTATCAGCATACCCCATGTCCCCAACAGCTGGAACGCTCTTACCGGGAGAGTTCGGCGTCCGGGAACTCTGAAGTGAAGACCACTCAGACGGCTGGTCACGGAGGCAGTCTTTGGTGGCCAAGGCCCTCTCCATCAGGCTGACCAGACGATTGGCGTCTTGGTGGTCTCGTTGTCCGACCTCCGGCTGTACCTCAGGAGGACGTGCGCGGGTGTAGCGGTCCACTATCACCTCCTTGACCCCATGAGCAGGGTTGCCGACGGCAGACTCCCAACTGCATCTCCAGTCATGGACTCCCCTGGCACGGACTGCCACCGTAACACCCAGCCGGGTAAGAATCTCCGCTTTCAGCTTGGCATAGTCTTGGCTGTCCTGCTCGCTCAGGTCAGCATAGGCCCTTTGGGGTTCTCCAATCAGATAGGGTGCGACCATCATGGCCCATTCAGATAGGGGCAGATTCTCCTTCTCTGCCAGTCCCTCAAACCTAGTGAGATATGCCTCCACATCGTCACGAGGTGTCATCTTTTTCAGGGACCGTCTTACCGCCTTCTTTACAGCGGACAATGCAGGTGACTTTGCAACATTACTTTGGGACGATGCGCTGCAAGTCTTTTGTAGTGCTGCAACCTGCTCAAAAAACAACCGGTTATTCTCCTGCTGCTGCTGCAGGAATTGCTGCTGGGCCTGCTGCATGCGCTGCTGGTGCTGCAGGCGCTGCCGCTCCATGCTCTGCTGCATGCTCCGCTGGGCCTGGACCAGGTACTCAACGAGCTCCTCCATACTGCCGGACTTATCTGTCTCAACCACGGCAGTCTTATGTTGCACATTAACTTGCGCCATTTTTTCAAACAGCGCCTCCATGCTGTCATCCATGCTGTCAGACTTCTCTGTCTCAACAACGGCAGTCTTCACTCAAGACATACACACTCCACAGTCTTTTCCACAGAAAATTCAGCTTTGCTGTGCAGACACTCTTTTTTTTTTTTTTTTCTTTTCTTTGCAAAGTCTATTAGGGCTACTGTCTCTTTAAGACTTCTCCAACAGACGTTTCTCTTTTTTTTTTTTTTTCTCTGACACACTTTTTTTTTTTTTTCTCTGCTGCTGCTTCAACAGACTTCACCTTTATTGCTGTCTCTCGCCACTGTGCTGCCCGCACATTCTAGCACCAATTGTAAGCTTTTCAGGGGATATAGCTCTGGGATCGCCGTCCGGGTAGACGGAGTGGCACGGAAACAGTTCATTCACAGACAGCAGTTCTGGTAAAAACTGGCCGCAACCAGTTTTATTAAAGTCCACAGCAAACAGAACATAAGCAAAACCAAATCATAAACATAAGCCCTGGGCTTGTCCAGCCACTTACTACACTTAGATAGATTTCCCTCTCTATCCGGGACCAGACTCTAACAGCCTGTCCCCAAAACAACACATATGTTCAGCATTTACCAGCATGGAGTTTCACAGAGTCTCCTCCTTGTGTCTGAAGGCATATCCAACGTCCAGACTTGAGAGAGCTCCCCTACTATTCAGCAGCTATCCGCATGGATTCTCACAGAGACTACTCCTGTGTCCGGGGTACATCGAGCACCCAGACTGAGACAGCTCATACTCCTGGAGACTCCTTCTTGTGCCTGGACTCCTTGTCCAGACTAAGCGAGCTCTCTGTCTGTGTTTGCAGACACCTACTTCTGGTCTCCTAATTAACACCTGAGTGGTTTCAGGCCTGAGCTGCAAGTGTGTACTGAATGTAAGGTGTAGTGACCTTTCTCTACCACTAGGTTTACAAAGCCATACATTTCCCTTATACCAGTCAGCAAAGTACCTAGGTGAAATGTACACCCCATTCATCACACATACCCTCACTGTCTCACAGTATATATATATATATATATATTTACATTTTTTAGTCCCCTCAGGGGATTTGAACCTGCACTATTGCAATATTATGGTATGAGTCTCACAGGAGAGTGTAAATAGTTGTGATTAGGACCTTTAGCAGGGGCTGGCTGCCATGTTATCATATCAGGTAACCCGTGACCGCGTTGTGGCTGGCCGATGGAAGCTGATACTTGCTCTACAGGTGGCTGTTCCATCTAAATGTCACTATTATGGATTGACAGCATCTAAATTAACAGTAGCCCAGCTCATTATAAAGTTTAAGCGACTGCAAATAAATAACTAAAAAATAAATACTCAACCTGTTGTTTAGTTCTTATATTGTGATTTAATGTAGCACTTTTGGATATTTCGCATGACTTATACCTCTCTTAATAGGCATTTGCAGGTCTCCCCCAGATATTCCATATGCCGAACTCAAAGATGAATTTTTGAAACATGTAGATTTTCTACCAGGTGCCATTGTCAGCTACAAATGCAAACCTGACTTTGTACATATACCTGGAACTAAAGAATTTGTAACGTGTATGGATGGAAATGGTCTACAAATGATTTTTTTTGTAAACGTAAGTTTATCTTTGTTTAAGAGCAAAAGCAGTATTATTTACAAGATGATGCTTGTCCCAATGATTTACAATTCTACTTTACACTCTTTTTCAATCCTTCAATTTATAGTTTAGCTCCAAAGTCTTGGTATGTGCAAATATAACAGATCTTTGAGGGCACACCACCAAGATTACTTAATGACTACACCTCGTGATTGCTGCTGCCGATCCCTTAGCTCAGTGATTATGCAGAGTTAAACAGAATAAGATTTCTGAGCCCAGTGATTGGCTGCAGCTGTCAAATGCTGTATTCATGAGAAAACCACTGCAGCCGTGTCAACGATTGGTGGCAAAGACAGAGAGCCATTGTTGTGTTTTAGATTTTGATATTGTTGTTTCACTCTTTGAAATGAAAAAAATAAAGTAAAATGAAAAACCCCTTTAATTGGTTTTAAGTTCAAGCTCTGCCGTATCTCCTCCTCCCCCCATATACGTAGAATCTTATTAGTAGCAAATGTCAATCCCCGATCTTAGTAATATTAAAATCTGTCTTCATTGAAGACAGATTTTACTTGTGAAGTGAGAATTTTTTTCAGTCCAGGAGGAGAAAGAAGCAGAATTCTCTAAGATAAATGGCATTTTTTTGTATTTATATGTGCAAAATTGATTTATGATATAAATTAAGATGACCATTGCCTTTTAGACACCAAGTAAAGGTGATGTACAATATGCTGAACTATTGACAATGTGTTATCTTGAAAAACACAAATCATACATATGCCATTTCCTTTGTTGAATATAAATGCAAGTAAACTTTATAAATACATGCTACTCATTTGTGTCACTAACTAACATGTTCGAAATTAGAAGATTTAAGAGAGTTAACAATTAGAACTCCAGTAAGAAGAATCTTGGGGGAACCATCTTAATAAAACTTCTGATGTTTTGTTTGATTAGCACTTTGTCATTAAAATGTATCACCAAGCCTGGCTACAAAGAGATCTCCAAGGACGTCAGAAATGTTATACATGCCAATGAGTCTTAAAAGGAATTTTAAAAGATCGCCAAATGACTGGACCTCAGTCATTTCATTGTATGGAAAATTATCATCAAGTAGGTGGGTCAAACCAGGCCATCCCAGCAAGATCAACATGAGATAAGAATGCAAGATACTTAAACAAGTCTTTTGTGCCTTATGAACTAGTGACTACCATGAGTCTACTATTAGAAAGACTTCCATGTATGTGCAATGCCTACAAGGTGTAAATATTTTTGGACCATAAAAAACATATGAGCAAGGCTAAATGATTGCCCATGAAACAGTTTCCAATGACAACAAAGATGATCCAGACAGTCAATGCAACCAGTGAGTTATTTGACTACATTTCCAGAAGACATTTGGCGTAAAGCAAAAACAGCTTTTTACCAAAAGAACCTAATTAACAACACACAGTAGGGAAAATATTATGGTTTGTGGCTGCTTTGCTTCATTGGAGTATAGACAGCTCACAGTCCCAAAATCTACAATTTTTTTTTAGGATAATGTAACACCATTTATCAGAAGACTGAATCTTAGCCAAACTGGGCATTACAATATCACAAAAACCATAAGCAGGAAATTAATAACATTATGGAATGGCTGAAAAAAAAGGAAGTGGAAGAATGCACAAACTCCTTACACATCACACAGTTGAAAATTTCTCCCAGTTCATGGAAAAGACTAATAGTTATAACAGACACTTGTTTAAAGAAGACCTTTCACCAAATTTTTCATGCTGAACTAGACACACAATGTAATAGTGGCTGCAAAGCATAATATTTTTTTCATGTTCCTTCTCCTTTGCAGAGATATTAACAATCAAAATATTTGGCACCTTATGAGTTAATGCACACTTGGATATAACAGAAATTATCAGACAATTTTCACTGAGGGCATGTGCTTCTCCTGTTATGACATTGTCCAATCATAAACAGTTAGAAACACACAGAAAAAAAGAACATGCCAGACAATGGCTCAGAACAAGTTTCTCCTGTTTGAGATGTACTGACAGCCTGCTCTGATTTAGGTGTTAGTTATCTGTGCTCTACTCCCAGCACAAATTAATTATTTATGCACAAAGTTAGACCAGTACACCTGGGTAATCTGTCATTACATCTCACACTCTGAGAATCCTGCTCTGAGCTATTGTGGGGCTTGTTCTTTTTCTTCTGTTTATTGCTGCCTGCTTATGGTTGGGCAAAGTCATACTGTTATGTTTTGCTACAAGAACTAAGGAAAGAAGGGAAACCTGTCCCTACGATAGAACTAAGCTAGATCCCTACGATGTAACAGGGAACCTGACCCTGCGATCAGACCCGCTAAAGTCCTCAGCTAGTCTGTACGAAGACCTATAGTTGCGAGGGAGGGATCCCTACAAGAACTAGGGACTGGGAGAAAGATGGACACCTCCTAACAGAAGTTGTAGCAGTAAAAGCCAAACAAACAACATAGAACATAGAGGTCCGAAGACCAAGCAAAACTAATTGAGTAAGGTAACAAAGAACCAGGCTAGCTTAAGAGTAGAAATTACAATGAAGTCCAGCAAAGCCAGAAGGGCGGAGCAGGATTAAATAGGCAAAAAAGGTCATGTGACCAGCAAGATAGAAAAAACTAACAGGAGGGTTCTAACAGTACCCCCCTTCTAAGAGGATCCTCCGGATCCCCCAGGCCCAGGCTTACCCGGAAACCTCTTGTGAAACGCTCTGACAAGTCTGAACGCAGAAACATCATCCGCCTTCACCCATGAGTTATCCTCGGGTCCAAAACCCTTCCAAGCGACGAGATACTGCAAACTCCCTCTATACCGTCTAGAATTTAGGATGCAGGAAATTTCATATTCCCCGTCCTCCACCATCGGGGGAACAGTGGCAGAGGCGTCTCCATCCGACACATCAGCTCTTTTCAACAGAGAAACATGAAACACTGGATTAATCTTCCAGGAGGTAGGAACCTCCAACCTAACAGCCGATTGGTTAACAACCTGAAGCACCTTAAAGGGCCCTACAAACTTGGGACCCAATTTTTTAGAAGGAATCCTCAACCTCAGATTCTCAGAGGATAACCAAACCATGTCACCAATAGCAAACAAAACCTCTTGCCATTTCCTATCAAAGTACCTTTTAGATTTTCTGTTAGCCTCCTGAATAGCTCTATCGGCCTTTCGATAATTTGTTTCGATATTTTCGTCTTATCGAATACCGGAATCGGATTTGTCACTGTCACTGTCTGTGTCCGTCGGTCGGGTCTGTCACTGTCAGTGTCCGTCGGTCGGGTCTGTCAGGAGTCAGCGGCACTTACCTGGCAGAAGATCTCCGGCGGTCACGGCCTGGACTGCTTCATGGCCTCCATCCTCTTCTCCCCGGCGGTCACATGCAGTTTCTCGCGATAACTGCAGTGACTGCTGGGTAATCCCGGCCGTAAAGCAGTCAGTCCGATGACGTCACCGCCGGGGAAGCAGGTAATCAGCTGTGCTGCGCCGGGATGACAGGCTCTGCCTGTCATTGCGATGTAGCAGAGCTGGATCGTCGTGGGACTGTCGTTACTATGGACTGCGTCGGACAGGTGGTATACTGTTGGTTTGTTTTTTTTCTTTTTTTACAGGAGATCGATGGCGTCGCAGGAATGAGAGTACAATAAAAGAAATGAAAACTGTGTTGTCTCTTTTATTTCATTAAAATACTTTTTTCTTGCTTTGTCTTTTTTTATGCATTTAATAACTTTGGGATTAATAATGGATCCGTGTCTTATTGACGCCTCTCCATTATTAACCGGGCTTATTGTCACCGTGCAATCAACGGTGACATTAACCCCTTATTACCCCACTTGCCACCGCTACAGGGCAAGTGGGAAGAGCCGGGTAAAGTGCCACAATTGGCACATCTTTTGATGCGCCAAATGTGGGGCTGCTGTAGCCTGGTATTATCAGGCTGTTGAGGGCCAAAATCCATGGGCCTTGACAGTCTTTTAATACCAGGCCGCAGCAGTCTGCATTTTACTTGGCTGGTTAACAAAAATAGGGGGACCCCTACGCCGTTTTTTTTTCGAGGGGATCCCCTATTTTTGTTAACCAGCCAAGCTAAGCAGACTGCTGTGGCCTGGTATTATCAGGCTTGCAAGGTCCATGGATATTGGATCCTTACCAGCCTGAAAAACCAGGCCTCAGCGGTCTGCTTCATCTGGCTGGTTAACAAAAATAGGGGGGACCCCACGCCAATTTTTTTCGAGGGGATCCCCTATTTTTGTTAATCAGCCAAGATATGCAGACTGCTGTGGCCTGGTATTATCAGGCTGGCAAGGTCCATGGATCTTGGCTCCTTAACAGCCTGAAAATCCAGGCCTCAGCGGTCTGCTTCATCTGGCTGGTTAACAAAAATAGGGGGGACCCCACGCCAATTTTTTTCGAGGGGATCCCCTATTTTTGTTAACCAGTTCCCTCTGACGTCACTGATTGTGTCCCTGGCTGACCTGAAGTGAAAGTGGAAAGCAATCAATTAAGCTTTCCACTTCCTCTCCTGTCAGCCAGGAGAGGAACTCATTCATTTGGGGGTTTACTGTGAGGCTGCAGCATTAGCTGCGGTCCCTGCAGTAAACATTAACCCTTTCTGAAGGATTACACCGTGGGACCTGACTGTACATCGGATTGGTAAGAATAATTTTGCTTTATTATTTTATTTTTATTACAGGAAATGGTTTTAGCAGGAAAATAAAATATGGTCAAAAACTGTGTGATTATTTCATTAAACTTCTTTTTTATTAAAGTGTGTGTGTTTGATTTTTCTTTCATACAATAGGATTAATAATTGATAGTTGTCTAATTGACAGCTCTCAATTATTAACCTGGCTTAAAGTGACCTTTCAATTGCAAGGTCATTTTAACCCCTTATTAACCCATTCACCACCGCTACAGGGCAATGGGAATAGACGGGCAAAGTGCCAGAAAGGGCAAATCTAATTAGAGATTTGCCCTTTCTGGGGTGTCTGGGGGCAGATGTTAGTAGCCGGGGGGGCCAAAAATAATGGTCCCTCTCTGGGCTATTATTATCTGCCCCCACTCACTGGCTTTGTCTGTCTGGTTGCGAAAATAGGGCGGGAGCCCACGCATTTTTTTCAGCAATTTTACACCTCATATATATATATACATGTCATTAAATTTGTGACACATATATATATATATTTATATTTATAGTTCATACACTTCTACATAGTATAATAGCCGCTAATTCAATTGCCGGCTTTTGTGAAAATGCAGAACCCGACATGAAATGACACTTGGTTTACATAGAGTTAACCATGTCTTTTCATGTAGTTTGATATCTGATTTGCACAAACAATTACATGAGTGTAAGTGTGCAAAATTTCACACCTGTAGGGGTTAATTAAAGGTGTAAATTCGTAGCAAAAAAGTCTGTTTTTTTTACAACGAATTTACACCTTTAATTAACCCCTACAGGTGTGAAAATTTGCACACATAGACTGATGTAATTGTTTGTGCAAATCAGATTGCAAACGACATGAAAAGACATGGTTAACCCTATGTACACCAAGTGTCATTTCATGTCGGGTGCTTCTGTCTTTTCACAGAAGCCGGCTTTACCCGGCAATTGAATCAGAGGATATTTTACTATGTAGAAGTGTATAAACTATACATATATGTATATATATATATATGTCACAATGACATGTATATATATATATATATATGTGTATTCTATGTGTGTATATTTAGTGTTTACAAGGAAATAAAGGTTTTTTTTAGTTGCGATATTTTGTTCCCATAGACTTACATTGGACTTCCGCAATCGGAATCGGATATCGACGATATTTAGTGCTATCGGCGATACAATTTCGATACGATATTTTTAGATATCGAGCAATATTGCTCAACACTACTCCTGAAGATTACCACGCACATCTGTCCAAACTCTCTCCAAATCACCGGAAAAATTCTCCTCTTCAGGCACGGCCGATACCATTTTGGAGAATGACCCAAACGTTCGGATGTCTCCCAGTACAACAAAAAAAGGCGAACAACCAGCAGAAGAGGATGTATGGTTGTTAAGAGCAAATTCAGAAAGTGGCAGAAACTCAGACCACTCCTCTTGATTGTCTGCCACAAACAACGCAAGAACTGCTCGACATCCTGGATTTTCCTTTCTGTCTGGCCATTAGACTCAGGATGATATCCGGATGAAAACGACAAATGAACTCCCAACCTGTCACAAAAGGCGTGCCAAAAACGATCCACGAACTGAGGTCCCCTATCAGAAACAATGTCAGAAGGAACGCCATGTAGTCTGACAATTTCCTTGACAAAGGCCTTAGCGAGAGTCTTAGCGCAGGGCAGTTTGATGAAGGGAACCAAGTGACACATCTTGCTAAAATGGTCCACGACCACCCAGATGACAGTGAAACCCTCAGAGGGGGGAAGGTCAGTAATAAAGTCCATAGCCAAATGTGTCCAAGGTGCACTAGGGATCTCCAGAGGGCAAAGCTACCCCGCAGCAGGAGTATGTGAAGACTTAGATCTAGCACACACAGTGCATTGACGCACCCACTTAATGACTTCCTTCTGCCATCCAGGCAACCAAAAACTGCGACCCACAAGTCTCTTGGTCTCAGAGATTCCAGGATGACCTGCCAACCGAGACTCATGACACTCAACAAACAAATCTCTCCTAAAGGTCCCAGGCACAAACAACCTCCCATGGGGAGTGTTAGATGGGGCATTCTCCTGTGCTTTAAGAATCTCATCTTCCAACACAGAGTTCAAAGCAGCAATCACAACCCCTTCTTGTAAAATGTTCTCCTCCTCCTCAGCACCAACCATGGAAGAAAAGCTGCGAGACAAAGCATCAGCTTTAACATTCTTAGTACCTGGGATGTAAGTAACGGAAAAATTAAACCGCAAGAAAAACAGTGCCCACCTAGCCTGACGGGCATTCAAGCGTTTGGCAGCATCAAGATAGATCAGATTTTTATGATCAGTGAAAACCTGAACGGGAAATTCAGCACCTTCCAAGAGATGACGCCAGTGTTCAAATGCGAGTTTAATAGCCAACAATTCCCGATTACCAATATCGTAATTCAGTTCAGACTCAGAAAATTTTTTTGAAAAAAAGGCACAGGGATGTACTCCATCCCTGTTTTCCTGAGACAACACCGCGCCGACCCCCACAGAAAAAGCATCAACCTCAACCAAAAACTGTTTAGTCACATCAGGCTGCATAAGGATGGGAGCAGAGATCTACCTCTCCTTTAGAAACACAAAAGCTTCAATGGCCTCTGTAGTCCACTGAACCGCATTAGCACCTTTCCTGGTGAGATCGGTCAGTGGTTTGACAATAATAGAAAAATTTTTAATGAATTTTCTATAATAATTGGCGAAACCCTATAATAATTGGCGAAACCCAAAAACCTCTGTAACGATTTCAAACCAATAGGCCTAGGCCATTCCTGCACAGCTTGAACTTTCACCGGGTCCATCTCAAAACCTTCGCTGGAGATAATGTAGCCCAAAAAACTAATTCTCTGTACCGCGAACTCACATTTCTCCAGCTTAGCAAAAAGCGAATTGTCAATCAATAACTGTAATACCTCACGAACGCTCCGCCAATGAGACTCCAGATCCGGCGAAAAAATCAAAATGTCATTAATAAGATTCTGAAAAAATGCAGGAGCATTGGTAAGACCAAAAGGCATAACCAGATTCTCAAAATGTAGTTCAAAAAAACTTAAATTGTGACACGAAAAATCATTTAATGAAGAAGATGCATCCAGACATGAAACAATTAAACGCCCAGTGGCAAGCTTTGCCTTTTTTTTCCAAGCGCTTTCTACATCGACTCCCAGTTTCAATTTTCTGTGGTGAGTCCCTGGTCCCTGATCCACAGCTCCAGGTCTTCTCCCATTTACCATGGGTATCATACATTCAGCAGTCACTGAAGGTTATACTTCATTAGTCCAGCGTTCCTTTGACATTTATTCTGATGAAGGTCCCATTAGTGGACCGAAAACGTTTAATTGTTTCATGTCTGGATGCATCTTCATTAAATGATTTTTCGTGTCACAATTTGAGTGCCAAGTTTTTTTGACCTACATTTACCAGGCTGGATACCTGACTTGTGCACCTATTCTCACTTTAGTTGAGTGCCGTGGTTTTTTCTACAGATTCTCAAAATGACCCACAGGAGTGTTAAAAGCAGTCTTCCATTCGTCACCCTCCTTCATGCGCAACAAATTGTATGCCCCCCGAAGATCAATTTTAGAGAACCACTTGGCCCCCGCTAACTGGTTAAACAAATCAGGAATCAATGGCAGTGGGTAAGGATTGCGTACAGTAATTTTATTAATCTCACGAAAGTCTAAACAAGGACGTAAACCGCCGTCCTTTTTTTTAACAAAAAAAAATCCAACAGCCACAGGAGACTTCGAAGGCCTAATGTGACGGCGGCCAAGCTTGTCTGTATGTATTCCTCCAAAACCTTTCTCTCAGGAATAGTAAGATTAAATAAACGACTTTTAGGAAGAGTCGCTCCAGGAACAAATTCAATAATACAATCATAGTCTCTATGAGGAGGTAAAATCTGCGATTCCTTCTCAGAAAAAACTTTCCAAAAATCCTGAATAGGTACAGGTAATTCCCCTTTATCCACAGCAGCAATACGCCCGTTACAACACTTGTCATAACACTTAGGGCTCCAGGACTTAATTTCATTGGTAGACCAATCCAGTACAGTATTGGGCAATTTTAACCAGGGTAACCCCAAAACCACCGGAGAAGGCAAATTATTCAATACTACCAAATCCAAATTCTCTTGGTGAACACCATTAATAGTGAGGGGAAATTCACAGACCTTGTGAGTAACATTCTTCAAGGGAGAGCCATCAACAGAAACCACGGCAATAGGGGATGACAAAGGTTTGGGTTTTAATTTAAGTTTTTCCAAGAATCCCCCATCAATCACATTCAGAGTAGAACACACAATCGACAAATACACGAAATTCCATTAATTCTTCCTGAGCAGCAGTAGAGGCAGAAAGAAAGACACCTTTAGTGTTTAAACAGGCTATACGGGCGGAACTGACCTCTTTTTTTTTTCTTTGTTCATACGAAGCACACAGTTCTTAATGAAATGGTCAGATTTGCCGCAATAAAAGCACAAACCTTCAGAAAACCTGCGGTCTTTTTCCTGAGAGCGGGGTGCCATCGCTCCAATCTCCATCGGCTCTCCAATGTCAGTACAGACCCTCTCAAGACTTGGAGCTGACATGACAGAGGATTTACTATCATTAACCCTTGCACGCAGTCTCCTATCCACCCGTATAGCTAATTGCATAGCCTCCTGCAAGTTACCAGGTATGGGATAAGCAATCAGCAAATCTTTAACCCTTTCACCTAGCTCTGCAAGAAACAAACTTTTTAAAGCTGAATCGTTCCACCCCACCCGAGTAGACCACCGACGGAAGTGAGTACAATATTTTTCCACATTACCTGATCCCTGCCTCAAACGTCTCAACTCTGTCTCAGCTGATGAGACACGATCAGGATCATCATACAATAACCCCAAAGCAGAAAAAAAAACTATCCATTGATCTAAAGCATGGATCACTAGGTTGCAGAGAAAAGGTCCATTCCTGCGGTTCTTTGCGCAAAAGTGACATTATGAACCCTATGTGCTGCGATTCATCACCAGCGGATCTGGGTCTCAAACGAAAATACAACAAGCAAGCATTTTTAAAAGAAAAAAAATCTTGTTGTTCACCAAAAAATAAATCAGGCAAATGTACCTTTGGCTCCACGAAATGTGCCCCAGAACAGCTACTCACGTGTTGCTGGAGCTCAGCCACCTCCAGAGAGAGTCCCTGCAGGCGTTGAGCCAAGACCTGAACCGACACCATGATGGAAACTGGAAATCTTTCCTTAGAGATATTTTTGGGCTGGACTTACTGTTATGTTCTGCTACAAGAACTAAGGAAAGAAGGGAAACCTGTCCCTACGATAGAACTAAGCTAGATCCATACGATGTAACGGGGAACCTGACCCTGCGATCAGACCCACTAAAGTCCTCAGCTAATCTGTACGAAGACCTATAGTTGCGAGGGAGGGATCCCTACAAGAACTAGGGACTGGGAGAAAGATGGACACCTCCTAACAGAAGTTGTAGAAGTAAAAGACAAGCAAACAACATAGAACATAGAGGTCCGAAGACCAAGCAAAACTAATTGAGTAAGGTAGCAAAGCACCAGGCTAGCTTAAGAGTAGAAATTACAATGAAGTCCAGCAAAGCCAGAAGGGCAGAGCAGGATTAAATAGGCAAAAAAGGTCATGTGACCAGCAAGATAGAAAAAACCTAACAGGAGAGTTCTAACACATACAGGGGAAGAAGTACACACCCCCAGTGAAAACTCTCTGATAACACCCACTTGGACTTACTAGGTGCCAAATATTAGGTCTGCAATGGAGGGGCAGAATTAAAGAAAAAAAAAGACCAAAAGTTTAGACACACCTTCTCATTTAAAGATTTTTCTATATTTTCATGACTATGAAAATTGTACATTCACACTGAAGGCATCAAAACTATGAATTAACACATGTGGAATTATATACTTAACAAAAAAGTGTATAACAAATAAAATTATGTCTTATATTCTAGGTTCTTCAAAGTAGCCACCTTTTGCTTTGATGACTGCTTTGCACACTCTTGGCATTCTCTTGATGAGCTTGAAGAGGTAGTCACCGGAATGGTCTTCCAACAATCTTGAAGGCGTTCCCAGAGATGCTTAGCACTTGTTGGCCCTTTTACCTTCACTCTGCGGTCCAGTTCACCCCAAACCATTTCGATTGGGTTCAGGTCTGGTGACTGTGGAGGCCAGGTCATCTGGCGTAGCACCCCATCACTCTCCTTCTTGGTCAAATAGCCCTTACACAGCCTGGAGGTGTGTTTGGGGTCATTGTCCTGTTGAAAAATAAATGATGGTCCAACTAAACGCAAACCGGATGGAATAGCATGCCGCTGCAAGATGCTGTGGTAGCCATGCTGGTTTAGTATGCCTTCAATTTTGAATAAATCCCCAACATTGTCACCAGAAAAGCACCCCCGCATCATCACACCTCCTCCATGCTTCACGGTGGGAACCAGGCATGTAAAGTCCATCCGTTCACCTTTTCTGCGTCGCACAAAGACACAGTGGTTGGAACCAAAGATCTCAAATTTGGACTCATCAGACCAAAGCACAGATTTCCACTGGTCTAATGTCCATTCCTTGTGCTCTTTAGCACAAACAAGTCTCTTCTGCTTGTTGCCTGTCCTTAGCAGTGGTTTCCTAGCAGCTATTTTACCATGAAGGCCTGCTGCACAAAGTCTCCTCTTAACAGTTGTTGTAGAGATGTGTCTGCTGCTATAACTCTGTGTGGCATTGACCTGGTCTCTAATCTGAGCTACTGTAAACCTGCGATTTCTGAGGCTGGTGACTCGGATAAACTTATCCTCAGAAGCAGAGGTGACTCTTGGTCTTCCTTTCATGGGGCGGTCCTCATGTGAGCCAGTTTCTTTGTAGCGCTTGATGGTTTTTGTAATTGCACTTGGTGACACTTTCAATTTTTCGGACTGACTGACCTTCCTTTCTTAAAGTAATGATGGCCACTCGTTTTTCTTTACTTAGCTGCTTTTTACTTGCAATAATACAAATTCTAACAGTCTATTCAGTAGGACTATCAGCTGTGTATCCACCAGACTTCTGCACCACACAACTGATGGTCCCAACCCCATTTATAAGGTCAGAAATCCCAGTTACTAAACCTGACAGGGCACACCTGTGAAGTGAAAACCATTCCCGGTGACTACCTCTTGAAGCGCATCAAGAGAATGCCAATTGAAGCGCATCAAGAGAATAAGGTGGCACTGAAGATATAAGACATAATTTCAGTTGTTACACACTTTTTCGTTAAGTTTATAATTCCACATGTGTTAATTCATAGTTTTCATGCCTTCAGTGTGAATTTACAATTTTCATAGTCATGAAAATACAGAAAAATCTTTAATTGAGAAGTTATGTCCAAACTTTTTTTCTGTATGGTATATATATATATATATATATTATATATTTGTTATGTACAGTATATATATTCTGTGCAGCAACCACTATTACATCACATTTCCAATTCAATGAGGATAATTTGGTGAAAAGTCGTCTTTAAGGTTTTACAAAAGAGGAAATACAAGGTAAAAGAGCCAAGATTATACTTAGTTTTCAATAGAAGAAAAGGCATAGTTCACATTTCTTTTTAATTGTGTCTACTTGCATCAACTTTATATACTGTTTGAATGAATCAAACAACAAATTCACATTTTGGGGGGATAATTGTACTTAAATGGTATTATCCTGCTTTGTTGAAAGTTATCACAGTATTTTTATATCCATCATTCTGTATTTTACATTTCCACTTTATTGCAATTTATAGCAGCACTATTCTCTTTTCTCTACCCTCTAGGAGCTTGTGGGATGCATGTAATGGCACTAACATGCATCTTGTAGGTTGTTTCATTTTGTTGATGTACAGCCTGACAGTGGGATAGTATAGTTTACACTGTTATGTTAAATCTGTAGCACTTGAGTATCCTTTGTCATCAGTCAATTGCCCTATTGCAGTCACATCCAGGATGTTGGCAGCAGTACCACAGGCCTTATATTTGTGGTTATTATCAGCAAAACAGGCTAAGGGATTATTTTACTCTTTGGGCTAAATCGTCACCTACCTTTAAATTGTTCATTACCTCATTTAATACAATTATATGCAAGAGCAGTGTCTAATTTAAAGAGAATCTGTCACCAGGATTAGGCTACCTCATCTGAGATCGAAATAAAGTTGACAGAGACCCTGGTTCTAACACTGGAAAACCAACTAGGAATCATGTGTACTGTAGTTTTGACATGTTCACGGTTTTATCTCTTTGATGAGCTTCTGCTATGTAATTCTTCATATTTATGAGCTTCACTGCCTACACACTATGTCTACAGAAAGTTGTCCATCAGTTGCGAGTGTGGGGTTAGATATAGCTCATCGCTAAGAAAACTGGTAGATCTGTAGTCTATAAAACATCAAAGAGTCAAGTAAGTGACACGTTGTTGAAATGAGTGTCTCTGTTCCTATTTTATGCTACTCCCAGAATGGGAAGCATCAACTTGATGAACAATATTAAGCATACAGTTACATATTTACAGGAATTTTTTGTAGTTTTGACAATTATTTTGCAGAAATTTTCATAATCATAGCAAAAAGTGCTAAGGACATGGATATTATAGAAATGTTTGCTTGGAGACGGTTAGTAAAACTGCCACACAAACTTTTGTGAGCTATGGCTTGTTGCTTGTGTGTATGAAAGACATTATGGAAATGTGGATGAGGCAAAGGGCTCTGCAATGAGGATACTGGAAGACTTTAGAGAGATTGAGGCTGTCACTGCTACTGGGTTATACTGGCTGGCTAGTATTACATTCATATGATGTAATACTAGCTCTTTAGGAGACAAGTTTAGAATGTAGGTGGAAAATATATTAATAATTAATTGTTTCATTTTAGCAAAGTACTGCGGATCTCCCCCACGACTTGATTATGGACAACCTAGAGATGTCAATTTCGAAACAACCCTGTTTTCTGTGGGATCAAAAATGATGTATGTTTGCCGACCTGGTTATTCTAAAATTCCTGGCAAAAGCGCACTTGTAACATGCATGGATGATACCACATGGTCTATACCAAATATATTTTGTAAACGTAAGTTATACCATTTGAAGTCAATTACGCTGGTCTGTAGCTAAATTGGTTCAGTCAAAAAACAGTTCAAATCGACTACTTTTGGGGTACTAAAAAAGATGCTTAAATTTGTAAATTTGGTTTAATTTTCAAGATTATTTTCAGGAGTATTTTTTTATGACAACTTGTGATGTAACAATAGGGGAAGATTCATCTGTATTATTGTATCATCAGTATTACATCATCAGGAGTCTATTGCGCCATCAGTATTACATCACCAGGAGTCTATTGAGCCATCAGTATTGCATCTTCTGAGAGTGACCAATAGAAACTTGCTATCTGAGCCTCGATGATGCAATTCAATAAAGTTACATCACTTGGTTTTATAAATACTCTCTGTTTGTCACACAGCATTATTTATTAGCCTTTTTGCTTTATTCTATCAGAATAAATTCACAGATGCCTTGGATTTGCATTAACAAATCAGATCATTTTTGCTACTTTTTATATGTGGCAAAGTGACTCTTGCGTCACAGGAGAGAAAGCTGACTCCTATGGTTAAGAAAGCCTGCAACCTGATATTTGGCTACTCAATAGGACATGAGGACAAGGGTTGGGCATCACATTTTACACTATGGTTGACTGGGAAAAGTCAATCTATGCCTTTTGCAGTCCCAATGGTCTGAAAAGAGCCAACTATCACTATCAATTGCTATTTCTGCATGGTGTTTTCCCATTATAATTCTCAATAGAAATTCTACAGTACATTTAATTACAGCTAAGTTTCCTCTAAGTGCATCTGTATGTTTGTAGAAATAATGTGTAAATGTAATAATTACATTTCTATGCATTAGCTACATAATTTACGTAGTAGTAAAATGAAAGCTCTTCAATGTCATAGAAAGAAGAGCCAAATGAAAAGTTTTCATTGTGATATTTGAATTCAGCACATCAAAATCATAAAAAAACATTTCATTTCTGAATCAAGACAAGTTTTACAAATTTGTAGATCGTTGTTATTGGAGCTTCTTGACTTATCGCAGAAGAACTACACAAATTTCTATAGTACTTACAAATAATGGCAGCAAGCCAGTGGGTCAACATAAAGTATAGTGAGGGAATGGTAGTCATAGAAAGAATAAGAATACAAAACCTACAGATATGACCACAAGTGTATTAAAATACTAACTTTATTACATAAAAAACATAAGATTTACAGAATAAAAAGTGAATAGTTGATATCAGCATTGAAAATACCAAAGAAGATACAAAGAATACAAGTAATGCACAAGTCAAATAGCAATAAGGAAAGAGTATATGAATACGTAAACCATATGCTAATTGTCAGCTAGGGCAGGTTACTATGCATTGCTAAGGTGAATAAATGAAAAACCACAAGGATTAATAAATAGCAGTCATAGATAAAAAAAAATCTCAAATGTACCATAGTAAGGGATGGTGCATATGAGAATAATTATATAATGCCTATAATAACAATCTCGTGCCTTACATATAATACGAGGTAGCCATAGACTCAAAGTAGATGCATAGTGCATAGTGTGTAATACCTTGGATGCCTGACGTGCGCTTTGCCCTGGCTTCTTACAAGGGGTGATGCTGACAATTAGTACATGGTTTATGTATTCATATATGCTCTCATTATTGCCATTTGACTTCTGCACTACTTTCATTCTTTGTATCTTCACTGGCATTTGTCGATGATAATCTCACTTATTCACTAATTATTATTAGTAAAATGAAGCACATGCAGATTTTGGAGGTGGAAATACTTGCAGCAAAGAGCGACCAATGCAGTCAGCACAAAACACAACTGCTGTAGAACATTTATTCCTATCAGAATTATACCACTTCAAAATAACTAATCAGCCTTTTTCTGTGATATATTCAGGTTAACCATTGGGAAAAGGGTTTGTCAGAACTTTTTTGTACCAAATGTCCCAGCCTGGCCCCCCCCAAAAAAAAAAAGCTTAATCACCTGCTGATTCCCCCCTGTATCACTCCTTGGGTCCTCCTCTAATTTCCCATCCACCTCTTCAGATGGGGATATAATGTAACTACAGAAGCCAATTAGTAGCAAAAATCACTTGGCCCATGAATGGCTGCAGTGGTCACAATTCTATAAGACTGGAAGGGAAGGAGACCGTTGAGGAACCAGAAAGTGGTATAGATGGGTATTGGCAGGTGAGTATTTTTTTTTACTGATCAACCCTTTTTAAGGTTGGTCAAATTTATTAACTTAAATAGTTATTCCAGCTTTAAGCACTATTTGTTTTTTTATTGCAAAATTCTGTTTTCTGAAATACAGCTGAAATTCAGCAGGTACTGCTTAAATCGCCCTGAAGTAATCTCCCCTTAGTGATGGATGAGGGTGGCCAAAATTATGTTCTATGTTATAAAATTGAATAGCACTGAATTTTGGACTTAAAAATGAAATTAAGTAGGAATGTGTATGTTCAGGAACAGAAGATTAGAATTTTTTACTAGCTAAGAACTGTCAGAATAATACCAGAACCGTTATAATTTTTAGTTATTTTTCTTTTCTTGAAAAACTACAGCCGATACTCAAAAAGTTCACTTGATTTGATTATGACTTTCTTTTCTGTAGGTAGATCCTGTGGTAATCCAGGAGAGGTGGAAAATGGTCAAATGCAGGCTGAGAACTTGGACTTCGGCTCCAGAGTAACATATACTTGTAATCGTGGGTGAGTTTTATGAGTGGTTGCCTGTTCACTCTAAAGCCATGTGCACATGACATCTTATAGGCGTTGGCATACATCAGTGATGGGCTTTTGAGCTTGGTGTGTCAAAATTCGCCAAAAAAACAAGCATAACTCGGGTGGCGTGTCACTTCGAGAAAAAAAAACAATATTGCAATATTTACAGTTTAAATAACAAAAATGTATAATTGTAATAAATAACTGTATTTAATAAGCCCAAAACTAATTATTTAACTTACCTGCTTAGTGACTTCCTTGTTCATCCGTCAGTCGGTTTCTTTTGTTGGTCTTGATATTATTTACAGTAACTTTTGTTAGACTTCCTTTACTTAACCTTGGTTTTTCTCCATCAGGGGGGCAGTGACAGAAGATAGAATGATAGATAGCCTGTTAGCCCTGCAGGCAATTAGGGGTTAAGTAGCCTAGCTGACCACAAGATGGCACATGTAACTGTCTTTTAGGAAAGGGCAGGGTTAATAAGCAGAAATAGGGTTAATAAGGATGCACAACAGTAATAGTGGTGAAATGTAGCCTTCACTATGTAGCCTGTAGCCTGCACTATGCTGCAAGATGGCATTCCTTATGTAAATTAAGATGGCTGCCGCTACTTCTAATGGCGGGAAATGGCATCCATAGCACAGGCCCTCACCTCTTGATGATCAATTAGAAAATGATGGTCAATTACAAATCGACGACACCGCAGAACAGTAGATTGGATGATGGTTGCTGTCAATGGCGATCACAGGGCCCCTAGAGATGTGTCCCCTGCGGCATTCCGCTCCTCCCTGCTCAACCGGTCAGAAGTGAGGTCAAAGATCCCCTAATGGCCTATCGGAAATCCCAGAACTAGACGCTCTGTGGTTCCGTTGTTTTGGCCTACAGACCTTAGGCACAGAGTATCTACACTACACTACAGCAAATGTTTTATCCTCGGCTAGAGATAGGCGGTCCCCTGGATGTTCGGGTCTGGCCAAACAGTTAAAAAAGTTTGGGTACGGGTACCAGAACAGTACCCGGACCCGAACCCGGACTCCATTTACTTGAATGGAGGCCCGAACATCCAGTGTTTGCCACGCTGTCATGTGCATGACAGCGCGGCAAACACCGTTTCTGATCGGCCATGAAATCATCCCCACCGGTCAGAGAGCCGCGGTTCCCACGCTGTCAAAAGACAGCGTGAGCCCTCAGCTGTGATTGGAGGTATAAAATTTACCTTCAGTTAGTGGTGTCAGATGATGGGACTACTAATCCCATCATCTGACACCTGCTGCTGCTAATAACTGTGAGAGCAGGAGTGGCGGATGGGAGTATTCATCAGCCGCTCCTGCACTATAAATAAAAAAAAGACGTGGGTTCCCCTGTATTTTTGATAACCAGCCAGGTAAAACTCACAGCTGGGGGCTGAAATCCTCAACTGTCAGCTTCAATAAGGCTGGTTATCAAGAATAGAGGGGTCCCCATGCTGTTTTTTATTTATTTAAATAAGTACTTAAAAAAACAATGTGGGTACCTCCCATTTTTAACAACTAGCCTTGCTAAAGCAGACAGCTGGAGGCTGGTATTCTCAGGCTGGTAAGGGGCCAAGGATATTGACCCACCCAGCCTACAAATAGCAGCCCCCAGCTGCCCAGAAAAGGCACATCTATTAGATGCGCCAATTCTGGCACTTTGCCTGGCTCTTCCCACTTGCCCTGTAGCGGTGGCAAGTGGGGTTCATATTTGTGGGGTTGTTGTCACCTTTTGTATTGTCAGGTGACATCAAGCCCACTGCTTAGTAATGGAGAGGCCTCTATAAGACACCTATCCATTAATAATCCTATAGTTGTATGGTAAATAAAGACACAGCCAAAATAAAGTATTTTATTTGAAATAAGACTAAACACAGTTTTCCATTTTTATTTAAACTTCTATTTCACCGAAGCCCTCATTCTCCTGTAATAAAACTAAAATAAAAAAACACAATATACCATACATGTCTATCGTTCTGTCCCATGCCTTAATCCATGTCTGGGGGATAAACAGTTTTCAACCTGGATGTAGCACGATGCGACCATCCAGGCTGAGAACCACTGGTGACTGAACTGCTCGAGCGCAGCATCAGAGACCGGTGGTGACATCATCACAGTGCTACTGGGGATCCCAGCAGGCAGCAGGTGTCGGATGATGAGATCAGTATTCCCATCAGCTGACACCAGTGACCGGAGGTAAACTTTATACCTCCGATCATAGCTGAGCGCTCACACTGTCTTTTGTCTTTTGACAGCGTGGGAACCACAGCTTTCTGACCGGTGGGGATGATTTCACCGCCGATCAGAAGTGGTATTTGCCGCGCTGCCATGCACATGGCAGTGTGACAAACACCCGGTGTTTGGGCAGCTTAACCCAAACAGTAACATAGACTTCCTGGAGAAGTCTGTGTTCGGTGTCTGTGCCTGAACAGTAGGGGTTTGGTACGGACTCCGAACTTTATTGTTCGGGTTCGCCCATCTCAATCGGCTACTGCACCTGGCTGTGCAGGAGCCGAGGACGAAATGTCCTTCTCGGCATGCGGCCCCATACTTCTCTGTAAGTGGCGGCGTGTCATCGAAAATGGCTACACGTGTCAGTGCTGACACGCACACGCTTAGGTTCGCCATCACGGGCATACATGCATAGCTTTAGAAGCAGAAGGCGCGTCAAAAAACGCCTGCTGTGTTTAAAGAGGTAAAAAACTACAGAACAAATGAAGAGCAAGTTGTTGTGACATGGCCTATTTTTAACGTTTATTGAGCATTTTCATGCGGGTTTTAAGAGAAAACCCTCTTGAAAAAGATGCTGTGTGCACATACCCTTATGGAGCTTTGAGAAATAGGAATAGATGTGACTTCTCATGTTAAATTTCAATTCCTCTTTTGAATACCAAAATACCTGAAGGTAGCATTCAATTATTTTGTTTAACCTAAAACATATGAAATATATTATACAAAATGAAAAAAAGTTCTGAAAAAAAACAAGAAAAAGTATTGGGAATATTTTTACCAGTGAGCCAAACAATATGCTAATTTGTACCCTTCTCCATGCAGCAAAGAGTTATTAACTAATGATGAGCAAACGTGCTCGGATAAGGTGTTATCCGAGCATGCACGGGTGCTAACCAAATGTCATCAGAGTGCTCGAAAAATATGATCACGTCCCCACAACTGCATGTCTTGTGGCTGTTAGACAACAGCAACACATGCAGGGATTTTTCGAGCACCCTGAAGACATTTGGTTAGCACCTGAGCATGCTCGGGTAACAACTTATCCGAGCACATTCACTCATCACTATTATTAACCCTATCATTTAAAGTGGTTTTTCAACATTTTGCATCTGTCTTTGTGAAAGGACAGTTTCAGATGCAGATGAAGGAAGGGAGACACAGTCATTACTAGTGGGTAGGCGGAGCCCAGATGAGATAGACACCTCAGATTAAAAAGAGTGTTGACCGGCTCCTCCAGCTCGGGCTCCTCCTACTCAGCTCTCCAGTTTTCAATTTGAGGTCAGAGAAGATAGTCGCTGCTGGAAGCAGCTCCTCAGAAGATTTTATTATTTTTTATCGGACAAGAGACTTGGATCACCAAATGTGGTCTAGAGGTCTCAGGGTCTCAGCGCTGCTGGACCCCAACCTCTCCCTTGGCGGATCTGTATTACCCTATATGGTGGTCCCTGCAGAACCCTGCCGGCCCGGGGGGATGAGGATGGCTTCCCTGGCGGGGACGCAAACTGCGCTGCAGGGGTCACTGCGATCCCCGCCCTGGGGGGAAGCATGGGCACGCGCCAGAAACCCCTGGGGGTCCCTGTGGCGCTTTCGGCTGGTGAGTACTCCACATTTAATATGTGTTTGAGTGTTTTCAGCGACTGCTGCGGCAGTCGCTGTTACAATATACATGCGGTGACTGTGTGTTTTTTGTCCGCAGGTAGATGCCTGCAGGACATAGGAACGGGGGAGAGAGGAGCTGCGCGCCTTTTTTATTTGAATTTCGCGCCGCTCTGAGCGCGCGCTTTACGGCAGTCTCCTTTTCCGGCTTCCCTCATGAAGCATACGGAGGCACAGCGCGGCGGCCATTAGCCGAGTAATGCTGACAGGCTGAAAGCTCCCCCGGACATCGCTCTCCTCCCCTCTAGGAGCGCTGCACCGCGACCAGCTGGGTGAGTCGCTTCTACCCGTCTAGGGCAGAAGCTTAACCCCTTCACCCCCACAGCGCGGGCGCCTTTCTGAGGCACAAATGGGTGGCAGACTGCGCTGCCTGCAGCTGTTATCTCAAAGCTCGCACACCTTTTCAATATAAGAGATTTGGGGAGTCTGCGACAGTAATACTGCCACTATACGTTCCTGCTAACGACGACGCATACTATGCGATCGTTTGTGTGATCATTTTTAATGTCGCTAGTAGCTGCCAATCTGGGCGATCTCATTAACAACGCATAGGCGGTTAGCGATCCCCTTAATGACTTTGGCGGTCATTGCGATTTACAAAGCAGCGCAATTTTTTAGCGATATTGTGAACGTTTCGTCTTGTTAAGTGTGGCATAGCTGTCCTATAGCTGCTGCCTTATAAGAGGCACTTGGGGCTCGCACACCCTTTTCATTATTAAGGTTGTGGGGAGTCTGCGACTTTAACCCCTTCTTAAGCGGTTAACTCTTAATGGGGGACAGCTGGGGTAGCTCTCTCCTTAAGAGCTTTAACCCTTCAGCGTTTCGTTTTTTCTTTAAGAAACCACACTTTCTAATTACTGACAGGTTTAACCTGCCATATTCTGTGCAACCGTCTCCCAGATCCGCTACAGGATCAGTCTCGCGTATCTGACGCGCAGACCTCGACGGCGTCAAGCGCAGCGGTCGGAGGTTCCAGTGGTGTCAGCCCTCGCTAGTTTCTATTGATGGCCTGTCTGATTTTCTATATTGAGTGTCAACTAGATCCTCTCATGTCAGGAAGCGACACAAGCCGGTGCCTTCCTTCCCGCGTAACGAAAATGTCCGATTCGGACAAGGAGGATCGGCAGGGACACTCTGCCTCTCTCTTGGGCCGTAAAGAGGTTTTTATTGGAGGCGTTACAGTTACCGGAGGAGGTATCTGGACGTCCTGGTAAGTCGGCCCGGATGTTTTCAATCACGATCAAGCTTTACCATCACTGGATGAGCTTAATGGGGCAGTGGAGAAGGAGCGCCTGTGTCCAAAAAATTGAGACACCGTATCCGTGTTCTACGGAGTTGATGATAATTGGATCCTTCTCCTGAAGTGGATGTTCCTTTATCCCAGCTTAGCAAAATCCTCCTGTTAAGGGAAGGCGAGTCTGCAGGACCCGCTGGACAAAAAACGTTGATGGAAGAAAAATCCATCTGCGAGGCCGCGGATCATGGATTCAGTATTAAGGATCCATGTGTGCTTGTAAAGTTTCCCTGAGCTGGTTGGACCGTCTACGGACGGCGTGGCAAGGTGGATCTCCTCTATCGAGGTAGATGGGCTTTTCCAGTTGTTGGAGGATACTGCGTCACTGCTATCCAGGGCGCAATCCTCGGCAGTCACAGTCAGAAGAGCACTGTGGCTTAGACAGTGGACCGGGGATGCGGTTTCCAAGCAGGGTTTGCTATCTTTAGCTTGCAAGGTGGTCAGCTATTTGGACCTGACCTCACGGAGCTGATTGCCAAGGTAAAGGCAAAAGAAACAGCTTTACCGCAGCGCAGAGCTGTGACTTCTGCGTCTGGCAGGACTAGTGCCGGTAGTTGTCGGCGGTCCTTTCGGTCCAGGGGATGATTCAGTCACCCCTCTGGGGTTCGGGTCGCGTCCCTCTCTTTTTAAAAAAAAAAAAAAAAAAAAAGGGGAATTCTCAGAAATTCCGCATACCCTGGAAACAGAACTTCCGTTAAGACAAGTGGAAGCTGGTAGAAAGCCCGCTAAGGCGGACTGACGCCTGGGTCTCACTCGAGCGCTCTCGAGTGGGGGGTCGTTTACTCCAATTCAAACCGACTGGGGCTTCCCGCATGTCGGACGCCTGGGTGACACGGGTTGTGTTGGCAGGCTACTTCATAGAGTCTCTTTCTCGACCCCCAGACAGTTTTTTTTGTCAACCTTGCGTTCCGTCAGAGCCCGAGCTTTTTGCCGCTCTGCTGCGGGAGGTAGATTCCCTTCTGCAGAAAGGTGTGGTGGTGCCGGTTCCGCCGGAGGGCCGGGGAAGAGGGTTTTATTCTAACCTCTTTGTGGTCCCCAAAAAAGAGGACAAATTTCGGCCCTTTCTGGATCTCAAAAGATTGAATCGGCATGTCCACGCCAGGAAATTCCGCATGGAGTCGCTTCGCTCCGTTTTGGCGGCCCTGTCGCAGAACGCTTTTTTGGTGTCAATCGACATTCGCGACGCTTATTTGCACTTCCCAATCGGAAAGGCCCACCAACGCTTCCTTCGTTTTGCCATAGGTCAGGACCATTACCAGTTTGTGGCTCTGCCATTCGGGTTGGCCTCAGCGCCCAGAGTTTTTACAAAAATTTCTGGCGCCTCTCATGGCATTTCTTCGAAGACAGGGGTTTCGATTTTTCCCTACCTGGACGACCTTTTGATTGTGGCCCTCAAAGGAGGAGGCAGTGACTGCTTGCAATCTATCCCTTCAGCTCCTGGAGGACTTCGGGTGGCTGGTCAGTTGGGAGAAGTCGTCTCTGGAATCGTCGCAGTCAATCCTGTTTTTTTTGGGGATGTATTTCGACACAGTACGAGCAGTGGTGTCTCTGCCTCCAGACAAGCAAGCATGTCTCCTTCGACATGTACAGGTTATGAAGTCTTCGACAGCGATGTCTCTTCGAGGGTGTATGCGCCTTCTGGGTTTGATGGTGGTCCATGGAGCCACTTCCGTTTGTGCAGTTTCATTACCAGGGCCCTCCAAAGGCTCATTCTGAGCCGTTGGGATCGATCGCAGACTTCGTTGGATTGCAGTCTCATCATCTCCCACAGGGTGCGAGAGTCTCTAGGATGGTGGTTACGTCCGGAAGCGTTATCCCTGGGGAAGTCTTTCCTCCCTCCGAGGTGGTCGGTCACAACCACCGATGCCAGCCTGACGGGCTGGGGAGGTGTCTGGACGATCTCTGGATTCAGGGAGTATTGTCGTTGGAGGAGTCTCCTGCCGATCAACATCCTGGAATTGAGGGCAATTTTCCTTTGCCTCCAACACTGGACGGTCCCTTTAAGCGGTCTGCCAGTCCGAGTGCAGACAGACAATGCGACGGCGGTCGTGTATATCGACCATCTAGGCGGGACAAGGAGTTCCAGGCTCATGGTGGAGGTTTCTCGGATCCTGATATGGGCCGAGACCAGAGTGCCAGCCTTCTCTGCGATCCACATTTCAGGAGTTCAGAATCACGGCAGACTTTCTCAGTCGCGAGAAGATGGATCCCGGAGAATGGAGGCTTCATCCGGAGATTTTTGCACTGCTGTGCTCCCGTTGGGGAACTCCCCAAGTGGATTTGATGGCATCCAGGTTCAATGCCAAGTTACCGACTTTCATGTCCAGGTACAAGGACCCGAAGGCTGTGACGGTGGATGCTCTGGTGGCTCCGTTGGACCAATTCGAGCTAATCTATGTGTTCCTGACGATACCCTTATTTCCTCTGGGGTTGTGTCGGATCAGACTGGAGAGAATCCCGGCTATGTTGATAGCCCCAGATTGGCCAAGGAGGATGTGGTTCTCGACACTGGTGTCGCTTCTAACAGCGCCTCCTTTTCCACTTCCTCTTCTCTCGGACCTGTTAACCCAAGGGCCCATTCGTCATCCGGACCTGAGTTCTCTGCTTTTGACGGGGTGGCTCTTGAGACCGAAATATTGACCGTCAAGGTTTTTCAGCCAAAATCATTGCCACTTTGCGGGCTGCCAGAGGTCCGGCTACTACTAGGATTTATCACAAAGTCTTGGGAAGCCTTCTTTTTGTGGTGTTCGGGTTCTTCAAGGAACCCGAGGATTTTTCCATTCCCAATTTGTTGGCCTTTTGCAGTACGGGCTGGACAAGGGTTTGGCAGTTAGCACTCTGAAGGGTCAGGTTCTGACCTGCTTTTGCTTTTCGGAAGGCTATCACCTCGCGTAGGGACGTACGTTCCTTTTTTTCGCGGAGTAACCCGTCAGTTTCCGCCGCGGAGGCACCTGTGTCGCCTTGGCGGCTCAATCTTGTATTGGAAGCTCTTCAACATGGGCCTTTTGAGTCTATGGACTCTGCTAGCCTTTCTTTACTTTCTTGGAAGGTTGCCTTCCTAGTGGCGGTCACCTCTTTGAGAAGGGTTTCTGAGTTGGCAGCTCTTTCCTGCTCGCCTCCCTTCCTGGAGTTTTACCCGGATCGAGTTGTGCTTCGCACACGGGGCGACTTTCTACCTAAGGTGGTGTCGCAATTTTTTGAGAAAGGTTTTTCTGAGTTGGCGGCTCTTTCTTGCTTGCCTCCTTTCCTGGAGTTTCACCCGGATCGCGTAGTACTTCGCACACGGGGCACTTCCTACCTAAGGTGCCCTCGCTCTGTCCGGAGCCGAGGAATGCGAAGGAACGGGCCTTGCACAAATTGGATTTGGTGCGGGCTTTGAAGTTCTATTTGTTTATTACTCAAAATTTTCGGAAGTCGGAACTCTCTGTGATTCCAGCAGGTCGTCAGCGTGGTCAACAAGCTTCCAAGGACTCTATAGCTCGTTGGATTCGGTCGGCCTTTTTAGAGGCTTACCGACTTAAAAGCGAACCTTGCCCGATTAAGATTCAAGCTCACTCCACGAGGGCTGTGGCTTCCTCGTGGGCCTTTCATCAAGGGGCCTCGGCAGCTCAGCTCTGCCGAGCGGCGACCTGGCGTTCCGTCCACAGTTTATAAAGTTTTATAAGGTGGACGTCAGTGCTTCCGCTGCTGCGGCCTTAGGGTCCTGCAGGCGGCCGTAGCTTAAAGTTCTAGTTAACTTGTATTTGGCGCCTATTGCGCATTTTATCTAGGTTGTTGGGATTCTGCCTTTTCTGGTTTTTTCCCACCCTTAATTTTTGGACTGCTTTGGGACGTCCCACTAGTAATGACTGTGTCTCCCTTCCTTCATCTGCAGCTGAAAGACGGATTTTGGTAAGAACTTATCTGTAAAATCCTTTTCAGCGAAGAAGGAAGGGAGACACAGATCCCTCCCATGGCAGAAGTGTGTTGTTGTTTTCAGATGCGGCGTGACCCTTCTCTGATAGCGATTATCTGGGCTGAGGTCGACGCGCTAAGGCTCTGTTCCAGCATCGCCAGCTCATCGCAGTAGTCAGGTTCAGTGAGTAGTACCTGGAACTGTGTGGTTTTTGCCTACATGCATGCATAACCTGTATTCTTGTGTTTTTTTCTCTGAATTCCTTCAGAAGGGGTTATGTTGCTCCGCTGGTGATATTGCTCTTCCTTAAGCTTGTGTACAACTGGAGAGCTGAGTAGGAGGAGCTCGAGCTGGAGGGGCCGGTCAACACTCTTTTTAATCTGAGGTGTCTATCTCATCTGGGCTCCGCCTACCCACTAGTAATGACTGTGTCTCCCTTCCTTCTTCGCTGAAAAGGATTTTACAGGTAAGTTCTTACCAAAATCCGTCTTTTTTTACCTTTGACATGTTACGTGTTACATTTTAATCAATTTTAAAAAAAAATGCTTTGAGAGCCACAACTTTATTTTTTCAGCTACATAGGTGTATGTGAGATTGTTTTTTGCGGGATGACCTGCAACTTTAGTTGGTATATTTTTGGGGCTTGGACTTTTTGATTGCTCTTTAGATTCTTTTTTTTTTGTTGCGAGGTGATGAAAAAAGAAATTCTAACTTTTTTTTACTGCATTCACTCAGAGAGACTAGTGAAAAGTTAGTTTTATAGTTTTATAGTTTGGGTTGTTACAGATGTGGCGATGCCAAATACTGTATGTTTTTTTTTCAATATTAAAGGACTTAAATTGCTAAAAAGAACTATTTCCATTTTGTTAACCTAATTTTTTAGTCTTCTAAATATATTTTTTACGTTGCTGGTATGTTACACCGGAGGAGATTACACAAACTTTCTCCTGCCTCTGCTACAGCCTGTCAGCTCCCATGCAGCCTCTCTTTTTCTTCTTCATGCTGGCTGTTGAGGGAAGAGCATTTTAATGGACTATATCTCAGCCTGGATCGCAACAACGGAGTTGATCCAAGGTTACATAGTTACACAGGTTGAAAAAAGACCTAGGTCCATCAAGTTCAACCTTCCTCCACCATTTGTACATTTCGCCACTAATTTAACTATAACCTACAATGTTATGTGTATCAAGGAAATTGTCCAGCCCATTTTTAAAAGCTGTTACAGTGTCTGCCATTACTACCTCTTGGAAAAGAATGAACTAGGAGACAAAAGAGCGCAATAAAGTCTTATCCGATGATACAGAAGAGTAAAAAAGTGAGAACACTCACCTGGTATGGTTGCAATTTAGCAACATGAGATGAGCATGTATTACAACTGCTGCAGAACACGGTCACATATGGACCCAGGGAAAATGAAGAGCAGGAAGGAGCTGTCATTCAATGCGCTGCTGATAAAAGCTCAATGGCTCGTTAAATCAAAAAGAGTTTGATTGGTTTGCAGGTCAACTTGTTTTAAGGTCCCACACAACCTCTATATCAGGACAAATTTCCTATTTAGCAGCCGGAATCGCCTTTCTTCCACCTGTAATGAGGGCTCCCTGGTCCTTAGTATGGTCTTTGGAAGGAATAAGTCATGTGCCAGGGTTTTGTACTGACCACACATATGAGAAAGATCTCCTCTGAGGCGTCTTTTTTCTAAGCTAAACAAGCCCAAATTTTCCAACCTTTCACCATATGAGAGGCCTTCCATCCCATGTAATAATCTAGTTGCCCATCTTTTAACTGATTCAAACTTCTGAATATCCTTTTTAAAATGTTGAGCCTGAAACGGGATGCCATGTTCTAGATGTGGCCTCACTAGTGATTTATAAAGGGGTAATAATATGTTAGGATCGTGGGATTTTATCTTATTTCATTCACCCATCCTAAAATAAAGATTATTATTATTATTCACCCTAAAATCTTGTTTGCTTTTGCAGCTGCTCTCTGACATTGAGTTTAGCTCCTACTGTAACCAAATACCCAAGTCCTTCTCCTGTTCTGTAGTCCTAGTACACTCCCATTTAATGAATATGCAGCAATAGATTACTCCATCCTAGTGCATTATTCTACAGTTATCTACATTAATGTCCTTATGCCAAGTGTTTGCCCATTCAGACATCCTATTCAGATTGTTTTGCTATATTGTAATGTCAATGTTCAATGTTCTTATGTTGATGATTATGGCTTACAGCCAATGAAAACCCAAAAGTCATTATCTCAGTAAATTAGAATACTTTATAACACTTATAACACCAGCTTGAAAAAATAATTTTAAAATCCGAAATGTTGACCTACTAAAATGTATGTTCAGTAAATGCACTCAATACTTGGTCGGGGCTCCTTTGGCATTAATTACTGCATCAATGCGGCGTGGCATGGAGGCGATCAGCTGGTATTATAAAGTATTCTAATTTACTGAGATAATGACTTTTGGGTTTTCATTGGCTGTAAGCCATGATCATCAACAGTAACAGAAATAAACACTTGAAATAGATCACTCTGCTTGTAATGACTCTATATAATTTATGAGTTTCACTTTTATATTGAAGAACTGAAATAAATTAACTTTTTGATGATATTCTAATTTTGTGAGATGCACCTGTAGTTTGGTGTCTTCAGCAAAGTCTGATACAGTAAAGATGTATATCTTCGTACCGTGTTAGCCAGTAGATAGAAAAAATATTTAGAGTTGAGAGTCCTCAGTGGTTGATACCTTTTAATGGCTAACTGAAAAGATGGTAACAAATTGCAAGCTTTCGAGACTACTCAGGTCTCTTCATCAGGCTGAACTAATACAAAATCTGAAGAATACATATTTATACACAAAAACACAGAAAAAATGCAATAGGTAAGACAAGTGACGTGAAGCAGAATAGTCATTATGGCAGAGGGATGAGCATAAATCTTGGAACAGTTCATAGATAAGGAGAGAAAGTTTTATTACCCTCTGATTGGGGTCTGGTAATGTTTTGTGATGTTTTCACAGGGTATTTGGAGTAAATTCCTTAATTGATGTAATAGGCCATAAAACCATGTGACAGGTTCATTCCAGCATTGAGTGTCAAAGGTCACCATCAATTTGTATTCGCAAATTCTTCTCTGTCTCTGAGATGTGAATCTGCTTCTTAGTACCAGTACCAGATATGAAAATACTGGTACTAAGAAGCAGATTCACATCTCAGAGACAGAGAAGAATTTGCGAATACAAATTGATGGTGACCTTTGACACTCTTAATGCTGGAATGAACCTGTCACATGGTTTTATGGCCTATTACATCAATTAAGGAATTTACTCCAAATACCCTGTGAAAACATCACAAAACATTACCAGACCCCAATCAGAGGGTAATAAAACTTTCTCTCCTTATCTATGAACTGTTCCAAGATTTATACTCATCCTCTGCCATAATGACTATTCTGCTTCATGTCACTTGTCTTACCTATTGCATTTTTTCTGTGTTTTTGTGTATAAATATGTGATTCCTCAGATTTTGTATTAGTTCAGCCTGATGAAGAGACCTGAGTAGTCTCGAAAGCTTGCAATTTGTTACCATCTTTTCAGTTAGCCATTAAAAGGTATCAACCACTGAGGACTCTCAACTCTAAATATTTTTCAGCAAAGTCTGACACTTTACTCTCAATCTCATCCACAAGGTCATTAATAAAGAGGTTAAAAAGAATCGGTCCTTGTACAGATCCCTGTGGTCCCCCACTGCTGACTATATCCCATTTAGAGAATGTACCATTTATGACAACTCTTTGTTTCCTGTCATTTAGCCAATTCCTTACTCATCTGCATATAGTTTCCCCCAGTCTCTGCTTATGCAGCTTCAGTATAAGGCTGTTATGTGGAACAGTATCAAATGCCTTTGCAAATCCAGATAAATCACATCAGCTGCATTACCAACATCCAGATTAACACTTACCTCCTCATAGAAACCCAACATGTTAGTTTGACACAACTTATTCTTCATGAATCTATGCTGGTTGTCAGTTATATTATCTACAATATATTTCTGCATGTCATCTCTTATAATGCCCTCAAAAATTTTGAGCACTACTGATATCAGGCTTACCGGATGGTAGTTGCTTGGATCCACCTTCTTACCTTTCTTAAATATCAGTACCACGTGAGCCATCAATCCCGTGGCATCATCCCTGTTACAAAAGAGTCTAAGAATATGAGGTACAGTGGTCTGCCAATTATTGAGCTAAATTCCCTCAGTATCCGTGGATGAATGCCATCTGGTCCGAGGGATTTGTCACTGTTTAAATTGCTCAGATGCAGGCGTACTTGTAACAACCATGCTGGCATCACTGCATGGTTTTCCCATTCCCCACATACCAACTTGCTCACTGCTCCGGGTCATGCTGTGATTTCTGTCTGCTGCCAGCTCCATGCTCTGTACCTCTTGCTTTCTAACTGTTCTGTGCATGTTTCCTGGCTGTGTGCATAGGGGGTTCTTATGGAGTCAGGGTGCACCTGTCTAATTTGTCCCTGACCAATTACCATGAGCCCTCTAGTATTTAGGGCAGCTCCACACTGTGGATCCTGCCTGTGCAATGTGTTAACTCAGTTAGTGTCTTGCTACTGAGCTGCCAGGTCTTGTTCTGTGTTCCTCCTTCTTGGAGGTTTCACTCCTAGCTTTGCCTTGTACCTGTCTGTCTGCCCTCCACGAGGCAGAATATCCTGGTCTTTGTGCTATTGCTCCTGACTTTGTCTTGTACTTGTCCTTGCCACCCTCCAGGAGGCAGAATAACCTGGTCCCTGTGTCTTTGTCCCTGTACCTTGTCTCGTGTCATTACCTTGTCTGAACTCTGTCCTACCTCTGTCTCTTAGTCTCCTTGTCTTTTGTTTTGTCCCCTCCTGTGTCTTGCCTTGTGTTCACTCTGAACCACTTTCTGCCTCTTCTCCACACTCCTGCGATTCTGCTCTGTTCCACTCTGCCTTGCTCCTACTGCTGCAGTAATCTCTTGCTGCAGCTCTTCTCCGCATATCTTGTGGTTCCGCTCTGCTTCACTCCTGCTGCTGCAAAATCTCTTGCTGCAGCTTCTCTCCGCATATGATGCGGTTCCGCTCTGCTTCGTGCCTGCAGCTGCAGAACCTCTTGCTGCAGCTCCTCTCTACATACCTTGCGGTTCTGCTTTGCTTCGCTTCTGCCACTGAAGAACCTATTGCTGCTCTACAGCCCTTCTCCGCAGCCTTGTGGTTCTCCTCCTGTGTGAACAGGTCTCTGTTCCTCCATACACCATTCCTTCCAATCAGTAACAGTACCTGCATTTGCTGTATGAACAGGTCTCTACCTGTTCCTCCATACACCATTCCTTCCAGTCAGTACCAGTACCTGCACTTGCTGTGTGAACAGGACTCTACCCATTCCACACACCACTCCGTGTCCCTGTGCCTTTGCAGTTGGTGTCTTCCTGCTCTGTCTCAGCCATGCCTGCCTGCCCTGTGTCTCAGCTGTGCCTGCCTGCCCTGTGTCTCAGCCGTGCCTGCCAGCCCTGTGTCTCAGCCGTGCCTGCCAGCCCTGTGTCTCAGCCATGCCTACCTACCCTGTGTCACAGCCATGCCTGCCAGCCCTGTGTCTCAGCCGTGCCTGCCAGCCCTGTGTCTCAGCCGTGCCTGCCAGCCCTGTGTCTCAGCCGTGCCTGCCAGCCCTGTGTATCAGCCGTGCCTGCCAGCCCTGTGTCTCAGCCGTGCCTGCCAGCCCTGTGTCTCAGCCGTGCCTGCCAGCCCTGTGTCTCAGCCGTGCCTTCCTGCTCGTGTCTCTGCCATGCCCGCCTGCCAGTGTCTCAGCCATGCTACCATCTCCCCAAGTGGGATCAGCAGCCACAGCCAGACACTACCCTGGAGTGGCACCTGGCAGCTGCCTGCCGCACAAACCTGACCTCAACATCAGAGGCTCCAGTGAAAACCAAGGCATATGTCTTAGTCACACCCCTTCCAAGGCAGTCTGGTTTGTGGCACAGTGGGGCCACAACCCCCTGGCTCACGCCTACCAGTCAGGGCGTGAGCATGACAGTTTGCACAGGCCATGGTCCCCGCTGTGTCCCATTTCTTTTCGCTTCTCGGAGCAAGATGAACTTTTTTGCCAGTATGGGCAACCAAATAATTAGTAGAAGGGTCCACCCCGACTGACTCTACCTAGGAAGTCCCTCACCTAATTCCCCGCCAACACTTCTTCTACTTAACCCCTTGGTGTCCTACAAGTCTCCTTTATGCAGAATGTGCTCAGTGCCCCCACCTAGTATCCTATCACTGTACTTCACTAAACATCTAGAAACTTTCTAATTGGATCCACTAATATACCCCCATCTAGTGGCCCTTTGCTATACTACGCTTAACCCGACTATGATTACTATACTACAAGTGCCCTCCTCTAATGTTTCCAAAGGATGCACTACCTTACCTAAATCCATGTGGAATACTATACAAAAGATGCCAAAATACATCACAATAAGAAACATAACAATTATATACAGTACATGCACATATACATAGCAGCATAAACATTTAAAGGGCTAGCCCTGGCCCTCTTTACACTACCTTGCAAGGATGTATGAAATACTTCCTTGGCAGAGAAAGTGTTAACTACAGTTAACTTTATGCTTTGCTTCATTACTTTTGAATATAAACTTGGATGAAGCTGTGATAAAGACTCTTGCTTGTTTCTTCTATTTCAGATATAATATGGTATCAAGAAGAAATTATAGAGACTGTCAGGCAAATGGGGCATGGAGCAATGAAGTCCCTGTGTGTGAAGGTAATATCTAATTAAAATGTAAC
>JARQOD010000002.1:470555503-470610831 GCA_033576555.1 Oophaga sylvatica
TCGGTGTCCTAGATGCCCTAGATTACCGGCATAACCGGTGAGGAGTTTGATTGCCGTATTCAGGGCCTGGCGTTCAGACGCCATAGATTGCGGGTGTCTCCTGCGAGGACATTAGCGCATGATCACGTTCTATGTTTGCTTAGCAGTCAACTGTGTACCTGGGTGCCTGACAGGACACAGAAGTTTTTCTCAGCGGCTCTGTGACGTAACAGGGTTCGCTTTCAACGCTAGACAGCGCCCTAGTGTGTTTATTTTGCGACTCAGTGGTGTTAAGTGAGTTCGCACACATCGCCATATAGCGCTGCGGCACTCCTTCTAGCGGCTCTGTGGAATAACAGAGTTTGCACATATTGCCACAGCGCGTTACGGCATTTATTTTGGCGACTCTGCGGGATAACAGAGTTCGCTTCTTGCGCCATTTTACTAGCAGCAGGCTCTGCCTGCACGGTGGACCCCGGGCTGCGAACGCACCTCTTTACATCATATATTTGGTGCGTTCCACAGACCCTAACATAATATTAGCGCCAGGGTCTGGTAGTAAAATGGCAGATGACCAGCGTCTACCGCAGTACATCCAGCAGCTGGAAGGTAGGTTGGCGGCTCTTGAGCGCACAACCTCAGCTGTGGATGTTACCGAAGTCGCTGTTCAGGCTGCTAGCGTGGCTGCAGCCAGTTTGTCCTCTGCCACTTCTGCCCCTACATTATCCCACCTCCCGCTTCCTGACAAGTTTGCCGGTGACAGCAAGCAATGTCGGGGATTCGTGAGTCAGTGCTCTATACAGCTCGAGCTTCTGGCTGCACGTTTCCCCACGGATCGGGTACAAGTGGGTTTTGTACTGTCTCTCGGGCAGAGCGTTGGAGTGGGCAACGCCGCTGTGGGAGCGCGATGATCGTGTGGTGCGGAGTGCTCCTCGTTTCCTGGAGGCTCTTAAAAAGGTCTTTTTAGGACCTCAGGTCACCCACGATACGGCGCTACAACTGCTGGCATTGGCACAGGGTTCGTCTTTGGTCAGTCAGTTTTCCGTCCAGTTTCGGACTCTGGCCTCAGAGCTAGACTGGTCGGATAAAGTTCTCATTCCAGTCTACTGGCGAGGACTGGCTGACCATGTTAAAGACGCTTTGGCTACCAGGGAGATTCCCGCCACACTGAAGAAGCTTATCTCCATATCTACCCGCATCGACCTCCGTTTTCACGAGCGGAGGTTGGAGCGGGCCCAGTGTAGGCAGAGGATTCGGTTGGCTCCCACCTTTGCCACACCTCTCGAATCCCCCGATCTGGCGTCCGAACCCCAAAAGGCCACAGAGGTTCCTCGTGCAGGACCTAAGTCTCGAGTCGTCCGAGTATCTGTGGTCTGTAACCTTTGTCAGCAGACAGGACACTATGCCAACAAATGTCCACAGCAATGGGGGAAGCGATCGCGTTTAGTGGCCCTGGGAGGAGGTTCACTAGAGACAGCGGCATTTTCCTCCAAGATGACATTTAAAGGGACAGTCACTGTGGACTCTTCCACACTTACAGTCGAGCTTTGTGTGGACTCAGGAGCAGAGGGAATTTCATGTCATCCACCTTTGCTCATCGCCACGCAATACATCTGGTAGCGCTCGACAAACCAGTGACTGTCCGGGTAGTGAATGGGTTGACATTGCCCTCGCCAATTACACATCAGACTGTCCCTCTTACTTTGTGTGTACCCCCTTCCCATCAGGAAATTATTTCCCTTCTCGTCCTTCCTGAGGGAATAGACAAAATCCTACTGGGAGTACCCTGGCTCCGTTCCCACTCCCCTCATATTGAGTGGACTTCCGGTAGGATACTGGGTTGGAGTGAGTCATGTAAGGACAGATGTGTCAGGGAGTGCATTCAGGTTACCACTACAGAGATACCCGCAGATCTTTCTCCTCTTCCCAAGTGTTATCAGTCATATGCAGACATGTTCTCTAAAAAGGCTGCGGAGACTCTGCCGCCCCATCATCCCTATGACTGTCCTATTGACCTCTTGCCTGGAGCAGAACCTCCTCGGGGAAGGGTCTATCCCCTGTCTCTTCCTGAGACGGAGGCTATGTCTCAATATATCCAGGAGAATCTGGCAAGAGGGTTCATTAGGAAGTCGGTGTCACCAGCAGGAGCGGGGTTCTTCTTCGTGCAGAAGAAGAGTGGAGAATTACGTCCGTGTATAGATTACAGAGGTCTTAACGCCATCACCGTTAAGAATAAGTACCCGTTGCCCCTGATCTCTGAGCTCTTTGATAGGCTCCGGGGAGCAAGGGTATTTACTAAATTAGATCTGCGTGGTGATTATAACCTGATTCGCATCCGTGAGGGGGACGAATGGAAGACGGCTTTTAATACCAGGGATGGGCATTATGATACCTGGTGATGCCCTTCGGGCTCTGTAATGCCCCAGCCGTTTTCCAAGACTTTGTCAATGATATCTTCCGGGATATGCTTTCCGCCTCTGTAGTAGTCTATCTGGATGATGTTCTCATCTTTTCTCCAGATATTGACTCTCACCGGAGGGATGTCTGCAAAGTTGGAGAAATGCATGTTTGAGCAGGAGTCTTTACCTTTCCTGGGCTATATCATCTCCGCCCAGGGATTGGCTATGGATCCTGCCAAACTACAGGCTGTGATGGATTGGCAAGAACCCCATTCTTTTAAAGCTGTGCAGCACTTTATGGGGTTCATTATTTACTATCGCCAATTCATTCCCCACTTCTCCACTTTGGTAGCTCCCTTGGTAGCCCTCACCAAGAAGGGAGCCAATCCCAAATTGTGGTCAGAGGAGGTCTCCAAGGCCTTTACTTCAATTAAGTCCCATTTTGCTAGCGCTCCATCTTACATCGCCCCGAGGTTGATAAGCCTTTTTTATTGGAGGTCGATGCCTCGTCCGTTGGTGCTGGAGCAGTCCTTTTTCAAAAGGATGCTTAAGGTCGGAAACATCCTTGTTTCTTCTTTTCCAAGACCTTCACACCAGCGGAGAGGAATTATTCCATTGGGGATAGGGAGTTGCTAGCCATGAAGTTGGCCTTTTCCGAGTGGAGACATCTCCTGGAGGGGGCTCGCTTTCCCTTTCAAGTCTTCACTGACCACAAAAATTTGGTCTATTTACAGACCGCCCAGCGACTAAATTCTCGTCAGGCCAGATGGTCCCTGTTCTTCTCCCGGTTTCATTTCACCCTACATTTCCTCTCCGGTGAGAAGAACATTCGGGCCGATGCGCTTTCTCGCTCCGTGGTGTCCTCTGAGGAGGTGGAGGAGGAGCCTCGGTTGATTGTCCCCACAGAGAGCCTAAGAACTGTGGCCCCGGTTTCGCATGAGTCTGTGCCTCCGGGCAAGACTTTTGTGCCCACCAATTTGCGACCGGAGGTACTCTCTTGGGCACATTCGTCCAGGGTGGGTGGACATTTTGGGGCAAAAAGGACATCTGAGTTGCTGGCGAGGACATACTGGTGGCCACATATGGTCCGTGACGTCAGGGAATACATTCAGGCGTGCGTCTCCTGCGCCAAGAATAAGTCCCCTCGACAACAGCCAGCTGGGCTACTTTTCCCTTTACCGGTGGCAGACAGGCCTTGGGAGATGGTCGGGATGGATTTTGTGGTGGGCTTACCCAAGTCTCGGGGCTGCACCATCATCTGGGTGATAACCGACCACTTCTCCAAAATGGTGCACTTGTGCCGTTACCACGGTTACCATCTGCAAGGGCCTTGGCAGCATTGTTCATTAGGCATATTTTCCGCCTACACGGTATGCCAGACAAAATTGTCAGTGATCGAGGTCCCCAGTTTGCGTCTCGGTTCTGGAGAGTGCTGTGTCGTTTACTCAGCATTGAGTTGAATCTCTCCTCTGCTTACCATCCCGAGATGAATGGATTGGTAGAGAGGGCCAACCAGACCTTGGTCACATATTTGCGACATTTTGTCTCTGCCAGGCAGGATGACTGGGCATCCTTGCTACCGTGGGCTGAGTTCGCTCTAAATAATGCTGTGGCTGACTCCACCGGACAGACCCCATTCCTCCTGAACTACGATCAGCATCCGCGGGTACCAGTGCCCATGCCCGTGTCTTCCACCAATTCCAGGGTGGCAGGCTGGGCTGTGGAGGCACGGGACATTTGGGACCGCACCCAGGATGCCATACAGGCCTCCAAATAGAGAATGAGGTCTTCGGCCGATGCCCATCGGCGCCCCGCTCCTACATTTGCTCCGGGTGACCTAGTGTGGCTTTTTGCCCGAAACATCAGGCTACGTGTAGAGTCCACCAAGTTGGCACCTCGCTTTTTGGGCCCCTTTAAAGTTCTTGAGCAGGTGAACCCGGTGGTTTACCGCCTAGCCCTTCCGCCTCGCCTTGGTATCACTGACACGTTTCACGTGTCCCTCCTGAAACCCGTGGCCATTTCCCAGTTTTCCGAGTCATCTGCCGGGACGTCGGGTTCATCTAGCGACGATCATGAGGTGAACGCCATTGTTGGGTGCAAGGTGGTACGAGGCAAAAAATTTTATTTGGTGGATTGGAGGGGTTATGGGCCTGAGGATAGGTCCTGGGAGCCTGCCGAGCATGTTCACGCTCTGCAGCTCATCGCTGCCTTTGAATGCAGCGAGGCCCAAAGAAGGGGGGGGCCCTAGTAGGGGGGGTAATGTTAGGGTTTGAGTTCCCGCTGCTGCACAAGGGGAGTCTCGAACCAGTCCCGCTGCGGTCCCCCATTCGTCTCAGGCCGCAGTGGAGCCTGCTCAGCAGAGACGTCGGTCCCAGCATCTTGCCCATTCCAGTACTGTGCAGAGACTTACTGCTGCCTCTCCTGGATCTGCTATTATAGCCAGTGCTGGAGCAGACGTCTTTGGGACGAAGTCCTGCGTTTCCCCTTCTGAGCATGCCCAGGGTAAGATCTCTCATTGGAGATCAGGGGTCACATGTTCAGGTACTGCAGCAGCTCCTATTGGTCCGCCAGGAAGGTCCTGAAACTGCATGTGTTTTGGAACAGTTTCTCATTGGTCCTTGTTTCTGGCAGGTCCTGTAGCTGTTGCTATAAAAGGGTGGCATGTCTGGGCCGCCATGCGCTAATATCAATCGTCATATGCTTTGCGCCAGTGTGGTCATGCGTGTGTGTGGTTAGGGCCCGGCTGAAATAAGCCCCTAGAATACCGACTTAATCGGTGAGGAGTTTGGTATGCTAGCTGGTCAGGGTCGGTGTCCTAGATGCCCTAGATTACCGGCATAACCGGTGAGGAGTTTGTTTGCCGTATTCAGGGCCTGGCGTTCAGACGCCATAGATTGCGGGTGTCTCCCGCGAGGACATTAGCGCATGATCACGTTCTATGTTCGCTTAGCAGTCAACTGTGTACCTGGGTGCCTGACAGGACACAGAAGTTTTTCTCAGCAGCTCTGTGACGTAACAGGGTTCGCTTTCAACGCTAGACAGCGCCCTAGCGTGTTTATTTTGCGACTCAGTGGTGTTAAGTGAGTTCGCACACATCGCCATATAGCGTTGCGGCACTCTTCTGCGGCTCTGTGAATACAAGTTTGACATTTGCACAGCGCGTTCGGCTTTTTTTGGCGACTCTGCGGGATAACAGAGTTCGCTTCTTGCGCCATTTTACTAGCAGCAGGCTCCGACTGCCCGGTGGACCCCGGGCTGCGAACGCACCTCTTTACATTATATATTTGGTGCGTTCCGCAGACCCTAACAGCCAGGACTCATCTCTGCAGAAAATAACAGTTATCTAGAGCATATTACCCAAATTTTCCCCAACCTCTATACTATGCAAGGTGAAGAAAAAAACGACCCTGTTGCCATGCACAGTAACAGGACATTTCATCCCCCACACTGAAAACAGTATCCTCAAAAATAATATCCTTTAATTAGCCCCTACAGTAATAATATCCCACATTCTGGACCCCACGTGTCCACCCTTTCTGCCTCATGTCTCTCCATACTGCCCCCGTGTCTCTCCATATTGCCCCATAGTCATCCATAATAGTATAATGCATTAAATAGTCATAAATAGTAGTACAATGCAGCCCTATAGAGGTATAATGCACCCCCATAGCGGTATAATGCACCCTCATAGCGGTGTATTGCACCCCCATAACGGTGTAATGCACCCCCATAGCAGTATAATACTCTCCCATAGTATGATGCAGCCCCATAGTGGCATAATACACCCCATAGTATAATGCAGCCACAAAGTAGTATAATGCACCCTATAATATAATACACCCCCATAGGGGTATAAAGCAACCCCATAGTAGTATAATGCAGCCCCATAGTAGTATAATGCACCCCATAGTAGTATAATGCAGGCCCATAATAGTAAAATGCACCCCCATAGTATAATGCAGCCCCATAGTAGTATAGTACACCCTCATAGTAAAATGCAGCCACAAAGTAGTATAATGCACCGTATAATATAATGCACCCCATAGGGGTATAATGCATCCCCCATAGTAGTATAATGCAGCCCGATAGTAGTATAATGCAGCACCATAGTAGTATAATGCAGGCCCATAATAGTAAAATGCACCCCCATAGTATACACTCCCTGACAGAAGTTATGTCGCTTATCCATGTTATGTAAATAAAAGCTTATAACCTGAAGTTAAATTCTTCCATTGGTTGTAGAAATTATTCTTTTGAAAGCTGAAACCCTCCAAAATGTGGTTTAGGTTAAGAAAATAAATTGGCATCAATGCAAAAATATTGATCATTTAATGGACACAGAATGGTCAGATTTTAGCAAGACAAAAGTTTTGTCGTCCACAGAAAGTAATGTGATATTCAAACAAATAATTAACTTAAAATACAAATATATGTTGCATAACATTGGTGAATGAAGTTGTGGTGCTATTAGAGTCATATTTAATATTTTGTGTGACTTCCATGAGCTTGAAGGACTGCATCCATGCAGTTCAACAATGATTCATACAATTTATTAATGAAGTTATCAGGAATAGCAAAGAATGCAGTCTTACATGCCTCCCAGAGTTCATCTAGATCTTTTGTTTTTGTCTTCCAAGCTTTCTCTTTCATCCTACCCCAAACATGCTCAATGATGTTCATGGCTGGTGACTGGGCTGGCCAGTCCTTGAGCACCTTGATCTTTTTTGTCTGGAGGTAACTTTGCTTTAGAGATGGATGTATGAGATGGAGCACCATCCTGCTGAGAATTTGACCCCTTTTATGATTTGGAATATAAGATGTAGCTAATACTTTTTGATATTTTAGGGCCTTCCACCTTGCAAATGGTTCCCACACCCCCATACTGAATGTAACCCCAGACCATGATCTTTCCACCACCAAATTTAAATGTTTTCTGGGTGTATTTTGGATCCATACGAGCTCCAGTAGGTCTCCTGCAGTATTTGCGGAGGCTGTGATGTAATTCTACTGAAGATTCATCAGAGAAATCCACCTTCTGCCACTTTTCCAGCATCCATCTGTTTAGCAGGCTATGGGACTTTGCAAATGCCACAGGTTTTTTATTTGCCTTTTATTTAGTGGTGGCTTCTGGGCACTGATTCGACCATGGAGGCCATTTTGAGACAGAATCCTACAAACTGTGCTAGTTGACACAGGAACTTGAGGTGACCACTGACCAGGCCTGTTGGAGCTCTTCTGCAGTGAAAGAGGGGCTTGCTTTGGATTTTCTAACCAACAAACGTTCCTCCTGAGCAGTTGTCTTGCGGGGTCTGCCCGACCTGGGCTTGTCAAACACAACTCCAGTTTCTTCAAATCTTTATTTAATTCTTTGTACTTGACGCTGAGACACATTAAAGGTGCCAGCCACCTCTGCAGTGGATCTGGTCTTCAGCCTCTTGATAATGCAAGCTTTGGTCGCAGGGTGGATTTTTGGCATGTTGTCAAAGCTCAAGTTGCAGTTCAAGTGAAGGTCTGGGGGTGCTGGGTTTCTTTTTATACACACCCACTAATTAACCGATCATTTACTGAGCACAGGTGAGGATGTAAACTAGGATTGGGTGCATATACGACCAGGCGACAAAACTTTTGTCTTGCCAAAATCTGACCATTCTGTGTTCATTAAATGATCAATATTTCTGCATTGATGCCAATTTATTTTCTTAACCCAAACCACATTTCGGAGAGTTTCAGCTTTCAAAAGAATAATTTATACAACCAATGGATGAATTTAACGTCAGGTTATAAGCTTTTATTTACATAATATGGATAAACAACATAACTTCTGTCAGGGAGTCTAGTGCAGCCCCATAGCAGTATAATTAACTCCAGAGTATAATGCAGTCCCATAACAGTACAATGCAGCCCCATAGTAGTGTAATGCAACCCATAATATAATGCAGCCCAATAGTAGTATAATACAGCCCCATAGCGGTATAATGCAGTCCCATAGTAGTATAATGCAGTCCCATAGTTGTATAATGCAGCCCCATAGTAGTATAATGCAGCCCCATAGTATAATGCAACCCCTTAGTAGTATGATGCACCCTCATAATACAATGCAGCCCCATAGCAGTATAATGCACCCCCCATAGTATAGTGCAGACAGCCTCATAGCTGTATAATGCACTCCAGAGTATAATGCATTTAATGCAGCCCCATAACAGTACAATGCAGCCCCATAGTAGTGTAATGCACCCCATAGTATAATACAGCCCCATAGTAGTATAATGCAGTTCCATAGCAGTATAATGCAGCCCCATAACAGTACAATTCAGCCCCATAGTAGTATAATGCCTCCCCATAGTATAATGCACCCCCATAGTGGTGTAATGCATCCCCATAGTAGTACAATGCAGCACCATAGTAGTATAATGCAGCCCCATAGTAGTATAATACACCCCCATAGTAGTATAATGCAGTCCCATAGTAGTACAATGCAGCACCATAATAGTATAATGCAGCCCCATAGAAGTATAATGCAACTCCATAGTAGTACAATGCACCCCCATAGTATAATACAGCCCCATAGTAGTGTAATGAACCCTTATAGTATAATGCACCCCCATAGTTGTCACGATGTATAACAGATATATTCTATGATAGTAACATATATCTAATGTGACAACATTTTATATTTCATATAATAGAAAATATCAACATGTATACATAGTATCTGCCAGCATTGTCTTACCTGACATCATATCCTATGTATTGTGGGTCTATACTGTATACGTGTCACGCTGTCTCAGGATAGAGGTGGACCGGGGTCTATGCTGACCCTAAACTGGGGTCCTGACTAGTCCCTCTACCTGGAGGTACTGTTAATGGTACAGAGGTCCAGGCCGCCAGCGTAACCCTGTCTCCTGTAGATCCCTGACCACTGTAATCTAGTCCTGAGAAGGACCCTGATTACCACCACAGGGAATGGGCAGGTCACAGCTTACACACAGTCTAAGACAAACGAGACAGACAAGGGGTAAAGAAAATACTGCCTTGCATACAAAACTTCCACTACAGAGGAACACAAAAGGTTAAGGAGATAAACAATAAGCGAGGAGAGGATAAACCACAACAGGCACTCTTAGCTTAAGTCTTCTCAGAAACGATCCGCTCTGCTGGTCTGAATGAATGCTTTCACCGACAACTTCCCCAGCAGACTAGCAGGTATATGAAGGAAGCTAATTAACAACACATTAATTGCAGCTGGGCGAGGCTGGTCAGTCCAGCACCGAGAGAGAAAGAATTAACTCTCTCAGTGCCGAAAAACACCCAGCACCAGAAACTCAGCTGTGCGAAGTCAGGGTGTGCAATCGCGACGATCTTCGCCGCGACACACCCGTGACAGTACCCCCCTTCTACGAGGGGCCTCTGGAACCTCAGGGCCTGGTTTATCTGGGTGAGTAGTGTGGAAGGCCCGAACCAATCGGTCTGCGTTAATATCCGACGCAGAAACCCACATCCTCTCCTCAGGACCATAGCCCCTCCAATGAACAAGGTACTGAAGGGACCGGCGATTCAGACGTGAGTCAATGATCTTCGACACCTGAAACTCCAAATTACCATTGACCACCACTGGAGGAGGAGGTAGAGGTGACGGTATAACTGGTGGCACGTACCTCTTAAGCAACGATTTGTGGAACACATTGTGGATTTTAAATGTAGGAGGGAGGTCAAGACGGAAAGCCACCGGATTAATTATCGAACTGATCCTGTATGGCCCGATGAATCTGGGACCGAGTTTCCAGGAGGGAACCTTAAGTTTTATATTCTTGGTAGACAACCATACCAGATCGTTCACACTTAGGTCCGGACCAGACACTCTCCTCCTATCAGCCATACGTTTGTATCGGTTCCCCATAGTGCTCAGATTATTAAGCACTCCTCTCCACACTGAAGCAAGTGACGACGAAAATCGTTCCTCCTCAGGAACCCCAGAAGAGCCCCCCCCATTGAAAGTACAAAACTGGGGGTGAAAACCATATGCCCCAAAAAACGGGGACTTACCAGTGGACTCGCTCCGCCTATTGTTAAGAGCGAACTCTGCCAGAGGCAAGAAAGAAGACCAGTCCTCTTGGTTCTCTGAGACAAAACACCGGAGACATGTCTCTAAGCTCTGATTCAGACGCTCTGTCTGACCATTGGTCTGCGGATGAAAAGCCGAAGAAAATGACAACTGCATCCCCGACGAGAACAAAATGCCCTCCAGAATTTGGACACAAACTGAGACCCCCGATCCGACACCACATCGGAAGGCAACCCGTGAAGTCTCACAATCTCCCCAATGAACACCTGCGCCAGAGTTTTAGCATTAGGAAGAGCAGGAAGAGCAATAAAATGTGCCATTTTGCTGAACCTGTCAACTACAACTAGTATGACAGTTTTACCTGAAGACGGAGGGAGGTCCGTAATGAAGTCCATAGACAGATGGGTCCATGGACGCTCCGGGATTTTCAACGGTAAAAGGGCCCCAGACGGACGGGTATGTGGGGTCTTAGAGCGCGCACATACCCCACAGGACGCGACAAAAGTTACCACCTCTTTATTTAAGTTAGGCCACCAAAACCGGCGTGAAAGGAGATCCACAGTTGCTTTACTCCCTGGGTGTCCTGCCAAAGCAGAATTATGATGTGACTCGATAACCTTTTGTCTTAACTGATCTGGAACAAACAGTTTCCCTGGAGGTCCTACAGGGGCGTCCCCCTGAGCCTCCAATACCTCCTCCTCAAGCTCAGAGCATACAGCCGACACCACAACTCCCTCCTGAAGAATAGGAACCGGGTCATCCGTCTTCCCGGCCCCCGGGAAACTACGAGATAAGGCATCAGCCTTTACATTTTTTGACCCAGGACGATATGTGACGACAAAATTAAACCTGGTAAAAAACAACGACCATCTAGCTTGTCTGGAATTCAGACGTTTAGCAGACTCTAAATACAGTTGGTTCTTGTGATCAGTAATGACGGTGACCGGGTGGACTGCCCCCTCCAAAAAGTGACGCCACTCTTCAAAAGCCAACTTAATGGCCAAGAGTTCCCTATTGCCGACATCATAATTCCTCTCGGCGGACGACAATTTTTTAGAGAAGAAAGCGCACGGATGCCATTTACCAGGGGACGGACCTTGAGATAATACCGCACCCACTCCTACGTCAGATGCGTCTACCTCCACAATGAACGGTTGTGATGCATCAGGTTGGATGAGTATGGGTGCTGAAGCAAAACATTTTTTCAAGGAGGAAAATGCTTGACAAGCTTTGTCAGACCACCTAGAAAAATCCGTCCCTTTTTTTGTCATGTCAGTGAGAGGTTTGACAACGGATGAGAAATTACGAATAAATTTCCGGTAGTAGTTAGCAAACCCCAGGAAACGCTGCAGTGCTTTAAGATCCTCTGGCCGATCCCATTCAAGCACAGCCTTCACTTTCCCAGGGTCCATACGGAAACCGGAAGCTGACACCAGGAATCCTAAAAACTGAAGTTCTTGTACGGCGAATACACACTTCTCCCATTTGGCGTACAGTTTTTTGTCTCGCAAGATCTGCAACACCTGTCTCACATGCTCCTGATGAGACACAAGATCCGGCGAGTAAATTAAATGTCATCTAGATAAATGACAACAAACTGTCCCACTAGGTGGCGAAAGATGTCATTAACAAAATGTTGAAACACCGCCGGGGCAGTAGTCAGACTGAAAGGCATGACAAGGTTCTCATAATGTCCCTCCGGAGTGTTAAACGCCGTCTTCCACTCATCCCCCTCCTTTATCCTAATCAGATTATACGCCCCCCTGAGATCCAACTTAGAGAACCATTTGGCGCCCACAATCTGATTGAAGAGATCAGGAATAAGTGGGAGCGGATACGGATCTTGGACCGTAATCCGATTAAGCTCACGGAAATCCAGGCAAGGGCGTAGGCCTCCATCTTTTTTCTTCACAAAGAAGAACCCCGCGCCACTGGGGAAGATGAAGGTCTAATATGCCCCTTGGCCAGACTTTCCGAAATATAATCCTTCATAGCTTGCCTCTCAGGACCAGAAAGGTTATATAACCTAGATTTAGGTAACTTAGCATCAGGAAGCAATTTTATAGCACAGTCATACGCGCGATGAGGAGGTAATTCTTGACACCCTTCCTCTGAAAACACATCCTCAAAGTCCTCCAGAAAAGGAGGTAAGGTTCTAGGCACGATCGCACCGATGACCGTGTTCATGCAGTTACTATTGCAAAATTCACCCCACTGGCTTATCTCTCTGGATTGCCAATTAATAACTGGGTTATGTTTAGTTGACCAAGGAAGTCCCAACACAATAGGAGTGGGAAGACCCTCCAACACATAACAAGACAATAGTTCTTTATGTATTGCCCCCACTCGAAGGTCTATGTTATGCACGGCTTGCACAAAGCTACCTTGACCGAGAGGCCTGGCGTCAATAGAGAATATAGGGATAGGTTTGGCCAATACACTCAGTTGCATACCTTGCACCTGGGCAAACCGAGCGTCCACCAGATTAGCGCGGCCCCACTATCCAGAAGAACAGAAATCCTCTCAGTTCTCGTACCTACCACCATCTCCGCTGGTACGAGAAACTGAGACGGACTTGGGGACGAAATACATACTTCCAGATTGTCGTCCACCACACAACCTGGGATCAACAGTTTTCCGGCGACTCCTTGCTCAGCAAAGTACGGGATGGACACCCCCCAACAAAATGTCCCTTCCTCCCGCAGAAGAAACACTTTCCTGTCTTGCGGCGCACCGCCGATCCCCTCCCTCGAAACGATGTCCCTCCTAACTGCATAGGCTCCTCAGAACAAACCAGGGGAACCTCAATATAAGGGACTATAGTAGAAGGTGGAGTCATCACAGGGGGCGGAGTTACCTCGCACCTCTCCCAAAGCCATCTATCAATGTGAATAGCAAGGGCCATAGCGGCCTCCAGTGACGGTGGAGAATCATACTGAGCCAACACATCTTTCAATTTGTCAGATAATCCTTGACAAAACTGGCTCCTAAGAGCTGGGTCATTCCACTGAGTATCTGTGGCCCATCTACGGAACTCAAAAGAAAATTCCTCCGCCGGACGATCTCCCTGCTGTATCTTACGTAACTTCGTTTCAGCAAGGGAGACCCGATCCGGGTCATCATATACCAGACCCAGGGCTGTAAAAAATCGATCTACTGACTGGAGAGCCGGGGAGTCCGGAGAAAGAGAGAACGCCCAGGATTGAGGGTCCCCTTGTAAGAGCGAGATGACAATTCCCACCCTCTGATCTTCACTCCCCGAAGACCGAGGCCGTAGCCGAAAATATAATTTACATGCCTCCCGGAAGGTAAAAAATTTGTCCCGCCCACCAGTGAACCTGTCCGGGAGAGCTACTTTAGGTTCAGATCTGGTTTGCTCCCGGGGGTACAAAACCTTGGACTTAACGTCCGTCAGCTCCATGGACAAACTCTGCAACTGCTGAGCTAACTGGGCTACTGGATCCATGGTAGCTGGGGAGAATCTTTAGTGTGGTCGGTGAAAATGTCACGATGTATAACAGATATATTCTATGATAGTAACATATATCTAATGTGACAATATTTTATATTTCATATAATAGAAAATATCAACATGTATACATAGTATCTGCCAGCATTGTCTTACCTGACATCATATCTATGTATTGTGGGTCTATACTGTATACGTGTCACGCTGTCTCAGGATAGAGGTGGACCGGGGTCTATGCTGACCCTAAACTGGGGTCCTGACTAGTCCCTCTACCTGGAGGTACTGTTAATGGTACAGAGGTCCAGGCCGCCAGCGTAACCCTGTCTCCTGTAGATCCCTGACCATTGTAATCTAGTCCTGAGAAGGACCCTGATTACCACCACAGGGAATGGGCAGGTCACAGCTTACACACAGTCTAAGACAAACGAGACAGACAAGGGTAAAGAAAATACTGCCTTGCATACAAAACTTCCACTACAGAGGAACACAAAAGGTTAAGGAGATAAACAATAAGCGAGGAGAGGATAAACCACAACAGGCACTCTTAGCTTAAGTCTTCTCAGAAACGATCCGCTCTGCTGGTCTGAATGAATGCTTTCACCGACAACTTCCCCAGCAGACTAGCAGGTATATGAAGGAAGCTAATTAACAACACATTAATTGCAACTGGGCGAGGCTGGTCAGTCCAGCACCGAGAGAGAAAGAATTAACTCCCCCAGTGCCGAAAAACACCCAGCACCAGAAACTCAGCTGTGCGAAGTCAGGGTGTGCAATCGCGACGATCTTCGCCGCGACACATCCGTGACAATAGTATAATGCAGCCCCATAGCAGTATAATGCACCCCAGAGTATAATGCAGCCCCATAACAGTATAATGCAGCCCCATAGTAGTATAATGCACCCCATAGTATAATGCAGCCCCATAGTAGTATAATGCACCCCATAGTAAAATGCAGTCCCATAGCAGTATAATGCACCCCATAACCGTATAATGTACCTCATAGTATAATGCAGCCCCATTGTAGTATAATACACCCCATAGTATAATGCAGCCCCATAGTAATATAATGCACCCCATAATATATTGCACCCCCATAGTCACATAGTATAATGCAGCCCCATAGTAGTATAATGCACCCCATAGTATAATGCAGCCTCATAGTAGTATAATGAACCCCCATAGTATAATGCAGCCCCATAGTAGTAAAATGCAGCCCTATAGTAGTATAATGCAGCCCCATAGTATAATGCACCCACATAGTATAATGCAGCCCCATAGTATAATGCAGTCCTGTAGTAGCATAATGCAACCCAATAGTATACTGCACCCCATAATATAATGCACCCCAATAGTCGTATAATGCACCCCCATAGTATAATGCAGCTATGTAGTAGTATAATGCAGCCCCATAACGCGGCTTTCCAAAAAAGTAAAAAAGTTTGTCTTACCACTCGATACATCTGAGGCACGGACCTTCGTTCCAGCGACGTTCCTACTGACGTTAGCTGCTGACCCGTGATTTGCTGGCAGCTGTTAACTGTTGCTGTGCGGGAGGAATCTCTCCTGCACGGCAACAAACAAATTTTTACTGCCCATGCGTCTGAGGACGCACAGGCAGAAACTGAGCCGGCAGAATCCTGCCGCTGGGGCCCACTGAGCAGAGGAGAGGGGGCCTACTACAGGCCCCCTGCTGCACATTGGGCCCCATACGCCAATAAAGGCAGTAAATGCCCTGATGGCGGCCCTGCTTGTTAGCATAATAAAGACATGGTAAGGCCTTCTTTGCACAATATGTGTGCAATGAGTTTTTCATTTTTTTACTGCAATTTTCCAAAAATGTGGCCATTTTTCGAAAATCACAGCAAATAAACTGATTGGGAATGCATTGTGTGAATCCTGCCTAGAGGAGTTTATTTGAAATTTCCCCAAAAGACTCTTTACTATAAATTATCTACAGGGTGGGCCATTTATATGGATACACTTAAATTAAATGGGAATGGTTGGTGATATCAACTTCCTGTTTGTAGAATCTTAGTGTATGGGAGGGGGAAAACTTTTCAAGATGGGTGGTGACCATGGCGGCCATTTTGAAGTCGGCCAATTTGGATCCAACTTTATAAATGACTCACCCAGGTGTATCCATATAAATGGCCCACCCTGTTTGTCCGCTTTCTTTGCCTTATCTGCAGTCTGCTGTTACAATACCTAAGATTTCTTTTATGATGTCTTCCCAGTTCTATTTCATCAGTGCCGCAGTGGAGTTTTGAAAGAAATGACAGCAAAAAGTCATATTTTTTTTCAAGTCCTTAAGGCAACAACCATAACTAAAAACAGCATGTGTGAATATAGCAAAACCACTCATTCCCAGAGACACCTCTGTATAACATTTCCATTGTACAAAGATGTAATATGGCAGCTATCGCAATCTTTAATTCTATCGTGGTATGCCTCATAAGTCAGGTACAGACTTAAAGGGAATCTGTCAGCAGTGTTTTTCTACCTCATCTGTCAGCAGCATGATGTAGGCAAATATATCATTGGATTCAGGGTCTATCACTTAGTTTACTGGGCAGTTGTTACACAATCAGAGCTCTTAGATGCAGCATGAAGCAGAGCTGAAAAATCTGACCATGCCCACACCAGGCACCCTGTGCACACAGTCTATTGAGAGTGAGCAGCTTATCACTGGAGGGGTGGAGTCAGACAAAATAGCATTTGCCAGCTAGTTACAGCAATGATAATCACATTTCATTGTAAGGGCCCCGTCACACATAGCGACACACCAGCGATCCCGACAACGATATAAACTTGTCAGGATCGCTTGTGTGTCGCTACAAGATCCCTGGTGAGCTGCCAAACAGGCAGCTCAGGCAGCGATCAGGCAGCGACACTGCGGGTAACAAGCGACGCACGTCGCTTAGTTACCCGCAGTGTACGTTAGATACCAGCTCTCTGGTATCTGCACTAGCGCGCTGGTATCTAATGTACACATCGGGTTTCTAGGCACCGCCCGGCGCCTGGAAACCCGATGTGTACCTTGGTTACCAGCTGATCACTGGTCTCCCGCCTGCCACACACAGCAATGTGTGCTGGCCAGCGGGAGACCAATGATCAAAAAAATGTCCAGGACATTCAGTGACGATCAGCGATACCCAGCAGGGGGGCTCGCTATGTGAGACTGGGGCTGAAGCAACATTACACAGCCTAATAAGTGACATATCAATTAATTCCATTTTTAAACCCTGCCTCATGCTGTCTTCAGATTACACAGCAAAAACCTGCTGATTGATTCACTTGAATAAGATTCTGTTGATTCTGACGGGAAAATAATGCTATAAGCTTAATTTACCTATTTTTTTGAGGTATTATGCCCTTTGAAACATAGTTTCTAGAGGAGAAAAGGCATCATATTGCCAGTTACAAAGACTCCTGATTCATTAAGACTGGCATTTCTTATGCCATTTATAAAGGGGGCAAACAGTAATAAGATGTGCATTAAGAGCTACACGCCACTAAATGAATTTGGCACATCTTGTTTGTGGTGTGCACCTCTGTGCACCATGCCAGAAATATAACTCCAGTCAGGTAAGAAATACTGCCATGTTCCATGAATTTAATAGTTGGGTGTAATCATGTCCCGTCCAACCCTAACTCAGCCCATTTGGCAGAATTGCTTGAAACTGCTATGAAGCACGAAAAGTTGCATTGTACAAGAATTTTCTGACTATTCAAAGTGTTTTTTTTTCATGACAGAATTCTGGCTTTAAACAATTTGATTGCTTTGCCCCAAAGTGCCTCTGAATTTGTCATACAGAACAATTGGTACTCTGTGTACTTCATCATAGGCCCAGATCACCCTTCTCTACTATATGCCTGAGGGCTATAGGGCTTTTCCCATTACAGAAATTGAGTGCATATCCACAGGTCTGATAGATTCAGATTCTACCTTGAGACCCACACCTATTTCGAAAAGGAGGGTCCGTCATCTTGGGCGGCATGGTGGCTCAGTGGTTAGCACTGCAGCCTTGCGGCACTGGGGTCCTGGGTTCAAATCCCACCAAGGACAACATCTGCAAGGAGTTTGTATGTTCTCCCATGTTTGCGTGTGTTTCCTCTGGTTTTCGCCCACATTCCAAAGACTTACTGATAGGGAATTTAGATTGTGAGCCTCATCGGGGACAGCGATGATAATGTCTGTAAAGCGCTGTGGAATAAATGGTGCTATATAAATGACTAAAATAAATCTACCTCATCGAAACAAGAATGAATGGACAGGTGCATGAACAGCTTCCTCCATTTGATTCTATAAGAATTACCGAAACAGCAGACGCCCAGTCTTGAGATACTGTAAGTATTGATTCTTTCTCTGGATAGGACACAAATGAATAATTTGGAATAACACTTTTTCAAGACATTATTTATATTATTCAGTCATGTTGTTAAAGGATAAAATAAGGCGACTTTAGTTCTCTAGAATAGATAATATTAATGTATTTCACCACATTCTGTACCTTGGAAATTGTGTGGCACGTTCTGTATACTGAACAGAGAACGTCACGATCTTCTCTCTAGTGTTAAGTTTCTAAAATCTTTTCCTTACAGTTTTAATCCACATATTATTTACTTTTATCACTTTCAGTGCAGCTCTGTCAACCACCATCTGCGAATTATAGATGGACATTTTTATCCAGAGAAAGATGAATACTCCTATCTTGATTCTGTGAAATATGTATGCAGTGGAAATTTGCAAATTATAGGTGAACATACCATTTTCTGTAAAGAGGACGGAACGTGGAATTCTAATGCCCCGGAGTGCAGATGTAAGATATATTTTACAATATTGTATCTAGAATAATTTATTTCTGTGAATAGCATACATTATACATACGCCATCTGTGAGCAGTGGTAAACTGGAAATCATTAAAGGCGATAAAATAATTTTACAAGGACAACTTTTCATAGCTAGATAACCAGGTCAAGGCATAGGTATTGTGTGATGTTCCAACATATATACTGTATATACTAAGATGTATGTTATCAACCTTTATATATATATTGTACGTACGGTTTCAAGAAAGGCTGTTCAAAACTCTAATCCCAGTTGGCATCTATTGGTGTCTATTCTTTTTATTAAGGTAAAAAAATATATTGGGAACCCTGCAAGTAAAGTAGGAATAAAGAGAAATATAGCCTTCCAATGGATCTATTTTATTATACATATATGTTACATAAAGTGAAAAAAAACGTAACAGCATGCAGCCATTAAATCCACAAGTGCAATTGCTTAATAAATAAATTCAATACTAGAAGTACATGTTATAAATATTTGGATACCAAAACATTAGACACTTGAGGTCCCATCTAGAGATGAGCGAACCCGTGGATGTTTGAGTTTGATGGGTTTGACGAACATACAGTAAGAAGTTTGGTTCGGGCCAAACTTGACCTCAACTTGATCCCAGACCCGAATCCAGTAAAATAGTCAAAATCAGGGCTAGGGGGCTGCAAAAGGAAACAAATGTGGATAAGGAAATGATTTAAAATAAGTCAGAGTAAAAAAAAAGAAAAATTATAAGCTTGAACGATGAGGCGGAGATCCAAGTGGAGGAACTGGGCGTGGCGGTGTAGGTGGAAGAAGCAGGGGAGAAGGTAGGCAACACTGTTTTAGTGGGGGTTTTTGTTTTAGTTAGGGAACAGACTTAAAAGAACATAGAATAAAAAAAATAATGGAGGTCCAAGTAGAGGAGGATGTTGAGGTGTAGGTGTATGTGATGTAGGAGGAGGAGGTAGCCAACACAGGTTTTTTTTTTTTTGGGTGGGAGGTGAGGAGATTACTCTGAAAAAGGCAGTGTAATAATCTGCTGGCCACTGTCTGTGTGTATACAGGCCATATGAAATTCTGCACGATTTTGAGTTGAAAGCAATGAGGAGAGCATCAAATAGGGGATGTGGCTGTGTTGCTGGTGGTGGTGGTGTGCACGGAGAGAAATCATGTGGTATCGTAGATCTGTGCCTGCTACCAGGGCTGTGGAGTCATAGTAGGTGTCTATTTAAGTGGAGTCAGAGTCGGTATAAAATTGATTACGTTCGACTCCTAAAATTTCTTATAAATTACAGTACAGTAGTTCAACACAGTATGTGCTGTAAATTGTTTAATAAGAATTTTGGAAAGTTATGAAATGTCCCGTAAATGTCTGTTCTATTCCTGATGCAAAGATGTAGGCATTTAGTTGAGATGAATCTACCAATGGGAAGGACTTGCGGGAGGCAGCACGCTGGAGATGGCAACAGTAGTCGGTGAGGTAATGGTGCCATTACCTGTGCTTTTAGGCACAGTACTCCCAGAGGCTTTTTGGCAGAGTACTCCCAGGGCTGCAGAGGCTTAAAGTAAAAGTTTTTCTTTTAGGCACAGCTACAACTCGTACAGATACTGCTCTAGAGTAAAACAAATGTTTTAGACATACAAGTCACAAAACGACGGCAGCACAGTAGAGTAACTTTTTTGAAACACTATCACAGCGATAGAATAAAATTATTTTTAGGCCCACAAATGGGAAAAAAGAGACTGCTGCAGAGTATATATATATATTTTTTAAACACACTACTCGCAAAAACCGAGCCAAAGAACACTTGTTTTTTACCCACACTACTTGAAAACAAACAATGCAGAGTACACAGATTTTTTAGACACACTATTCAACCTAAAAACACTGCAGAGTACACTTTTTTTATTCACACTACTTATATAGACAAAGCAGTACAGTAAAATTATTGGTTTGGCCTAGAAATGGCAACGAGCCAGCTGATGCCAGCTAACTACTAAAAAAGATACACTGGGCAAGAACATTTATTTATTTGGCCTAGAAATGGCCATGAGATGGCTGATGACAATAATTTTTTTTACAGACAAATAGAAAACACACAGATGTCCTGAAAAATTATTTCTATGACCTACTAATGGCAATGAGTTGTGTGATGCCAATTATTTGATGCCGATGAAAACCAAAGGGAAAAGAAAAGTGAACACTAGAGCATTTCAAGAATTATTAATAATCTTTATTGTAAATTCATAAAAACAAAGACAGATAAAAACTGATTGGCAACAGTGGGGGGAGGCAGTGACAGCAAAGTGCCACGACCAAATGAGAGTTACAGTCTATGGGATAAGTAGATATATCTAGGTAGAAAAAGTAACCAGGGAGGGCAAAAAAAAAAACACAAGGGGGGCTGTCATGGAACAGATCAATCATATAAAGTCATTCTTCGCAAAATGTACACATGTATAGATCCTGTGGGGCAGTATATTGATTTGGAAAAGTACTACAATAAACAGATGAGGTCTGAAAAATTATTTTTGGGGTCTAGAAAAGGCAACGATACTGTTGATGCCAATTTTTTATTTCTCAGAGTACTACAAACAAATAGTGGCTTAAAGGAACAGTACTCCCACTGGCAGAGGGGGCAGAATATACACAGTGTCTTTTGGCACACAACTCTCACAGACGGTTTGCAGAGTACACACAACGGCTTAAAGGATATTACTCCCACAGGTGGAGGGTGGAGAGTACACACAGCAGCTTAAAGGACAGTTTTCCCACAGGTGGGGGGTGCAGAGCACACACAGCAGCTTAAAGGCACAATACTTCCACCATGTGGGGGGTGCAGAATGCTCACAGTGGCTTTTAGCACAGCACTCTCACAGACGGTTTTACAGAGTATACACAGCGGCTGTTACCACAGTAATAGCACATATAGGACTTGCAGAGTACACACAGTTATTAAACACACAATAGGCCCCAAAAAATAAAAATGGGTATTAACGCAAAAGAACTTAAAAGACAACGATTGGTTAAAAATAATCAGAAGTTTTAATACGAAACGTGCGTTGGGGCGGTGGGGATCTGTCTCATCATTTTTATATATGTAAGTGTTGCAATCCTGCTTGTTTTTACTATTTATGCCTATTACATGTGGAAAAGTGATATTTAGACTTTTATGATATGTAGTTGTTGGCTATAACTTGCTATAACTTGCTAGATTAGGCTTAAAAACACTATGAATACTATGTATGATGTTGGTCCCCTCACTTTGTATAATGCCCAGTAGTATTGATGCACTGTAAAAAATGATTTTAAATATTTATATTATAATAAAATATTTTTATGGGTTATACTTTTTAGAGTACACACAGTGTTGTGTTTGCACAGTGCACAGTCAGAATCTGTCCCTCACTCCAGCTGCGTCTTATTCTTACAATAATGAGAGTATAATGGCAGCAGGTCACGTGCTGCGCCGTCCAATCACAGCCATTTCAATACTTGGCATGGTGTGATGGGACCAGAAGTACCCACAGTCCAAAAGCTTGTTGATTGGCTGTGCTGCACCTTCAAACACGCTTTATTAGACTGGCAAACCTGAACAGGAATCCAGACATAAAGTAAATTGTCGGTGTTCGGTACACACTCAGAACTTTCCGTTTCGGGTTCGCTCATCCCTTGTCTCATCCCATTCTGTCCCCCATTTACTGATAATTAACATACATAATGTGAAAATGGACTGTTGGAACACATATAACATATAACAAGAAAAAGTAAAAAAATACTTATTTGGCTGGCATATATTAATTTTGTGTATGTGATAGATATGCTTTATGGTTGATTTTAAAGACAACCTCAGTAGTGCATAGCGCTAAATGTTCCCCTTCAATTTGTTTCTATTCTTAGCTGTTCAGTGTACTGATCCATATGTGGACAATGGATACAAAGTGTCGGGATTTTCAGTCCCATACTATATGAATTCTGCTGTGAGGTTTTCTTGTAAACCCAATATGTATTGATTGGATCTCATGCTGTGAAATGTAATCAAAGTAGTAAATGGGAACCTGAACTACCAAAGTGTGTTGGTAAGTATATAGTCTGTATTTTACAAATACATATTTAATAAATGTGACATGTTAGATATTCATGTAGCAGCCATTTGTTTTACCAGCTCTACCCTGTTTGGTAATGCTGATCATTATTGATTGCCATATATTTACATGTTAGTTATTCCTTCTCATTAAGGTATTTGCCAGTCTCTTCCTCGCTTCAAATATGCAGAAATAGTGGAACCTGCTAATGAATCAAGATACCTTGAAGGCACCCAACTAAAGTATAAATGTAAAGAAGGTTATGAGCTTGCTCCTGGTGCAGTAGATACTGTCACATGTTCTGGGTTTAAGTGGTCTCCTTCTTATGAATTTTGTACACGTAAGTATACTTTTATCTGTTACTATATATTGAAGTGGTTTAAAAAATGTGTGTAACACAGAGTTTTTCTGTTTTGACATTCACGCTTGCTTGGCACTAATTTTAACTCCTAAAAATATGAATACAGATACCCTTGCCTGTGACCGTCTCTCATCTCACAGTGGCATGTGTAGGGCATGAAAAACAGCTTTTGGAAAATGTCTGTACTACTGTTTCCTGGACCAAATCAATGTACCATCGAGTTGTTGGTATACCTTAATTGAAAACAAGACGGGTCCAGTTACTGTACATTATGCCACGCCACACCCTACAGTAGGAGATTTATGAAATTCGCTCATGAAGGGCTCTTCATGGCCTTGTCTATGTGGTCTCCAGATTAATCATTGGCTATAATTGCATTTAGGACAAAAGCGAGACTCATCGCAGAATAATATAGATATCCATTGCAGGCACTGGAATCCATCTGGAGATTAGTGAGCAAAGCGGGGTGGCATAATGTATGGTAGCCAGACCCCTCAAGTATTAATTCCAGATATACTAATAGCTCAGTATTACATAAATTTAGTTTTGTAAATAGTGATGTAGCTATTTCCCCAAAGTGTTACAAGAGCCAGTTTTCAACATGATGATGCTAAGCAGCGTGTTGCTCGTGCTAATGTGAACAACCTACGTGGCCTAAATGTGCTCCTATAGCCTGCTGCACAGCTGAACCTGTCTCCCATAGAGCGCATTTGGAATATTATTAATTGACAATTCAAATGGCACTGCTAGCAGTGGATCTTGATGATTTGTGTGCCCAAGTCCATTCAGCGTGACAGAACATTTCTCATTTCTTATTGATAGCATGCCAAGGTGTCTTACTGCATGTATTTGTGCATGTGGCTTTCATACTTGATTCTGAATAAAGATGTTTTCACCATTTTCTTCACCTTTTTTCCATTGTCATCTCTATCGACACTACTTTTCATTTGGTGCTGCTATTTCAATGTTGAGAAACTGTGCATTAAAAGATTTAGGGTATGTGCACCCTGGCAATGTGGAGAAGAGCACCTGGCAAGTTTTTTTTTAAAAGGAAGACACTTCAGAACACGCCAGCTTCTTTGCCATAAAACGTCAGGTCAGTTCTTTTAACCGTTTCACATCCTTGGAAACCTGAATCAGTTAAAAGAAGCTAAAAAGACTGAAAATATGTGCAGCAAGATGTTTTTAAATGTTATGTTCTAAAATCCTTCCTTTATCTGGTCAAATGGCTACTATGAGATTGGTTAGCCGGAACATCATTAAGATGGAGAATCTGAAAATGGGAAGGGCTTTATTCTTGCAGCTTTGGAAATTATTCCCCAAAATTTTTGTCTTCAGAAAACCTTCTTGACGTTTGAAACCACAAAATTTCTAATAAAAATTGCTGACATATTGTACACACAACCTACTGATGGGAGGCAGCACAAGCATTGACTGATTCGCAAAGGCGGAATGTATTTTTACAGTACATGAATATATATATTGTGTGCTTTATGTAATTATGGATTTCCATAATCCCCCTACAGCTGATCTTGAATTTTACATCGGGTGGCGCTCTTAGCTTTACAGTTCACAAATATGTAGCGGGGATTTGAATTTAGTTCTGGATAATACTTTAAAAAGCGTTTATGAGGATATCCGGGAGGTGGAACAGCTATGATTTATATGTCTGTTAGACACAGAGCTGGTTTTAGGCAAAGGGGACCCTGGGTAAAATTTTAAAATGGGGCCCCAAATACTAAGATATTGCACCATCACACTGAAACATTTTGGTTGTATTTACATGCACTGAGATGAGGCTGCTAACCGAGCGTGATCGCCAATATTGAAGTCGTTTGACCAGCCTCTTTACACTGGCTGAGGAACAATGATGGGGCAGAATGATCACTACTAGATCAATCTGTTCCCATACAATATCATGTTATCAGCAGCATAGCTGCAGTTTTCACCTGGTGATGTGCTGCTAAGAACAATGATTTTTGTTCCAGCATAATCAATCCAATCACTCGATGAATAGACAGCATTTTGCTTGTTTAGTATAATACCCCATAGTCCACCACATAGTATAATGCACCCATAGTCCTCCATATAGTATAATGCACCCCATAGTCCTCCACATAGTATAATGCACCCCATAGTCCTTCATATAGTATAATGGGTACCACAGTCATCTATATTGTATAAAGCACACCCATAGTCCATATAGTATAATACACTCCCCATACTCCTCCATATAGCATATTACACTCCCCATAGTCCTCCATATAGTATAATACACTCCCCATAGTCCTCCATATAGCATACCACACTCCCCATAGTCCTCCATATTGTATAATAAAGTCCCCATAGTCCTCCATATAGTATAATGCACCCCCATAGTCCTCCATGTAGTACAATGCACTCCCCATAGTATAATGCACCCCATAGTTCTTCATATAGTATAATGCATTCCCCATATTCCTTGATACAGTATAATGCAGGTCCCATATAGTACATATAAATTATGGATTACTGCAACACCCTCCTCTGTGGCCACCCCGTCAACTCTCTTGCACCACTCCAGTCTGTCCTCAACTCTGCTGCCTGACTAATCCACCTCTCCCCTCGCTACTCCCCTGCTTCTCCCCTCTGCAAATCCCTCCACTGGCCACTAATGCAGCCCCCCATAAAATATAATGCAACCCCCTCATATAGTTGAATGCAGTCCTCTATAGAATATAATGCAGCCCCTTCATATAGTACAATGCAACCCCCATAGAATATAATGCAGCCTCCTCATAGAATATAATGTAGCCCCTAATAGAATATAATGTAGACTTCTCATAGAGTATAATGGAGCCCCCCATATAATATAATGCAGCCCCCTCAGAGTATAATGCAGCCCCCTATAGAATATAATGCAGCTACCCCATAGAGTATAATGCAGCTACCCCAACGAGTAAAATGCAGCCACCCCATAGATTATAATGCAGCCCACCTCATATAGTATAAGGCAGCCCTCCTCATATAGTATAATGCAGCCCCCCATTGAGTATAATGCAGCCACATCATAGAGTATAATGCAGCCACCCATACAGTATAATGCAGCCACCCAGAGAGTATACTGCAGCCACCCCATAGAGTAAAATGAAGCCACCCCATAGAGCATAATGCATCCCACTCATAGTATAATGCAGCCCTCCTCATATAATTCAGCCCCCTCATTTAGTATAATACAGCCACCCCATAGAATATAATGTAGCCACCTCAAAGAATATAATGTAGCCCCCTCATAGACTATAATGCAGCCACCCTAGAGTGCAATGCAGCCATACCATAGATTAAAATGCAGCCATCCTATAAAATATAATGCGGCCCTCCTCATATAGTATATGCAACCCCCATATAATATAATGCAGCCCCCATATAGTATAATGCAGTCCCCTCATATAGTATAATGCAGCCCCCATAGAATATAATGCAGTCCCTCTTCTCATATAGTATAATTCAGCCACCCCCATAAAATATATGCAGCCCACTCAAAGAATATAATGTAGCTCCCTCATAGAGTATAATGCAGCCCCCCATAGAATATAATACAGCCACCCCATAGAGTATAGTGTAGCCCTACTCATAAAGTATAATGCAGCCCCCTCATATAGTATAATGCAGCCCCCCACAGAATATAATGCAGCCCCCTCATAGAATATAATGTAACCCCCTTATAGAATATAATGTAGCCCCCTCATATAGTATAATGTAGCCCCCCTCATATAGTGTAAGGAAGCACCCTCATATAGTAAAACACAGCCCCTCATATAGTATAATGCAGCCACCAGAATAGAATATAATGCAGCCTCCTCATAGAATATAATGTAGCCCCCTAATAGAAAATAATGCAGCCCCTCAGAGTATAACGCAGCCCCCATAGAAATTAATGCAGCCACCACATAGACTATAATGCAGTCCTACATTATTATGTGTTATGATTTGGTAGCTGAGGAGAGCAAGCAAAAACGGCAATACACCAGAGAGGTTGGAATCTACTGGATTGCAGTACCCTGACTAACCACCACAACTAAAGGCAGCTGTGGAGCGTTCCTACGTTGGTCCTAGACGCCTCGTCACAGCTTGATAGGTTAACTACACCTAAAGATAGAAATAGGAAAGCTATCTGCCCCGGAGCAGATCCCCAAAGAACATAGGAAGCCCCCAAACATGTAAAGGCGGTTAGACAAGAGGAAATACAGACACAGACAGAAAATAGCATGAGCAAACGTTGGGGCCCAATCTTCCTAGACAGAAAAGGATAGGAAGGACACTTACTGCAATCCAAAAAACCCTAAAAAATACCAACTCTACTAATTGCAAAAACACCTGCGATCACACGACCTCTACCACCTAAATTAGTTCTCTGGTGTAACAAAACTAAGACACAGCCACTGAAAAAACTGGAAAAGGCAAATGAACAAACAACAGTGGCTCAGACAAACTGAGAGGAGCACAAGCCCCCGGAGGGGACATGGCTGACCTCCACAAAAGTGCAGGAAACAATGCAAAAAGCAAGCACAAAAATAAAAAACAGAAAATATCTTATCTGCGAGCAGGAGAAGAGGCAAGACTCAGCAAGCTTCCAAGTGAACCAGGAACCACAGTTGAGACAAGAACAATTGATCACCGGCAACCATGATGGGAGGGAACCTCCCTTATATAAGACCAGTCTGTAAATCCTGATTGCCAATCTTCATTGAATGGTTCAGTACTGTTTGTAACCACCAGAGGGAGCTTCTGCTCAGAATTCATTTCTAACACATTCACAATAGTACCCCCCCCTTGAGGAGGGGTCACCGAACCCTCATTTGGGCAACCAGGTCGGTCAGGATGAGCTCTGTGATACGCACGGATCAGTCTCCTAGCATGGATGTCCGAAGCAAACACCCAAGAATTGTCCTCCTGACCATAACCTCTCCACTTAACCAAATACTGGAGTTTCTGTCTAGAAAAACGAGAATCCAATATTTTCTCAACCACATACTCCAGATTGCCCTCAACCAAAACAGGGTCAGGAGGTGCAGCCATAGGAACCACTGGCTCGACAAACCTCTTCAATAAGGACTTGTGGAACACGTTATGGATCTTAAATGTCCCTGGAAGAAGTAAACGAAAGGAAACAGGATTAAGAATCTCCATGATCTTATAAGGTCCAATGAACCTAGGCTTAAACTTAGGAGATGCAACTCTCATAGGGATATTTCTTGAGGACAACCAGACCAAGTCCCCCACTTCAAACCGAGGACCATCAGTTCTATGCCGGTTGGCAAACCGCTGGACCCTCTCCTGAGAGAGGGACAACCTCTCCACTACCTGGTCCCAAATCTGCTGCATACGCTCCACAACAGAGTCAACACCTGGACAGACAGAAGCCTCCGTCTGTCCCGAAGAAAATCGAGGGTGAAACCCAAAATTGCAGAAAAATGGAGACATCAAAGTGGCAGAGCTAGCCCTATTATTAAGAGCAAACTCAGCCAAAGGCAAAAAAGAGACCCAGTCATCTTGATCAGCAGACACAAAGCATCTCAGATAAGTCTCCAATGTCTGGTTTGTTCTCTCAGTTTGTCCATTGGTCTGAGGATGAAAAGCCGAGGAGAAAGACAATTGAACACCAAGTTTAGAACAAAAAGTCCTCCAAAATCTGGAAACAAACTGGACTTCTCTGTCAGACACAATGTTCTCAGGAATGCCGTGTAACCGAACCACGTGCTGAAGGAACAAAGGCACCAATTCGGAGGAGGAAGGCAACTTAGGTAATGGCACAAGATGTATCATTTTGGAAAACCTATCACAAATCACCCAGATAACGGTCATTCTCTGAGAAACAGGGAGGTCGGAAATGAAATCCATAGAGATATGGGTCCATGGTCTCTTGGGCACAGGCAATGGCATCAGCAAACCACTAGAGCGAGAGCAAGGCTTGGAGCGAGAGCAAGTCCTGCAGGACTGCACAAATTCCCTGACGTCACGAGACAAAGTAGGTGTCACGCTGTCTAGCAGATGTATAAATATATAATGTCAGTATCTTCAGTGGACAACATTCTATATAACATATAGAATCATGAATCATAGAATGGTTCTATGATTCTATATGTTATATAATGTTGTCCACTGAAGTTACTGACTTTATATTTATACATCTGCTAGACAGCGTGACACCTACTTGTTCGTGCTCAGGATTTGGCAGTCCTGCAGACTTGCTCTCCTCAAGCTTGCTTGAGGTAACATTAACATGTATATATAGCATAGTATTACCTGACATAATATCCTGTGGGTCAATACTGAATCCTTTTCACGCTGTCTCTGGCTAGAGGTGGACCGGGGTCTATGCTGACCCTAAACTGGGGTCCTGACTAGTCCCTCTACCTGGAGGTACTGTTAATGGTACAGAGGTCCAGGCCACCAGCGTAAACCCTGTCTCCTATAAATCCCTGACCACTGTAATCTAGTCCTTAGAATGACCCTGATTACCACCATAGGGAATGGACAGGTAAAGGTTAACAAACAGTATAGACAAACGAGACAGACAGGGGATAAAGTAAATACTGTCTTGCATACAACATTAAAACACAGAGGGAACACCAAAGGTCTAGGAGATAAACTATAAGCAAGGTGAGGAGAAACAACAAAAGAGCTCTTAGCTTAAGTCTTCTCAGAACCGATCCTATCTGCAGTCTGTATGAATGCTTTCACCGGCATCTAACCAGCAGACTGGCAGCTATATAAAGGAAGCTAATTAGAACATAATCAAAGCAGCCGGGCGAGGCTGGACCTAGTCTTAGCAAAGAGCTAGGTAAAATTAACTCCCTCATTACCAAACACAAAGAAACAGCAACTCAGCTGCGAGAAGTCAGAATGTGCAATCGCGACAATCTTCGTGGCGATGCACCCATGACAGTACCCCCCCTTCTACGAGGGGCCTCCGGACCCTCAGGGCCAGGTCTGTCCGGGTAAGTCGTGTGGAAGGTCCGAACCAATCGATCTGCGTTAATCTCAGACGCAGAGACCCACGTCCTCTCCTCAGGACCATATCCCTTCCAATGAACCAAATACTGAAGGGACCGGCGATTCAGACGTGAGTCAATGATCTTCAACACTTGAAATTCTAAGTTACCATTGACCACCACTGGAGGAGGAGGTAGAAGTGACGGTATAACTGGCGCCACGTACCTCTTAAGCAACGATTTGTGGAATACATTATGGATTTTAAACGTAGGAGGGAGGTCCAGACGAAATGCCACAGGATTAATTATAGAACTGATCCTGTATGGACCGATGAACCTGGGACCCAGTTTCCAGGAGGGAACTTTGCGTTTTATATTCTTGGTAGACAACCACACCAGATCGTTCACACCTAGGTCCGGACCAGACACTCTCCTCCTATCAGACCTCCGCTTGAAACAGTTCCCCATAGCACTCAGACCATTCAGCACTCCTCTCCAAACTGAAGCAAGTGACGACGAGAATCGTTCCTCCTCAGGAACCCCAGATGGACGGGTATGTGGGGTCTTAGAGCGAGCACAAACTCCACAGGACGCGACAAAAGTTATTACCTCTTTATTTAAGTTAGGCCACCAAAACCGGCGAGAAAGGAGATCCACAGTTGCTTTACTCCCTGGATGTCCTGCTAAAGCAGAACTATGATGTGCCTCGATAACTTTTTGTCTTAACTGATTAGGAACAAACAGTTTCCCTGGAGGTCCTACAGGGGCGTCCCCCTGAGCCTCCAACACCTCCTCCTCAAGCTCAGAGCACACAGCCGACACCACCACTCCTTCCTGAAGGATAGGAACCGGGTCATCCATCTTTCCGGCCCCTGGGAAACTACGAGATAAGGCATCAGGAAGCAATTTTATTGAACAGTCATACGTGCGATGAGGAGGTAACTTTTGACACCCCTCCTCTGAGAACATCTACCCAAAGTCCTCCAGAAAAGGACGCAAAGTCCTAGGCACGACCGCACCGATGACCGTGTTAATGCAGTTATTCTTGCAAAATTCACCCCACTGGCTTATCTTTCTGGATTGCCAATCAATCACTGGGTTATGTTTAGCCAACCAGGGAAGTCCCAACACAATAGGAGTGGGAAGACCCTCCAACACATAACAAGACAACTGTTCTTTATGTATTGCCCCTACTCGAAGGTCTATGTTATGAACAGCTTGTACAAAGCTACCTTGACCGAGAGGTCTGGCGTCAATAGAAAGTATAGGGATCGGTTTGGCCAATACACTCAGTTGCATACCTTGCACCTGGGCAAACCGAGCGTCCACCATATTAGCCCCAGACCCACTATCAAGAAGAACAGAAATCCTCTCAACTCTCGCACCAACCACCACCTCCGCAGGCACGAGAAATTGAGACGGACCTGGGACGAAATACCTACTCCCAGGTTGTCGTCCACCACACAACCTGGGATTAACAGTTTTTCGGTGACTTTTTTGCTCAATGAGGCACGGGAGGGACACCCCCCAACAAAATGTCCCTCTCTCCCGCAGAAGAAACACCTTCTTGTCTTGCGGTGCACCGCCGATTCCCTCCTACAAAATGATGTCCCACCCAACTGCATAGGTTCCTCAGAACAGACCAGGGGAACCTCCATATAAGGGACTTTAGTAGTGGGTGGAGTAATAACAGGGGGCGGAGTTACCTCGCACCTCCCCCGAAGCCGTCTATCAATACGAATAGCAAGGGCCATAGCAGCCTCCAGTGACGGAGGAGAATCATACTGAGCCAAAACATCTTTTAATTTGTCAGATAACCCTTGACAAAACTGGCTCCTAAGAGCTGGGTCATTCCACTGAGTATCTGTGGCCCATCTACAGAACTCAGAAGAAAATTCCTCCGCCGGACGATCTCCCTGCTGTATCCTACGTAACTTCGTTTCAGCAAGGGAGACCCGATCCGGGTCATCATACACCAGCCCCAGGGCAGCAAAAAATCGATCTACTGACTGGAGGGCCGGGGAGCCCGGAGGAAGAGAGAACGCCCATGATTGAGGGTCCCCTTGTAAGAGCGAGATGACAATTCCCACCCTCTGCTCCTCACTCCCCGATGACCGAGGCCGTAGCCGAAAGTACAATTTACATGCCTCCCAGAAGGTAAAAAATTTGTCCCGCCCACCAGTGAACCTGTCCGGGAGAGCAACCTTAGGTTCAGATCTGGTTTGCTCCGGGGGGGACAAAACCTTGGACTTAATGTCCGTAAACTCCATGGACAATTTCTGCAACTGCAGGGCAAGCTGGGCTACTGGATCCATGGTAGCTGGGGAGAATCTATAGTTTGGCCGGTGAAATTGTCACGCTGTCTAGCAGATGTATAAATATATAATGTCAGTAATCTATCAAGTGGGACAACATTCTATATAACATATAAATAGGTAACATTAACATGTATATATAGCATAGTATTACCTGACATAATATCCTGTGGGTCAATACTGAATCCTTTTCATGCTGTCTCTGGCTAGAGGTGGACCGGGGTCTATGCTGACCCTAAACTGGGGTCCTGACTAGTCCCTCTACCTGGAGGTACTGTTAATGGTACAGAGGTCCAGGCCACCAGCGTAAACCCTGTCTCCTATAAATCCCTGACCACTGTAATCTAGTCCTTAGAAGGACCCTGATTATCACCATAGGGAATGGACAGGTAAAGGTTAACAAACAGTATAGACAAACGAGACAGACAGGGGATAAAGTAAATACTGTCTTGCATACAACATTAAAACACAGAGGGAACACCAAAGGTCTAGGAGATAAACTATAAGCAAGGTGAGGAGAAACAACAAAAGAGCTCTTAGCTTAAGTCTTCTTAGAACCGATCCTATCTGCAGTCTGTATGAATGCTTTCACCGGCATCTAACCAGCAGACTGGCAGCTATATAAAGGAAGCTAATTAGAACATAATCAAAAGCAGCCGGGCGAGGCTGGACCTAGTCTTAGCAAAGAGCTAGGTAAAATTAACTCCCTCATTACCAAACACAAAGAAACAGCAACTCAGCTGCGAGAAGTCAGAATGTGCAATCGCGACAATCTTCGTGGCGATGCACCCATGACAGTAGGCCACCAAAAGGACCGACTAACCAAGTCTCTGGTACCAAAAATTCCGGGATGACCGGCCAACGCGGAACAATGAATCTCAGACATCACACTCTTTTTCCACCGGGTAGGGACAAACAATTTCCCAATAGGGCAGCGCTCGGGTTTATCCTCCTGACACCCTTCCAGAGCCAGTCTCAAATTGGGCGAGATGGCGGAAAGAACTAACCCTCTTTCAAAATAACAGCAGGATCAGATAACTCAGGAGAGTCCGCAAGAAAACTCCTCGAGAGGGCATCCGCCTTAACATTCTTAGTGCCAGGAAGAAAGGAAACCACAAAATTAAAACGTGTGAAAAACAAGGCCCACCTAGCCTGTCTAGGATTAAGTCGCTTGGCTGATTCCAGATAAACCAGATTCTTATAGTCTGTGAGGACCACCACCTGATGTTTGGCTCCCTGCAGCCAATGTCTCCACTCTTCAAAAGCCCACTTCATGGCCAATAACTCCCGATTACCCACGTCATAATTACGTTCAGTTGGAGAAAATTTTCGAGAGAAAAAGGCACAAGGGTTACTTTTAGAGGTCTCTGGATCTCTTTGAGACAAAACGGCACCTGCCCCAATTTCAGAGGCATCAACCTCCACCTGAAATGGCAGAGAAACATCAGGCTGCCGTAGAACAGGAGCAGAAGTGAATCTCTGCTTAAGTTCCTGAAACGCAGAGACTGCCTCAGGAGGCCAATTCACCACATCAGAATCCTTTTTGGTCAAATCAGTCAATGGTTTAACAATAACAGAGAAATTACCAATAAATTTACGATAAAAATTGGCAAAACCCAAGAATCTCTGAAGAGCCTTTAATGAAGTAGGTTGGACCCAATCACAGATGGCCTGAACCTTGACCGGGTCCATTTCAACAACAGATGGGGACAAAATGAATCCCAGAAATGAGATCCTCTGTACGCCAAAAAGACACTTTGATCCCTTCACATACAGAGCATTCTCTCTCAAAATCTGGAACACAGTCCGAACATGTTTCACATGAGAGTCCCAGTCATTGGAAAAAATCAAGATATCATCCAAATAAACAATCAGAAATTTATCCACAAAATCCCTGAAAATGTCATTCATGAAGGACTGGAAGATGGAAGGAGTATTAGTGAGCCCAAAGGGCATCACTAGATACTCAAAATGCCCCTCTGGGGTATTAAAAGCCGTCTTCCATTCATCCCCGTGCTTAATGCGAATAAGGTTATACGCCCCCCTGCGGTCAAGCTTGGTAAACCAAGTAGCACTTTTCACCCTGGAAAACAGGTCAGAAATCAAGGGTAACGGATATTGATATTTCACAGTGATATTGTTCAAGAGACGATAATCAATACACGGCCTTAATGAACCATCCTTTTTGGCCACAAAGAAAAAACCGGCACCCAAGGGTGAAGAGGATGGTCTGATATGACCCTTCTCCAATGACTCCTTGATATAAGACCGCATAGCGTCATGTTCAGGTACAGACAAGTTAAAAAGGCGACCTTTAGGGAATTTACTACCAGGTACTAATTCAATAGCGCAGTCATAGCTCCTATGGGGGGGGCAAGGATGCAGATTTACTTTCGCTAAACACATCAGAAAAATCAGTCAAAAAGTCAGGAACATCCTGAGCCTGGGGAGAGGCAGAAAAAACAGGAGTGTTGGCATTAACACATTGGCAGCCCCAAGTGGTAACAGACACAGATTTCCAATTCAAAACAGGATTATGAGACTGTAACCAAGGGAAACCTAGTACAATAATATCATGCAGATTATACACCACCAAAAATTTGCAACTCTCCTGATGATCAGGTTCAACCCTCATTATCACCTGAGTAGAGAACTGGGGTTTATTCTCAGCCAAAGGGGTAGAATCAATCCCCAGTAGGGGAATAGACTTCCGTAGGGGTATCAAGGGAAACCCACAACGTTTAGCAAAATCAAAATCCATCAGGTTAATAGATGCTCCCGAATCAACAAAAGCCTGAGCAGAAAATGTGGACAGGGAGCAAATCAGGGTAACAGTCAAAAGAAATTTAGTCTGAACACTACCCAAGACAACTGAGCGTGCAAAACTCTTCCCCGCTTAGGGCAGACTGAAATAGCATGAGAGGCGTCACCACAGTAGAAACATAACCCATTGCGTTTTCGAAACTCATGACGCTGTGCCCCAGAAGCCACTCTATCACACTGCATGGGTTCAGAAGCTGGTTCACAAGGCAACACTATTCCACGCATACCTCTACGCTCACGCAAACGTCTGTCAATTTGAATCGCTAATGACATAGAATCATTGAGACCAGAGGGAGCAGGGAAACCCACCATAACATCTTTTACATTCTCTGACAGACCCTTCCGAAAAAGGGCTGCCAAAGCATCGTCATTCCATTTGGTCAGGACTGCCCACTTTCGGAATTTCTGACAGTACAACGCAGCGTCATCAAGCCCCTGATTTAATGCCAACAAGGTTTTTTCAGCTTGATCAGTGACATTAGGTTCATCATACAATAACCCCAGAGCCAGAAAAAATGCATCAACATTACTCAAAACAGAGTCCCCAGGTGTCAGGGAAAAAGCCCAATCCTGAGGATCGCCGCGCAGGAGAGAGATGACAATTTCAACCTGCTGTACTGCGTTCCCTGAGGACTTAGGTTTTAAGGCAAAAAACAACTTACAGTTTGAAATTCAGAAATTTAGCTCGATCCCCCAAAAATAAATCTGGCATGGGGATCCTAGGTTCCACAACCGGCAACCCTGCAAGATAGGTAGCAATACTCCGAACTTCAGTGGCAAGCTGATCCACACGGCCAGACAACTGTGCAAACTCCATTGAGAGAAAAAAATTAAAAAAAAATTTTCTCCTCAGCACCCAGAGAAGAGGGAAAAAAATGCAATAAACAGAGGAAAAAAAAATTCTGACAACTTCCCTTTTTCTTTTTCCTTTTACTATTTTTCCCTTCTGTGAGTACCATATAATTTTCAGTTTGGGCCGATGATACTGTTATGATTTGGTAGCTGAGGAGAGCAAGCATAAACGGCAATACACCAGAGAGGTTGGAATCTACTGGATTGCAGTACCCTGACTAACCACCACAACTAAAGGCAGCCGTGGAGCGTTCCTACGTTGGTCCTAGACGCCTCGTCACAGCTTGAGAGGTTAACTACACCTAAAGATAGAAAGAGCAAAGCTATCTGCCCCGGAGCAGATCCCCAAAGAACATAGGAAGCCCCCAAACATGTAATGGCGGTTAGACAAGAGGAAATACAGACACAGACAGAAAATAGATGAGCAAACGTTGGGGCCCAATCTTCCTAGACAGAAAAGGATAGGAAGGACACTTACTGCAATCCAAAAAACCCTAAAAAATACCAACTCTACTAATTGCAAAAACACCTGAGATCACACGACCTCTACCACCTAAATTAGTTCTCTGGTGTAACAAAACTAAGCCGCAGCCACTGAAAAAACTGGAAAAGGCAAATGAACAAACAACAGTGGCTCAGACAAACTGAGAGGAGCACAAGCCCCCGGAGGGGACATGGCTGACCTCCACAAAAGTGCAGGAAACAATGCAAAAAGCAAGCACAAAAATAAAAACAGAAAATATCTTATCTGAGAGCAGGAGAAGAGGCAAGACTCAGCAAGCTTCCAAGTGAACCAGGAACCACAGTTGAGACAAGAACAATTGATCACCGGCAACCATGATGGGAGGGAACCTCTCTTATATAAGACCAGTCTGTAACTCCTTATTGCCAATCTTCATTGAATGGTTCAGTACTGTTTGTAACCACCAGAGGGAGCTTCTGCTCAGAATTCATTTCTAACACATTCACAACAATTATGGCCACCAAGTACTCACTCACTGATATAGAAAATAAATACAATACTCACCTCTCCTCCTCATTCCCCCATTGCTCCAGGCTCTGCAGAGAGTCTCAGCAGCTTCACTGTTCAGCACAGAGCACAGTGCGCAATGAAGTGACATCATCGCACACCCTCTGTGTCAGAGGCAGAGGGGAATGATGGGGGAGGGAGTGTCATCTGATGCTCTCTCCTTCATAATTGCTTTCAACTGTTTCAACATCTATGATGCTGATACAGTTGATTATGGCATGCAGGGGCGACCAATGGCTAGGGACCCCTGGGGGAGTGCAGGCCCTAGGCAGCTGCTAGTCTGCTTGCCCCTAACACCAGCCCTGGTTAGAAATATACAATATGGCCAAAGGAGTTTATAGAATCATACTGAGTTATGCATAGATGTCTGAATATCTTCCAGAGACCATAATATAGGTTGGCAAGCACACCCTTTCTAAATTTTCTGACTTAAAGGGTACCTGTCAATAGGATGAACCTTAGTAAACTGTCTACATGTATATGTAGGTCATAGAAAGTTGATTAAAATGATACTTTGATATCTGCTGTCCGATGTCTTATTCCAGAGAAAATCACGTTTATCTTAATATGTAAGTTATCTGTTAAGAATCTATGGGTCAGACTCAGATCTTTGAGAATTCCTGAGACTCTGCCTCCGCAGCTTATTTTAAATGAAAGGGAGCATTACCAGTGTGAGACATATAATGACTGACAGATTTTTTAAATCTCTCTGCAGAATTCTTTGAGATTGAAAAATGCACAGAATAGAACAGACAAAAGTGTGATTATTAACACATATTTAGCTTTTATCTCACAGGCAGCCAATGTGGTGGGAAGGGCAGTACAGCAGAGCTGACACAACTATGAGAGGAAAGCTACAAATACAGATGTGTTTGTAGTTAGATAAAGTTCGGCAATGCTGTACTTTATTAGTTGTAATAGCACACAGCTCTGCAGTGAGATCAGGAGAACTGACTGTCAGTCATTACATGCCTTATAAAGGTAACACCCATTTTTAAGCTCTGGAGGTAGACTTTCTATGAGATCTCACAGGACCAGATTCATTAAGATTGGCATTGTGTACGCCAGTCTTAATGAACAGGACCACTGGAGTAAGTAGTAATTCAGTAAGAGGGGCAAACACTTAAATACTTAGGAGCATGTTACAACTGGCATGTGCCAGTGCCAGAAATGTTACGTCTGGAATACATACTGTATTTTGCTAAATTTGTGTAATAAAAACAGTATAAATTTTGATCAATTCGATAGGTGGGCTTTGAAACACCATGTCCTGCCATAGCACCGCCCACTTTGGCAAAGTTTTCCAAGACTAACATGAAATTGTTGCTCAATGTCATGTTGCCCAAAAATGGTGCAATGTTTTAAAGCATTTTACAGCAAAATTCAGGAGAAAACACTTTAATGTTTTAAGCGTTAGTGGCATTTACACTAACGCTTTACACTCTTTGTTGGAATTCTCAAGACTCTGTCCAGGGATTTTTATATTTTTCATTAATACAGTGGGTATGGAAAGTATTCAGACCCCTTTAAATTTTTCACTGCTTGTTTCATTGCAGCCATTTGGTACATTCGAGAAAGTTCATTTTTTTCTCATTAATGTACATTCTGGACACCATTTTAAATGAAAAAAAAAACTGAAATGTAGAAATTTTTGCAAATTTATTAAAAAAGAAAAACTGAAATATCATATGGTCATAAGTATTCAGACCCTTTGTTCAGTATTGCGTAAAAGCACCCTTTTGAGCTAGTACAGCCATGAGTCTTCTTGGGAATGATGCAACAAGTTTTTCACACCTGGATTTGAGGATCCTCTGCCATTCTTCCTTGCAGATCCTCTCCAGTTCCATCAGATTGGATGGTGAACGTTGGTGGACAGCCATTTTCAGGTCTCTCCAGAGGTGCTCAATTGGATTTAGGTCAGGGCTCTGGCTGGGCCAGTCAAGAATGGTCACAGAGTTGTTCTGAAGCCACTCCTTTGTTATTTTAGCTTTGTGCTTAGGGTCATTGTCTTGTTGGAAGGTGAACCTTTGGCCAATTCTGAGGTCCAGAGCACTCTGGAAGAGGTTTTATCCAGGATATCTCTGTACTTGGCCGCATTCATGTTTCCTTCAATTGCAACCAGTCGTCCTGTCTCTGCAGCTGAAAAACACCCCCATAGCATGATGCTGCCACCACGTTTCACTGTTGGGATTGTATTGGGCAGGTGATGAGCAGTGCCTGGTACTCTCTACATATACCGCTTAGAATTATCACCAAAAAGTTCTATCTTCATCTTATCAGACCAGAGAATCTTATTTTTCATAGTCTGGGAGTCCTTCATGTGTTTTTTAACAAACTCTATGCGGGCTTTCATATGTCTTGTACTGAGTAGAGGCTTCCATCGGGCCACTCTGTCATAAAGGCCCAACTGATGGAGGGCTGCAGTGATAGTTGACTTTGTGGAACTTCTCCCATCTCCCTACTGCATCTGTGGAGCTCAGCCACAGTGATCTTGGGGTTCTTCTTTACCTCTCTCAGCAAGGCTCTTCTCCCATGATTGCTCAGTTTGGCTGGAAAGCCAGGTCTAGGAAGACTTCTGGTGGTTCCAAACTTCTTCCATTTAAGGATTATGGAGGTCACTGTGCTGCAAATTCTTTTATAACCTTGTCCAGATATGTGCCTTGCCACAATTCTGTCTCTGAGCTCCTTGGCCAGTTCCTTTGACCTAATGATTCTCATTTGGTCTGACATGCACTGTGAGGTGTGAGGTCTTATATAGACAGGTGTGTGCCTTAATAAATCAAGTCCTATCAGTTTAATTAAACACAGCTGGACTCCAATGAAGGAGTTGAACCACCTCAAGGAGGATCACAAGGTAATGGACAGCATGTGACTTAAATATGAGTGTCTTAGCAAAGGGTCTGAATACTTATGACCATGTGGTATTTCAGTTTTTCTTTTTTAATAAATTTGCAAACATTTCTACATTTCTGTTTTTTTCAAATCAAGTTGGGGTGCAGAGTGTACATTAATGAGAAAAAAATGAACTTTTTTTGCATTTACCAAATGGCTGCAATGAAACAAAGAGTAAAAAATTTAAAGGGATCTGACTACTTTCCATACCCACTGTAACTCTGGCCTTGGACAGCTCACCGAATCTCGTGACTTTCAACACTGCGTTTACATGAATACATTCAAATTTTCCTCCATGTCATATATGTCACCTCTCTTTTGTTATGGGTTCACCTGGTGAGGTGGATTCATTAAACTGTACATCTGGGTGAGTAGCAAGTACTGGAGGTGATGATGCAATGGAAAGGGTCTTGATGGGCGACACATAGATCGGTGAGGACAAGGCAGCATGGTATGCACGATTGCAAAGAAGCACAGATGAAACACAGCCATGTGTGCGGATATAAACTGCAACAGTAATTGTATAGGAAACTGGTAACTTCTAGAATGGAATTTGTCATAGAAAAAATTAAAGGGAACCCGTCAGGCCCCTAGTACTCTCCGAATCACCAGCAGTTGTATCTGCATATATAAATTCCCTGCCTTACAGTCCCTGTATTACATTACACAGATGAGCAGATCTTTAGAAAAAAGTATTTCTAAAGTCCGTTTATGATATGTAAATGAGGGCTTTGACTAGTCGCTGGGGCATTAGTGTCCCCAGACTTGTCAGCCCACTTAGATGTTATCACACCGCTGTGGGCGTGATAACATAACTTACAAGCGCTGATGTAATCGCTAGCGCTATAATTAACTCATGCATGTGTGTGGCTTCTTCCACTCTCATCATTGATCCTCTGAAGCCGGGTATACGAGTGCCGGCTTCAGAGAGTTGTGACAAAGTGATTTTTAATCTTAATAAATTTAATGCATTTATCTCAATTGAACTCTACAGTCTGACCTGAGTATGAAACTTGAGCATAAATGAATTACCCTTTGTGTCTATCATTTGCAAGTGCCCCACATAAATATAATTTAATCAGTGTATAAATGTGTGGTGGGAATTACATTCCGATCTTGTAGATTAGTTTTAGGTTCAGTTTTTGAATTTTTTTGTTTTTTATCTCATTCAGCAAAATTATGTGTAGAACCAGAACCTACGCCTAATGGAAGAATTATTTCTGGATTACTTTCATTTGGTAGTCGTATAATGTATATTTGTGACATTGGGTAAGTAACACTAATACATTTAGATGCCTTTTGTTACACAATGAAATATCCATTTACAATATGCCGCTTTGCAAGGTTTCAGCAAACAAAAAATGTTTTATAATAATTAATGCTTTCCTAATTGTAAAATTTATCAGAAGGGTAATTTCAATTGTTCTGGTCATTTAGAATACAATAAAAGGATGTTCCCTCGTTTTCTGTGGGAAAAAGTTACTACTTGTGGCTTAGCTTATATGAGCGGTGCATATTTTTTTCCTGATGATCTAGGGTTAAATGGGGTTAATACTTGGTGGTCTAGTGAGGCTTGAATACATTTTATATTCTTTATGGTCTAGAGCAAAATATGAAGTTAAAACTTGGGAGTTTAAAATATTACAAAAATATAACAATTTAATCAGTTGTTAATTTTTGGTTTCTTCAATATGTAAACAATTTTTTCTCTGTAAGCATTAAATCTTCAAAGTTGGTGTATGATTTAGCAAATAAAGGCAATTATAACATCAAGGATCTGTTGATTGTAGATTTGAGGAAGTGAGTCTTACCAGACAGGTAAAAACAATTTTGTCACTCCCTTAAAGTGGGTCTGCAAAAAACAAAAAAAATTGACCAGCACCTCCATATAGTGTGAACAGGTGCATGCTGCAATGACTCCATAACATGCAAAAAAGGGGGCACGGCAGCACTCTGTAAGGACCAAGACATATGCAAGCACAAGGTTTAGACTACACTGTTGAGGAAATAAAATGTACTAACAATAAGAAGTACTTACAAAAGTGAAGGTTCTTAGCGCATAATTTCGCCAATTCATGCGTGCCCCTCAACCATGGCAAACTGACACTTCTCTGAAGGGTTCTATCATCCTAAAAATGCCTCTGTTGGGCTATAAGCCTACAATTTAAAGGGGCAAACATGCCTTTCTTGGGTTATAAACCTACAACTTTAAATGGACAAGTAGGAACCAGCACTAATTAAAGGCACCCTTGGGCTGATGGGAGGAGTTCAGAGTCAGAAAGTTGGCAGTCACAAACTCCAATGGCAGAGCTAGAATACACTGTTGCTGAATAAAATGTACTAACAAAAAGAAGTACCGTACTTATACAAATGAAGGTTCTTAGTGCATAAATTTGCCAATTCATGTGTGCCCATAAACCACAGCAAGGTGACCCTTTAAGGGGGTTTCCTGTCTAAAATGACAAGTTTATAGTCACTCTGTGTGACTGCAGACCTGTGAATGCTCCCAGTGTATGCACTGTGCACTGCAAGGTTTGCCAGTGTCTGCGCCGGTAACGGGGTCAAGTATGCGATATGAATACTCCCAGCTAGAAACTATCTGTAAAAGCCATTCCACCATGACACTGTGTGCCCTAATTGGGATGGTACCTAACTCTTGTAGTTCACCCCACTATGTGTCAGCATACGTAAAAATAAATATAGATAGAGCGGGCGGACACTAGCAAATTGCAAACCTAGAGAACAATCAGGCAAGAAAGAGGGAGAAATTGTTTGTGGCAACAACTGACAAAAACAATCTTTTTTTGGGGTTGTCTTATTGTTGCTCCTCCACAGTGGAACTGTTGTCACCTTAATTTGGAGAAATGGATTCACAATCTCTTATGCTTCCCTGAAGTTTAATTGATTTTGAGTTATTCTATCTATCTATCTATCTATCTTTATCTATCTATCTATCTATCTATCTATCTATCTATCTATCTATCTGCCTATCTATCTATCTAATCTATCTATCTATCTATCTATCTATCTATCTATCTATCTATCTATCTATCTATCTATCTATCTATCTATCTCTATCTATCTATCTATCTATCTATCTTGCTGGGCTTGAGAAAGGCTTAGTGTGAGCTGAAACGTTGCCATACCATGTGGGTTTGAAATAAAACCCACATATTTTTCACTTTAACCTATGGAGTGCTGCCTCATCTCTTTGTTTTATGGATTGGGGCAAATTTTGGATGTTTGCTGAGGAGGCTTGTGCACCCACCCGTTTGGTTTCTGTGCTGTTCCTTTTTTTGCATATAGCTATCTATCTATATATCTATCTATCTACAGCAGGTGAAAGAAGTATTAAACACGTCACCAAATTTCTAAGTAAATATATTTCTAAGGGTGCTATTGACATGAACTTCTCACCAGTTGTCAGTAAAAATCTATCCAATCCACTCAGCCAAAGAAATCAAACCATAGATTCAGTCATGTGCAATAATGAGAAATGGCCAGATTTTTTTTAACATGCATACTGAATAGTGTTGAGCGATACGATACCGCAAGTATCGGGTATCGGCCGATAATAGCTCTATCGGCCTTTCGATACTTAGTTCCGATATTTTCCTCTTATCGGATACCGGAATCGGAATGTCACTGTCACTGTCAGTGTCCGTCGGTCGGGTCTGTCAGGAGTCAGCGGCACTTACCTGGCAGAAGGTCTCCGGCGGTCACGGGCTGGACTGCTTCATGGCCGCCATCATCTTTCCCCGGCGGTCACATGCAGTTTCTCGCGATAACTGCAGTGACTGCTGGGTAATCCCGGCCGTAAAGCAGTCAGTCCGATGACGTCACCACCGGGGAAGCAGGTAATCAGCTGTGCTGCGCCGGGATGTCAGGCTCTGCCTGTCATTGCGATGTAGCAGAGCTGGATCGTCGTGGGACTGTCGTTACTATGGACTGCGTCGGACAGGTGGTATACTGTTGGTTTGTTTTTTTTCTTTTTTTACAGGAGATCGATGGCGTCGCAGGAATGAGTGTATAATAAAATTAATGAAAACTGTGTTGTCTCTTTTATTTCATTACAAGACTTTTTTCTTGCTTTGTCTTTTTTTTATACATTTAATAACTTTGGGATTAATAATGGATCGGTGTCTTATTGACACCTCTCCATTATTAACCGGGCTTATTGTCACCGTGCAATCAACGGTGACATTAACCCCTAATTACCCCACTTGCCACCGCTACAGGGCCAATCTTTTGATGCGCCAAATGTGGGGCTGCTGTAGCCTGGTATTATCAGGCTGTTGAGGGCCAGAATCCATGGGCCTTGACAGTCTTTTAATACCAGGCCGCAGCAGTCTGCATTTTACTTGGCTGGTTAACAGAAATAGGGGGACCCCTACGCCGTTTTTTTTTTCGAGGGGATCCCCTATTTTTGTTAACCAGCCAAGCTAAGCAGACTGCTGTGGCCTGGTATTATCAGGCTTGCAAGGTCCATGGATATTGGATCCTTACCAGCCTGAAAAACCAGGCCTCAGCGTCTGCTTCATCTGGCTGGTTAACAAAAATAGGGGGACCCCACGCCAATTTTTTTTCGAGGGATCCCCTATTTTTGTTAATCAGCCAAGATATGCAGACTGCTGTGGCCTGGTATTATCAGGCTGGCAAGGTCCATGGATCTTGGCTCCTTAACAGCCTGAAAATCCAGGCCTCAGCGGTCTGCTTCATCTGGCTGGTTAACAAAAATAGGGGGACCCCACGCCAATTTTTATTCGAAGGGAACCCCTATTTTTGTTAATCAGTTCCCTCTGACGTCACTGATGGTGTCCCTGGCTGACCTGAAGTGAAAGTGGAAAGCAATCAATTAAGCTTTCCACTTCCTCTCCTGTCAGCCAGGAGAGGAACTCATTCATTTGGGGGTTTACTGTGAGGCTGCAGCATTAGCTGCGGTCCCTGCAGTAAACATTAACCCTTTCTGAAGGATTACACCGTGGGACCTGACTGTGCATGGGATAGGTAAGAATAATTTTGCTTTTTTATTTTATTTTTATTACAGGAAATGGTTTTTTGCAGTCAAATAAAATATGGTCAAAAACATGTGTCTTTATTTCATTAAAATGATTTTTAATTAAAGTGTGTGTGTTTTTATTTTTATTTCATGCAATAGGATTAATAATTGATAGTTGTCTAATTGACAGCTCTCAATTATTAACCTGGCTTAAGGTCACCTTTCAATTGCAATGTGGCTTTAACCCCATATTAACCCATTCGCCACCGCTACAGGGCAATGGGAATAGACGGGCAAAGTGCCAGAAAGGGCGAATCTAATTATAGATTTGTCTTTTCTGGGGTGTCTGGGGGCAGATGTTAGTAGCCAGGGGGGGCCAAAAATAATGGTCCCTCTCTGGGTTATTATTATCTGCCCCCATTCGCTGGCTTTGTCTGTCTGGTTGCGAAAATAGGGTGGGAGCCCACGCATTTTTTTAAACAATTTTACACCTCATATATATATATATATATTATATATATATATATACATGTCATTGAATTTGTGACACATATATATATATATTTATATTTTATAGTTCATACACTTCTACATAGTATAATAGCCGCTAATTCAATTGACGACTTTTGTGAAAATGCAGAACCCGACATGAAATGACACTTGGTGTACATAGGGTTAACCATGTCTTTTCATGTCCTTTGCTATCTGATTTGCACAAACAATTACATCAGTCTATGTGTGCAAAATTTCACACCTGTAGGGGTTAATTAAAGGTGTAAATTCGTAGCAAAAAAGTCGTTTTTTTTACAACGAATTTACACCTTTAATTAACCCCTACAGGTGTGAAATTTTGCACACATAGACTGATGTAATTGTTTGTGCAAATCAGATTGCAAACGACATGAAAAGACATGGTTAACCCTATGTACACCAAGTGTCATTTCATGTCGGGTGCTTCTGTCTTTTCACAGAAGCCGGCTTTACCCGGCAATTGAATCAGAGGATATTTTACTATGTAGAAGTGTATAAACTATACATATATGTATATATATATGTCATAATGACATGTATATATATATATATATGTATTCTATGTGTGTATATTTAGTGTTTACAAGGAAATAAAGGTTTTTTTTAGTTGCGATATTTTGTTCCCATAGACTTACATGGGACTTCCGGTATCGGAATCGGATATCGCCGATATTTAGTGATATCGGCGATACCATTCCGATCCGATATTTTTAGATATCGAGCAGTATCGCTCAACACTAATACTGAAATTTAATTAATACTTCATACAAAAGCCTTTGTTGGTGTTGATAGCTTCAAGATGCCTCCTGTACAGAGAAACTAGTCACATGCATTGCTCAGGTGTGATTTGGACCTATTCTTCAAATCCTGAATGCTACTTGGGCTCCTTCAATAAACTCCGAGATTTAGTTCCTTCCATAAATTTTATGTTTTATTCAGGTCTGGTTATTGGCTGAGCCATTCTAGCAGCTCTATTTTCTCTCTGAAATCAACTGAGAGTTTCTTTGGGTTTGTATTTGGGATCATTATCTTGCTAAAATGTCCACTCTTGTTTCATCTGCATCATCCTGTTAGATTTCAACAGATTTTTTTTCAAGGATGTCTCAGTACATTTGTCCATTCATTCTTCCTTAAAATACGTAATGTTTACTATTGCCGTATGCTGAAAAACAACCCACGCCATGATTTTCCCATCTCCAAACGTCACTGTTGTTATGTTGTTACTTGGGGAGATATGCAGTGCCTGTTGGCAAGATGATGTTTATTATGGTATCCAAAGAGTGCAATTTTGGACTCAACTTACCAGATTATATTCTCCTAGTATTTCACAGGCTTGTATAAATGTTGTTGACCATTTTAAACGTGCCTGAACATGCTTTTTGTTCATCAATGGAGTCTTGCATGGTGAGCTTGCATACAGCGTAACAGCACTCTGTGGGATTCCTTAGACATTTTCAAGTAAAGGCACTTTATAAGTACAGAAACACTTTATTCTTCTACACTGCAACAACTTCTGTGTCTTCATGCTGGTGCCCCCCAATAGCAAGTACACTCCCTGATGATTTCTCCTACTGGAGAAAGAAACATGTAGGGAAGGACCCTGTTTTGGGGATAGTGGCTACACTTGGATACTGAACTTGTTAAAGCAGGAGCAACTGCAGAGGGCACGACAGGGCAGAGTGAGGTATGCTTCAACCCGTATGGACGTGACCCGGAGAACAGTCTGCACTTCAATTGGGGGAGATCCATGATTTTTTCTTCCTTTTTCATTCACTTTATTGCAATGTGACACTTTATTCATTTAATCCTAGCATCACTAGGCGATACGTTTGCTAGCATTCTTACGAAAGGATGGAATGCTTTTTTTTATGGTTTTAGTATCTTGATAGTAGGTGTTAGGTTTGGATTTGGGCTCCTGCTGCTCTGCTGAATTTTTTAAGCTGTGATTTAATTAAAAAGTTGATTTTTATTAGTATTCTCTAGGCTGGATGTGCTGCTTTTTCCTGCCTTGGTTTTCTATACAGACTCTTATACTCTTTTCTGATTAATTGTGCTGTACTGTGATATGTGATAGCTGCAAAGCTTTGTGGAGAAGCCCATACAGTAATGTCTGAGATAATGTGAGCCTTCTGTTTCTAAGGTAATATTCTGTAATGTGTAAAATGTGGGACATTTTTTGGATTAATCAAATATAATTTATTTGAAGTGGTGTCCAAATCTTGCAGTTAGCTGGCCTCTGATATTGATGCTTTTACCATTTTTCTCTTTCACCAGCCCCTCAACATCTTTTGCTGTGGCTTCTTTCTTTTCATTAAGAACTCATACTATTCCTTAAGCACAGGCTTCTCTTCCACTCCTCTTTAGAGACTGTTGCTCCTTGCTCTGTAGCCCAGTCAACCCAAAACATCTTCTTGAAGACATGTTCAACTCTACCGAAATGTCCAGGAAGCCTCTGGAAAAAGAAAATAACTCTGCATTCCCAGAAGATATGGCAGATCTCCTGGAGCATAATAAAGCTGCTCATAAATGAAATTGGAAAACAGGGAGTGGACAAAGAAGCTCAGGGGGTGGAAAACAGGGCATGGAGAGGGAAGAACCTGAAAAAGGGCATGGTTGTTGAAAGATGTTTCTGCCAGGTGCTTTGCGAACCATGCTTCAATTTACTAGTGAATATCAATGAATTTACCCAGTATTATTTATCATTTTAGCTACAGGATGAAGAACATAAGCTACAGAGAGTGCCTGTCAAATCAATCTTGGAGTTTTGCCCATACCTGAATGTGAAGGTATACAATTATTATTATTATTGGTTTCTATAGCACCATTGATTCCATGGTGCTGTACATGAGAAGGGGTAACATACAGATTACAGGTATCACTTACAGTAAACAAACTAACAATAACAACTGATACAGAGGGGAGGACCCTGCCCTTTCGGGCTTACATTCTACAGGATTGTGGGCGGAAGACAGTAGGTCGGGGGGTTGCAGCAGTTCCGGTGTTGGTTGAGGCGATATCTCCAGTAGTGGTGAGGAGGTAGCAGGGTCATTGCAGGCTGTAAGCTTTCCTGAAGAGGTGGGTTTTCAGGTTCCGTCTGAAGGATCCGAATGTGTTTGATAGTCGGACGTGTTGGGGCAAAGAATTCCAGAGGATGGGGGATATTCGGGAGAAGTCTTGGAGGCGGTTGGGTGAGGAGCGAATAAGTGTGGAGGAGAGAAGGAGGTCTTGGAAAGGATCGGATATTACGTGAGGGAAGATATCGGGAGATTAGTTCAGAGATATATGGAGGAGACAGGTTAAAAGATGGCCTTGTAGGTCAGTATTAGTAATTTGAACTGCATACGCTGAGGGAATGGGAGCCAGTGAAGAGATTTTGCAGAGGGGGAGAAGCGGAGGAGTAGCGAGGAGAGAGGTGAATTAGTCGGCAGCAGAGTTAAGGATGGACTGGAGGAGGTTCGAGGGTGTTAGCAGGGAGGCCAGAGAAAAGGGTTGTTACAGTAGTCGAGGCGGGAGATGATGAGGGCGGTGCACAATCATTTTAGTAGATTGAGGGTTGAGGAAAGGACGGATTCTTTCTGGAATCAATCTAGCTGGAGAGACTTGACGAAAGATCTCCCAAATGAATATGACGGGGTGGCTCCCCCCCCCAGCCTGACTTTTCCTGCCTGATCTAATTTAAACCCTGTGAGTTTTTCACCTTTTAACCCTGTTTTTATTTTAATTAAGTACAAATTGTATTTTCTCAGGCTTGTTTTCATCATTTTATACTGTAAAAACCCTGCCTCATTTTAGGAATAAACATAAAAGTTATTAGTTTGGTTTCCTGCTTTATAAACAAAATTTCACGTGCCTGAAGTAACTACGCTACTAATTTGGGTTTGCTACGGACCCTCTTAATTTTAAATTCTTGATTAAGACAATCTTTGCTGGTGGCAGTATGAGTGTGTGGTAAATTTTTGAACTTTTGGGTGGCATGGATTGAGGGGGCGGGTTTTATAATGTATTGCCTGGCCGGGAGCCCCGAATAAATTATAATTCCCCACTGCAGCGTGCCCAAAAGCCATCATACATTTCAAGCGCCCGTCTGGCGACTAAAATTTTCCCAGGTGCAGTTTCCCTGACTGACCTGGGCTAAAAGGGGTGGGGCCAGAGAGGGGCAAGTTCCCAAGGGGGAACTGGAAGTGGATATTATAAATCCCGCAGAATTTTCCGAACATTGGGTCGGAAAGGCAGCACCTCGGTTGTTTATCGTCACATTGGTTCTGGTGGGATCACAAGCTGTGACCCCGGGCCTCCGGTGCCGTTTTTCACATTGGTGATACTATAAATCACTGAACACATAAAGAATGGCAAAAAATAAAATAAACATCTTAAGTGTATATTTGTTTTTACAACAAAGCCCTATTTTAAACCCAAAATTTTAGGTGACTTTCTTTACGTATTACTTTGAAGACTAAAGCTGTTTTATGATACAGAGCACCAAGTCCCCTTCATAAAAAATCAAATTCAAGGGAACCTGTCATTTGCTCATGTTGTCAGAACGTGCCGGCCTCAGGGTTTTGTGGGTTCCTGGAAAAGAGTCTCAGTGGGCCCCTCTAACATATACCATAATTCTGACACAAATAGATCAATATAGGGTTTAGTACAAGGGCCAAAGATTTCACTTACTACTTAAAATTACTTAGTGATATCAAGAGTCAGAAACCAGACAGTATTTAAACCTCCAACAGTATTATGGACACCAAAATAGTGCTCCAACAGAATAATAGTCCCATTAATTCTCCTAAAGAAAATGGGGGCCCCATATAATGCTCCAAACAGTAATTAATGGACCCCTTAATAATAATAAATTTTTTTTCTATAGCGCCAACATTTTTCCGCAGAACTTCATTGTAAAGGGAATTGTACAGAAAAAAGACATTAAAACCCCAAAAATAAACACAGTCAAAATTAAAACCAAGGAATGAGGGCCCCGCTTTAAGCTTTCAACTATGAGGAAAAAAGGGGAAAAAAAAAAAGAATGGAACAAAAATTGGCCCTTTTTTTTTTTCAAACCGCCATAGGGTTTTGAATGGGGTTATGAAAATTTGCATGAACCAGTTAACAGCCAAATATGTAAAGTAAGACACAAAGGCTATAAATGCATAAAACAGGTAGAACATAATACATACCTGATTGGGGTAAAAAATTTTGAATGGGGCCCCCGGGTAGTTAGGTTAAGGTTGGGCGGGGGGGCCGTCTAAAAAAAATGCATTTTTAGGGTCGTTTAAAAAAGTGGGGATGGGAAAATAACGTATTAATTTGGGTGCATTCCAAAAATTGGCAAAAGCCTGAAAATTTTGGGGAGACAGGAGTGGGGGGTTTGTTTTAAAAGGGTAACCTCAGCCATTAGCAGAACGGAGGGGAAAGGGAGGATGGTGGGGAGAAAAGGGGAAAGGTAGGGGGGTGTGACCCATGGGTGTTTTTTTAAAAGGGGGAAAAATTTTACGGGGGTTCTGTAGGGGTTTTGGGCCCCCTGTAATGAGGGGACAAGGAAAAGGGGATCGGTAAAACATTGGGGGGGGAAATGTTCCGGGGCAGCATTCAAGAAGTTTGGGAAAGGGGGGAGTTTTGGAAGGGGGGGACCGTTGTAGAGGTTACAATATTTTTAGAGGAATGAAAAAGAGAAACAGAAAGGGTTTTTTTTTTAGATTTGAAAGTAAAAAAAAAGGCGAATTCCCAATTTTTTGGGGGGTGGGATAAAAGAGCGGGGCCGTGATATGCCGTTTAAAAAGCCATACAGAATAAGGGCCCCCCTAAAAAAGCTCAAAACAAAAAAAGGACCCCAAAAAATTCTCCATACAAAAGGGCCCCCCTATAAGGCCCAAAAATTTTGGGGGCCCCCTAAAGTGTTTTAAAATTTTTAAATATATATATATATTTTAAGGGGAAAAAATTTAAAAAAAGTTTTTTTTTTTTATTAATTTTTCACTCGCAACCCCTTTTGGTTTTAAAAAAAAAAAAAGAAAAGAAAAAAATTTTAAAAATTTTAAAATTTAAAAAAAAAACTAAAAATTTCATGGTCATAAAAAATTAAAACCCCTTTGCTCAGTTTTTTTTGAAGCTCCTTTTGGTAATGATGCAAAAGTTTTCCCCCCGGTTTTGGGGATCCCCTCCCTTCCCTTGCAATCCCCCCCAGTTCCGTCAGGTGGATGGTGAAAGTTGGGGGACAGTCATTTTCAGGTTTTCCAAGATGCTCAATTGGGTTTTGGGGGAGGGCCTGGGGGCCAGTCAAGAATTGTTCAGAGTTGTTTTTTTAAACCATTTTCCCTTTTATTTTAAACTGTGTGCTTAGGGTATTGTCTTGTTTTTAAAGGGGAACCTTTGGCCAAATGAGCCAGAGCACTTGGAAAGGTCTTCATCCAAAATTCTGTACTTGCCGATTCATGTTTCCTTCAATTTAACCCGCCGCCCGTCCCCCGCGGGGAAATTACACCCCCATTGATGAGCCGCCACCACATGTTTATGAATTTTTGGTGTGAGGGGGGAGGCAAAAAAAGGGAATACACCCCAGGGTTTTTGGAAAATTTCGGATTGCATCCCTGATAACCACCCAAAAATAAAGGCGCCTGGGGGGAAAAACGGGTTTGGGCCAAAAACCCCTCGTCACAGCCTGAAAGCCCCAATCACCTAAAGATAGAAAAGGAAAAAAAATTTTTCCCCCCGGGCAGATCCCCAAAGAACATGGAACCCCCCAAAAAAAAAATGACGGGGTTAAAAAAAAAGGAAATCGAACAGACAGAAAAAAGTATTAGCAAACTTGGGGCCCAATCTTCCGAAAAAAAAGGATTTTGGGAAAACTTACTCAAAACCAAAAACCCAAAAAAAACCAATCATAATTTCAAAAAACACCCGAGATCCCCCACCCTACCACCTAAATTGTTCTCTTGGGGAAAACCCAAAATAAGCAGCAGCCATGAAAAATGGGGAAAAAGGCAAAGAACAAAAAAAAGTGGCTAATAAATGAGAGGAGCAAAGCCCCCCGGGGGGCCTGGCCCCACCTCCACAGAAGTGCGGGGAAAATCAAAAAAGCAAGCACAAAAAAAAAAGCAGAAATTCTTAAAATTTTTAGCAGAAGATGAGGAAAAACGCAAGCTTCCATGAACCCGGAAACCCAAATTTAGACAAGAACAATTGTCCCGGAACCCTGATGGGGGGGAAACTCCTTTTTAAAGCGTCTGTAAACCTGTTGCCAATCTTACAATCTTTTAAAGTTAGTATGTTTGAAACCCCCAGAGGGGGCTTTGCTCAAAAATTATTTCAAACTTTTACAACAGTACCCCCCCTTTGAGAGGGGCCCCCCAAACCCTCTTTTGGGCAACCGGGCGGTAGGAGACTCTGTGATACGAAAAGGTGTCCGTGCATGGAGGGGCCAACAAAAACCCCAAGTTTCCCCCTGCCCAAAACCTTATTAACCAAAAAGGGATTTTTCCTCAGAAAACGAAAAACCAATTTTTCTAAACCACATACTCCAGACCCCAAAAAAGGGGGTAGGAGGGCCCCAAAAAACCCTGGCCGGAAACCCCTCTTATAAGGACTTGTGGCAGTTTGGATTTAAATCCCCCGGGAAAAGTAAACAAAGGAAAAGGTTTAAAATCCCAGACTTAAAAGGGGTCCAATAACCTGGTTTAAATTAGGGATGAACTCTCATGGGTATTTTGGGACAACCAGCCAAGTCCCCCCTTTAAAACCCGAGGACCATAGTCCTTGCCGATTGGAAACCGCTGGGCCCTTCCTGAGGGGGGACAACCTCCCATACCTTGGTCCCAAATTCTGCATACGCCCACAACAGAGAACCCGGGACAGTTCCCCAAAGACCCCCAAACCCATCACCCACCCCCCCCTGTTTTCACGGGGGAACCAGGCATGAGATCAATCCTTTCCCCCTTTTCTGCGTGCAAAGAGTATTTAAACAAAAGATGGCTTTTTGAGAATAAAATTTTAAAATTTTTTTAGTTGTTTACCTTTTTTGAAAAAAGGAATGTATAATTCCCAGTTTAATTCATAGTTTAATGCCTTCAGTGTGTTTATAATTTTTTATCCCTGAAAATACGAAAAAATCTTTGATGAGAAGGGGGGGTCCAACTTTTGGTCTTCGTATGTCGTGTGTCACACTTTACCCAAACAAAATTTATGGCACAATTAAAGTAAATTTGGGAAAATTTTCTACCCAAAATGCGCCAAGAAAAATCAAATCATCCAAAAACACAAGCCGTCGCACTCGAAAACAAAAATAAAAAAGGTTCAACAATTTTCCCCAAAAATTTTTTTGGGAAAAAGAATATGTTTGACTTTTATCATTTTAAACGTTTCAGACGCTCCCAAAAGGGGTGGAGTTTTGGGTGAGGGGGTATACCCGCAAATTCTCAAATTTTGCCCTTTGGTGAATACTGAAAAATTAGCCCAAATTTTGGACGGGGAAAAATTTTTCGAAAAGCAGGCTTTGAAATGGCCTAATTCTTTGTTACATTTTTATTCCCGTGACCCCCAAAAAATGAACCCTAATGGTTGGGTCCAATATTTTTCAAACCACCCGCCCAATTTGTTTTTCAAAAAACTAAATTATATGCGTTTAATATTCTGAAAATTTTTTTTTTCATTTTTTATTTGATTTTTTCCCGTTAAAATTTTGGCCCCGAAGGTCAATAAAGGTGGAGTGATCAGAAAAGCAACAATACTTTTAAAAAGATACTATATTTGGCTCCAGATGGATTAAACTTTTGGCCAAGATATAAACACCTGAACCTGATGGAAGGGAATTAAAGGAACCCGAAAGTCGGGAAATAATGTTTGGGAATATTTGCTTTCAAAGAACTTTATTTTTCAAAAAGGGGTTTAGTCTACTCTTGTCTAAGTATAGGACACTCAAGGTTAGGAACATCCCTGGCAGCCGGGGAAGGGGCCCCGAACCCCCCTTCGGGCAAAAGGTCGGGGAGGAGGTCTGTGTCGACGGATCTTTTTAGCATGGGAGTCCGAACAAAAAAACCCGAATTGTCCCCCTGCCCTAACCCTCCACTTAAAAACAGACACAGGCAGAAAGGGCCCCCTGCAAGAAATTATTGGGGGCCTTTTAGCCCAGTACCTTTTAAACCACAATTCCACCTGAGAAAAGGTGAAAATGGGGACCCTTTCCTTGGGCCCCGCTGGGGGGACAACTCAACAAGATATGTTTTTTCCCCGGAAATCCCCACAGACCATTAAATCCATGTAACAGTAATTTCCCGCATACATTTTTATAAAACAAAAAGTTTTTACATGTGCAAAAATTGTGTGTGCACGAATAAGGGGCAGGAATAGTGACAAAAAAATTTTAACGTTTTGCCCTTCCGGTCTTTTTTATAAGTTCAGTGGTAAAAGGAAAATATCGAAATGTCAATATCACATACACTACGAGTAAATGCTGGTTTTAAAACTGTTTAGTGCGTAAGAGGCTGGTGAACCCGTTGGGACAAAAATTTAAGGAAAATTTAAAATTTGATTCAGAGTTAAGGGCCCCAAAAAAGGGGTTAAAAGTATCAGGGGCGTGCCGGTGCAAAATTCGTCTAAATCTGTCCCCAAAAAGGGTGTTGTGGAAAAAATTTTTTGGGTAAAAAAGTGGCTTCAAGGGCTCATGTAGTCGTTTTAGGGGGGGGGGTACTTTGATCCCTTTTGGGGAACAGATATGGTTTAAAAAGTTAAACCCCAAAAAAAAGAA